>VZTH01018063.1:55672-86537 GCA_013397815.1 Aleadryas rufinucha
CTCCCGCCGGCACGCCGGCATCCCGGGGCCGTGCCCCGGCACCGGGGGGGGCGGGTGGAAGAGCTGAGGCCACTCCGGGAAAGCGGCTCCAGCCCCCATCTCCTCCCCCCTCCTACAGGAACGGCAAAACCAAAAGAGAGAGAACTTTCTGTCTCCCCCAGGCTTAAATATGGAAATTCTGAAAAGCGCCACTGGTCAAACGAGCTGTCCATCAGCTCAGGCTCAACCTACCACACTTGTGTCCCTCCTTTGGGATTGAGAATACTTGCAGGAAGAACAGATATGACCCTTTTTAGCACCTGGAGCCCAGGCCTCCAGGTGGATAATGCTCATGCATCAAACCCTGTGTCACAAGCTGAAGAGGCCAGTAGTAAATAAAAGCCAGGATACTTGGGCAGACACTTGCATCAGAGAGAAGGAAAATTTTGAGGCTTGAATTCCAGTGTTTCAGGACCATAAATCAGGCACTGCATGGCAGGGTGAGGAATTTAACTGACATTAACTGGCCAGATTGATGTGTTTATGGAATCAAAAACTTCTTTGGTCTTGGAAGGCAAACTGGATTACAGAATTATACTGAAAGGCAGAGCCCAGTTTCTCCTGAAACATCTTGTAAATGCAAGTGCCAGTGAGGAAAGTAATGGTTTATGGAACAGTCTTCTCCCAGATAACATTTGTCTTGCTCTCATGTTATGGGTTTGTATTAATAGGAAAATAGCTACTAAAATAATATTCAACAAGGATGTACACAACTGAATGAACTCTCTTCCGTCATGTGTATGTTGCCCTTCCTGATCTGTCAGGCTGCTTATTTAAGGGATTGAATAGTTGCTCCCCAGCACTAAAAGAAGCAGCTGCTTCCATTTATGGCTGGGAAATTCCCAGAGAAAAATGTACTGTCAGTTTGTTCATCCCTTTGCAATGTGGAATGGGTGAATTCTCTGAAGTACTAAAGAGCTTAACTAAGGGCATGGCTTTATCCCAAGCTTCGTGCTGGTTTACATGTTCCACAGCCTTCCTTTTGCAGAGTGACGATTGTAGCCTGAGGGATCCACTTCAAGTTTTGATACACCGAAGGCAATTGTGGGAAGCATCAGAAAGTTTCTTGGTCCCAAAAGGCTCTTGTAGGTGACCTTTTTCCCTGTTTAAGTATCAGTGTTAAAGGTGTGGCATCCATGAAGTTTGAAGGTGCTGTATTCTCTCATTACGCCTAAAATGAGATAAAAGTACTAAATTAAATAACTGATATGATTGAGCGCTGGAGTGGATTGCCAGTGAAGGAAAATTGAAGCCCATTGGTCAAAAATCTTGCCTTGCAGGTCCTGGGGTTAAAGAATCAACTTGTGTATCTCAAAGTTCATTAACTCACCCAACAGCACAATTCAAAAGAAGATTTCTGCTGGTTGATTAAAAGCGATGAAATCAAGCAAGTAATTAGTCTCATTTGTTCAGCTGTGAATTGGGGCTTAACATGTTCTGGTAGCTACGGCAACAGCACTCGACTGATATGCAAACTATGTGAGCAATCCAAGGAGGAGGAATGATACCTTTGCAGGGAGCAAGTCAGAGAGGCAGCAAAAACAAACACTGGCTCGCATCAGTATGTAAATAGGGGGTGGTCATGATTTCAGGAGGTTGGTATGTGTTTGAACAGGAGTTTTGCTCATGCAAGAGCTGTGATGAATGGATTACTTATGGATGTTTCTGCCTCTCGATGGAGCCTGCACCTCTCCTGCTCACGAAGTTCCATTATTGTATTGCAGACTTGTTAAGTTTGCTTTGAAGAAGCCAGATTTCAGGCATCAGCAGTGCCATCATAGCACATACATTTATTCTCTTTTGGTGCCCTGTATTCTTAAAAGGGTTAATGCTTCCTAGGTTCTTGATCTTGTATTTCTTTTAGTTTTTTTCTGGGGCTGGAACTTGAATGTGGTTGCAGTGTTGTCATCAAACAAAACTGTTTGGGGATTGTTTCCTTTAGCATGTCAGGTCCTGTGCTCTCTGGAAACTGGTTGTTGGTACCAAAGTGGTGTTTGTTTGGAGAGAGATAAAAAGGGCCTCTTAAAAAGTTTGTGTGTGTTTAGAGAGTTATAAAGGATCATTCTACTTTTGCCTCTTTCTTCTGAAAAGACAGCAGGGAGGAGGGTGGTGCAAGACCTATCACAGATTCTGCTGTGTGCACTTGTAAGATGTTTATTAAAGGCTTGATTTCTGAAAGAACCAGGTTGCTGCGCCATATTCTCAGCCTCAGTCTATTCCTCAGAGTTCCTCCTGTACCTGAACTATGTGATTCTTTTTTCCTTATGACAGAGAGTACAACAAACGTACCCACACTAAACTTGAAAATTTATGTGAACTTGGCAGCATTTTGATACTGGGACATCAATGCTACTATCTGTTACATGTAGTTCGGTATTTCATTACTTTGTGGTTTGTGCTAAAACATGCTGTCATGAGCATCTGTTGGTTGGAAGGGTCAGAGTAAGTAGAAACCACTTGTATAAAACTATTTCTCTTAAGTGATGCACGGGTGAATAGTGCTTAAAACTCAAGGGGTCATTTTTCTGCAGTTAATACTTGAATATATGCTTTTGTGCCTCAGGTTGGTTTTCTCCCCCAAGCACTAATCTTGTGTTCAGCACTAAACAATCCTTGACTTTCTGAGTGTTGAAATGTCTTATCTCCAGGCAGTGAGATAAGGGGAGGGGGAGAAATGAGCTAATTATAATGGAATTATTATTTTTCCTTATATCCAGTAACTAGGAGCTGCACAAAGAAGTTGTCCAGTTGAATTCTACTCTTTATTCCTTAATTTGCTTTAACCATACAAATATTGGTATGAGTTGATGGGGGTCTGCAGGCAGTAGGGAATGAACAGTGCCCACAGTAATTTATGCATTTTTTCAGTGCACAAAAAGTTAAATATGAAGGCAGGACTGGTAGCCTGGGGTTGTGTTGCCTGCCAGTGGAAAAGCAGTTTAGGGCCAGCAGACTCTGTGCATTGCTGTTTCTGTCTGGAGTAGTTGAAATGGATTTCATTCCCCTAAACACCTTAAAGAGCTTTTGGTTTAGGAGTTCATCTGGTTTTTTGCCTTATGCCTCTTTCTCTTTTACAACAGCTAGTAGTTATTTAAGGAGAGCATGTTTAGCTCCCACCATCCACTTGGTCTTCTCAGAAAAAAAAAAAAAGTCTCCAATTTAATTTACTCCTCTTTTTCCTCTTTCAGTCAGCCAGCAAGATTTCCAAAAGGGGCCCTGACCTTGTTTTCATTGATCAGTCTGCAGTTTGACCCAAATGTGGACCTGGGCTGTCAGGTTTTTATCTGCTGATGCAGTCTGGGAAGTGCACAGAATATACATCTGAAACAGCTCCCCATAGGAGTGCACTGAATGGGACACAACAGGCTTTGAGGAGCTGGTTGCCACAGCTGTTTTTTCTGATTCAGCAGAAGTCATCTTTATTTGTATGTTTGAGTAAAAAATCTTAGGTATTTCTATCCCAATTATTCAATGATAATGGGATAAACACATAGCTTTAAACTCTGAGCAGGATTCTTGCAGTGGGATGCAGTTATTTTATTAGAAGTAGTAATACCTGCTTGTGTGTAACCTCACAGAGGTCCTTCTGCCAAAAGTTATTAGTATTCGTTATTTAGTAAGTTTTTCAGACATCTGTTTTAGCCCATGTAGGTGCAGCCTTTTAGTGGGAATTACTCTTGGTTTTGGTAAGCTATTGTTTCAGTTATAAAAACAGAGTTTGGGAAAACAAAAGCCTTGCTGGTGAAAACTTGGGGTGGGCTCAGCATCTCAAGGAATGTTGTTACAAAATAGTTTGCAAGACTCCACTGATATTCTGGATCAAGCAGGAACTGTCTGAGAAGATGCCTGAGGGTTTCTGGTTCTTTGAGTTGTCGAGCCTTTGATCAGATAATGCATCAAGGTGTTTTGGTTTGGTTTGTCTTCACAGGCCCTTGCAGCCAATGCTGGGACAGGGTTTGCAGTGGCAGAGCCTCAAATTGCCATGTTCTGTGGGAAGCTAAATATGCATGTGAACATCCAGACTGGGAAATGGGAGCCTGACACTTCTGGGACCAAGAGCTGCTTTGGAAGAAAGGAGGAGATTCTGCAATATTGCCAGGAGGTGAGATTTTCTGTGTAATCCTGACTCTTCACTGCTGTGAAGGAATTGGATTCCAATTTAGCTGCTCAGTAGCAAATTAACCCTGCAGGAGATGAGCTTTCTTTTGCCCTAGTCCAATTCCCTGCACTGTCCTGCTGAGTTATTGCCCAGGAAGAGCAGGGAGGACACTCCGGTGGGATTTAGAAGCTACTTCAGATCAGCTCACACTGCCATAGAAGGTCCTTGGTCTGTAAGTCAGAGGTATCTTCGTGTATGTTTGCAGGGCTTTACCCAAATGTTCTGCCCCTGAGCTGGTTAACCAGCATCTGCTCCCTCTTGTGTAAAATGGAACCTGACATCTGTTCTAGTTAGAATGTGGCTGTGCTGTTCTCAGTGATGTGTTCAGATCAGCCAGAATATTAGAAAAATATTTTAATCAAATTTTGACAGTATTTTTAAGCTCTTTATACTTCATTGCTAAAGATGTAATCATCTTCTAGTGTGTTTCAGATACACTGTAACATATTGGCCTTGTCCAGTGTCTTTAATTGCTCGTCTGAGGTGATAGGCATGTAAAATACCACAAGGAATGTATTTTTTTTTAATGGGAAAGCGACAGAATGTACCGTGTCTGGACTGGAAAACTTTTTAAACTGTTTTACAAGGCTGATATAACTGGGGCTGCATTTTTTCCACATAGTAGAAGCCTAAATATAAGTTGGTGTCTGGACTTGAGAACTTGAGCAGGGCATAAGGATCAAATTAATACGTCATAAATGGACCAGGCATGAGGAAACCTGAGGAGGTGGGTGCATGACCTGACAAGTGATGAGAGAGTCTGAAGACGTTACTAAACCCTATTTGTTGGTGATTGCTGTTCCAGGGGGTATTGTGCTGCTCCAGAAAGAATTAAACAGCTACATATTCTCCAAACCTCAATACCCAAATGCTCTTCCTCCACTGCTGTGCAAATCCAGACCCCTCAGCTTAGTGCTAGTGAGGACTCTTACCCTGACCTGGCTTTCTCCTGCCTCAAAGCAGGACATATCCATTTCTGAAGTCCTGTGTGACAGACAGCTGGAGCTTTTTATGTCTCCAGCTGTCCTGTGCTTGATCCAGAGGAGAGTGTATGTCCATGTGCAAACTCCAACTTGTTCGTGTGTAGAGAATCAGCCTCACTACTGTGGTAGGAGCTGCTCTGCACATTCTCTGTCCTTTCTGGAGAGAAACCTCTCTGTCTGTGCTGTTCCCCAGATGTACCCAGACCTTCAGATCACCAACGTGGTGGAAGCCAACCAGCCCGTCAGCATCGACAGCTGGTGCAAGCGTGGGAAGAAGCAGTGCAAGGACCACACTCACATCGTCGTGCCCTACAAGTGCCTGGGTGAGTGTGTGCTGGGTGTGCTGTGCATTCCTGTGGGAGAAGCAAGGAATTGCCTCCTGAGTTCTTACAGACAGAACAACTCAGTTTATAAGACTTCTCTTGTATCAGGTTGTCATTTCCACATTCAATTTCCACTGAAATGTTTTTCTTTCCACAAGATGGAACTCTGCCTTTCTGGAGCAGATCAATAGCTTGGTAACAGCTGTGGTAGAATAATGGTGCCTGGCATGAAAAACAAATCCCCATTCTCTCTGCAACTGCCATAAAAACCTGAAGGCTATTGTATCTGAGTATCACAAAGACATTGGGATTTAATATTTTGATCCTATTTTTGTGAAGCTTTAATATTTTGTTGCCTTGGAGATATAAATGCTCAGTGCGCTCAGGCTTCCTGCTTGGTCTTGGCAAGAGATCTCTATTCTGTTTCAATGACTATATTTAAACTTCGCTGTTTCAAAGAGGTCCTGCTTCTTGCAGCTGTATCCCCTGTCCCCATTTTGAACTGTGAAAGAATATGAAATAAACTGTGATGGATTTCATGGTGCTTTCCAGAATCTCCCCACCCAGGCAGCATGTTTTAACTGGTTAACTTGTGACTTCTGACCTGTGTGTTGTGGCTGACATTGCACTGCCCCACACTGCCACAGCTTAGTCTCAGCTGGTTGACTTTCTTTTCAGTTATCCACTGGAAAAGACTTGTAAGAAGTCTTGGGAGAATCTGATTGCTGGGAGCATTCAGTAGGAACCAGTTTTCATAATTTGTGTCTGTATCTCAGGTTACCATGCGATTTGACAAGAACACCAGTAAAGCAGCAGAGCCATGTGGGTGCTTTGTCCTTTATGTAATGCCTTCCATTAGACAATCATAAAGCACTTCATTAAACATAAAATTTATTGTGGACACATCCTGGGAGAAAGGTGCTTGTCTTTATAGATATGGAAATTCAGATTTGGGAAGCAACCAAGCCCAACTGATCATAAGAACTTCTGATGGAAATAAGGATGAAAGCAAGATCCCTGGATTTGTAAGGAGTCATCTCTTTTAGAAATAATCCTTCCCCAAGCCTATTCTCCAGCTGAAAAATAAGCTGATTTTACTGACACTGCCCTAAAATTTGATAAGTATTAAACTATTTATTCAGGTTTTTCATTAGTGTATTTCACACTGTTCATGACTTGCAGGCCCCAGCCTGTGAGGCAGCTTTGGTTTTCAGATCTGAGTTGCAAGTCTGGAGTCCATGTATCTATAAGACCTCTTTGTCTTTAGCACTACACAAATTGCTTGTTGTTAGTGGATGATATGTCTCTGGGATTATAGTCAAACTGTGGGATTTTGTTCCCATTCTTGGTTGTGTTTTCCTTGTGTCTTGGTTTTAAAGACGGGTGTCTGCTAAGGAAGGTGGGAGCCTCCCTTGGAATGGAAAATATGACTCCCTCCCCTCCGAATTATTATAATTTTGAAATTATTGGGCTTTCAGGCAAAGATATGAGAAAAGGAATAGCAGTTCTTTACTAGTGTGTGTATGTATAACGAGGCAAACAACAACAATGGTGGCAACAACAAGCAAGATCAGCAAACCCAATGAGCAATCTCTTCCCGCTATTCCTTTCCCTTTCGGTGCAGTTCCGGTCGCGGCCGGCAGGGGCGCTGGTGGCTCCCGGCCAGGCAGGGCAGGTGCGGTGATTGCCTCGCGCCTGCAGGGGGTGCCGTGGCGCGGGCTGTGGCCACCTCTCTCCACGCGGTAATGGTGGCGCAGCTGGCGGGAGGGATGGAGAAGGCGCTTCTTTGATGAACTCCCAGGGGGAGCTGATCCCAGTGCCCCCACTGGATAGCGAAAGGAGCTGTAGCATGAACCTCAGGAGAAGCAAGCTGGAACGACAGGGCGGGCTCACCTGGAGACAGCAAGCAAGAGGCAGCAGAAACTCTGCAGCTGGGAAGGGCAGGCCCTCCTGGCAGGCAGGGGGGACAGGTGCAGCATAGCACAAACCTGGGAACAGCAGAGGTACAGCGGGCGTTGGGCAGCAGCCCCCAATGGGAAACTGAGGGCACTCCGGGGTCCTGGTGGGGCACACACCAGCTCTGGGCTTCCCAACAGCAGAGCAGCAAAAGAAGCCAAGCTGACAGGCTCAGTCGCAGTGCTGAAGCAAAAAAAAAAAACAAACAAAAAGAAGCAGTCAAACCCCACAGAAACAGCAGGATCCCTGCTCAGAGATACTGGCTGCATGTGTCCAGTCGAACAGCCTCCCTGAAAAAAGAAGGAGCTGCCCCTTGCCCCACCCCCAGCTGTTCCCAGAAACCCCAGCATGGCTCCCACTGATTGCGATATTCCCGGGGGGGGGGCCGCAGCCCCCAGAAACAAGACAGAACAAAACAGAGCAAAACCCCCCAAAATTATACGGGATAATAAACCATCCCCAAGACACCTTGATACATTAATGCACAGAGTACCTTGAGGTAGGATCCTGTCACCGTACCCTGTTTAATCTTCTCTGCCCCTCCCCCACCAGGGAAAGCTCCTTTGTATTTCAAAGGTGAAGAGAAAAACCCATGAATCTTCTGCCTTCAGCCCCCAGAACCACAGTCTCTTGCTTTTAAAGTTTGCTCAGTTTTACTTTTCTTATTAGAGGCATTTAAACCTTTCCTGATAGAGTAGGATGAAAGATTATTAACTCAAAATTCTAACTGGCCAGTTTTGAGATAAGAAAATGGGGAAAATACAATCTCTCTGTTAGTTTAAAATGTAACTAATTGCAAAGGGATGATTAAGGTAATTTGATTTTATTATCTATTATCAGGTAATCTAACTCTAAACTATTTAACTTCTCCATACTGTGTAGAAGTGTCCATGAGCTTTTAGTATCAACACTAAGGAGTTGCAAAAAACTTGCTCATGCAAACAATATTTAAAATACATTTTGAAAAATGATGTGAAAGATTGGTTGGACAAAGAATTCTGCTTTGTGGAGACTGTTAGAAAAAGTCTTTGACTTAAAAGCTTTTCTCCAGTTTTAGCAAATGCTTCCTAAAGGTGCTTGTCATGTGTGCAGGGAATGCTGCTTTGACACACTTAGGCTGAAGATCTTTTCCTGGTCTTCTCAGAGTATCTAGTTCTCTCCTTATTTTAACATCACTGAGTGCAGCATTTGAATCTGCAAGAAGGAAAGGAAAAACCTCAGCTTGGAGAAAATGTGATGTTTGGATTCCAGTGGCAGTGTTTGCTGGGACATGTGGGGTAAGAACAGGAAGTGATACTCATTTAGTTCTGATCCTTATTTCACATATATTGGTACCAAACTGAATGATGGTGGAAATTTAGGCTAAATAGCCTTTAAGTCCAACTAAAGTAGGATCTGTACAGCAGAGTGATTCTCTCCCATCTTCCTCAAAAGCAAAAGTCTGGGATTGGCACAAAGATTGTGCCAAAGCTTCCTTGTGCTGGTGAGGTTGTGGTTATCTAAATATTGGAATGCAGTGTATTTGCTGACTCTGGTTGTACTCTGATATTTAGGATGTATAGTTTTTATTTTCCAGCCCTCTGTGTTTTGGTTAGGGCAGTGAATGTGCTGCAGTTGATCTTGAATTAAACCATCTGGAAACAAAACAAAACAAAACCAAACAAGACTTCCTCAGATACTGAAAACATAGACAACACTCTTAGCATGCAAAAATTTCCAAGCTGTTAGGGCAGCAGACAGCATGAAGGAACTTTGGTATTCTGTGGCTCATTTGGAAATAGGTGGTTTGAAACTTCTGAGTGCAGATACAATCTTCTCAAAGATTTGAGTGAAATCTCTTCAGTCAGTCCTTTCATAGAAGAACAATTATTTATTAACTTGCACTGTAAACTCTGCCTTCAGTTCAGCTTTAGGGGTCAGCAGGATCACCCTGTGCTCCTGGTTTTACCTTGGAATCTCTGAGGCTCTGTTTTTCCTTAGATTCTCAGAGATAATTTTCAGAGCTGGTGTGACTTGTCTCCTTTGAGAATATACTAAACCCTCAAGGCACATGCACAGAGTGCACTTTGGGGGAGTTCTGATGGAGGCTTTATTTGCTGTTGGAAGCCGGACGAGTGTGAACTGTGGCCATTGTGTTTTTCAGTGGGTAAGTTCGTAAGCGACGTCCTGCTGGTTCCTGAGAAGTGCCGGTTCTTCCACAAGGAGCGCATGGATGTGTGTGAAAGCCAACAGCACTGGCACACTGTGGCAAAGGAGGTAATGGAGCCACTGGGACAGGAATTTGTTTATTCTGGGTCTGTCCACTTGGATGCTTGTAGTGTTGGAGCATAGCAGTGGGGGTTGCTATTCCCATGTTCCAGTCAATCAACTGAGGCAGACAACAAGGAAATAAAAATTTACAAGTACTTAAGTGACTTAAAAACCTGTGTAGCAGTTGAATTGTTCTTCGTGAAAAGCTGTCCTAAATAGTTTATCCATATCATAGAGCTAGGAATTGAAATCAGTGCTCTGGGATACTACTTTAACCAATGCTTCATCCCTTTTTCTTTCCTCTTTCCAGGGAGATAGTGGGCATAGAATGGTTCCTATTTTTCTTGCATTTTGCTTTAATGTACCTGCTGCTGCTGAGGATTTGGCTGGGAGGGCTTGCCTGGGAGCAGTCTGAGTTTTGTTGGGACTGATTAGTGGAGGTTTTACATAAGAGATGGATTATATTCTCAGAATAAATCTAGCCCATGGTTTTGGGGGAGGGTTGTGTTTTTTTTTATCTTAACTAACTAAACTGTTGGAAAAGCTCTGCGCTCCCATTTGAAACAGGGGTAATAAAAACAAGATCGTGACAGAATGTGCATGTTTTCCATTTTGTAGAAGCAACAATTGTAGAAACAGCAACACAAGGACCAGTTGTTAACCAGATGAGGTTAAGGATGCTCCACTTAAAATTCCTATTTTCTTTAAAATCCTGCGAGCAAAAATCCATCTAAATAAAGATGTACTAGAGGAATTGCCTTTTAATTGAGGATAAACTTGTTGTTGTCTAGGAAATTGAAAAATCATGTGCTTTAAATGTAGTTGGAGAACTTTTCCAGCAATATTTGGCTCATTTAAAATCGGTGCTGTAACAAAGCAAAGCACAAAAGGGTTCTGATGGGCATAATAAAGCCTTTCGTCATTCTTTTCTGGGCGCATCAAAGCCAAGTATTTCCTTAGCTTGAGAGAAGTGTACAGACATGATGTGTAAGCATAGTTTACATTTGGCTTTTTCTTGAATTATTTGATTGATTTTCATCTACAGCATGGTAAAATAATCTTGACACAAAGTCCATTTGAGCAATTATTCACTTGCTCCAATGTAAAGTTTAATAGATGAAGTTTAATGAAATGGCCAGCCCAGAAGTGCAGACACCCTTTCTGGTTCTTTCAAGCGTTCTCCCTTGAGTTGGCACAAAATGTTTAGGTTTTTTTTCCTGAACTCTGCCAGGCTGACAAATCAGCAGTTGTTGGGGCCAGGTGTGAAACGTTAACACCAGGAAGTACTGAGCAGTTCTGAATCTGAGACTTCTGTGGGGATTTTTTTCACACTAGAAGTTTCAAATCCACTTTCCTTTGATGTTCAGATTTAGGTCATATGTTGCTGTTGATTTTGCCGTAAAATTTAAACCATTCTTGGGATCTCTGATAGGCAAACTTGAGCTTTATCCAAAGGAAGAGCATGATGCTGGACTGACATGAATGGGCTCCCCTTTCAGGCCTGTCTGACAGAAGGGATGATCCTGCGCAGCTACGGGATGCTGCTGCCCTGCGGAGTGGACCAGTTCCACGGAACAGAGTATGTGTGCTGTCCTCAGACTAAGGTTGTGGATGAGGCTCTGTCCAAAGAGGAAGAGGATGAGGACGAGGATGAAGACTATGACCTTTACAAGAGGTAGAGTTCTTACTGGTGTAGATGTTGACAGCTTTGTACATGAAGCTGCTGCTTGGGAATGTTTCACAAGGCAACTCCCTTGTAGTGGGGATTGAGCGAACTTCTGTGCTTCTGAGTTTCTTAAAGGAGTGTCTAGAGCAGATGGAAAGAGAATCATTATTCTGGTACATCCAAGTGATTAGCCTTAACTTTACCGCCTAATTTATCCGTGTCCCTCCAGTGAGTTCCCTACAGAGGCAGGTGTAGAAGACTTCACAGGAGCAGCTGTGGAGGAAGATGAGGATGAGGATGATGAAGGGGAAGAGGAGGAGGACGTGGTGGAAGACCGTGATTACTACTACGACAGCTACAAGGTTGATGACTACATTGAAGAGACCCCCACAGAGCCCAGCAGCGACAAGGCTACGGCCGAAAAAGAAGTGAGCAGCGACATGAAATGTAAGACACATTCCAGTCCACAGGCCTCCTGCTTCCTTGAGATCATTCCTGTTGGCTGTTAGTTAGTGATGGGGTTTTGATCAAGTCAATAAATGCCACTTGGAAGTTTTATTTGCCAGATAAGTTAGCAAACAGAGGAAAGCTGATGATGCTTATGTTTCAAGTGTTGAAATTAACTCTCTAGAGCATGGGCCATATGTTTCCAGATAAACAGCAGTTCTGCTGGCGGGAAGCCCAGTGTTTGGCATGTTGAACAAGCACCTCCATGAAGGTGCAGTGATGAGTCAGAAGAGCCGTATCTGCAAATTTTGGAAATTCTTAAAGGGACATTTGGGGTACACTGTAAATCTAAAATCTGGTGGTTTATACCAGCTTAAAATGAGAAAGCTAAAAGTGTTGGGCCATACTCTGCAGAGGTGCCATCTGGTCATTTAAGGATGAGGAACATCCTTGGTGCTGCCTTTGCATAAACACTTTCCTTCCACAAAAGAAAGTCAGCCAGCACAACTGGCCCAACTTTATTATGTGTTAAGATATACTTTCTGCAGTAGCAGAATCTGCTGTGCTGGTGGCAGCTTTTGTTGAGTGGTAGGTGCCCTTGCAGAGGGCTCATGGTGTGGTGCCTCAGCATTATGTGATGTCCTACACTTTGCAAGTGGAAGTGTCTGCAGAGGAGGGAGGAGCGGAGAGGGAATGAAATTCAATTAGCTACAGATCACTGAATCATTGCCAGCAGTTCTCGCATCTTTTTGGTAAAATGCCAGCATGCTGCAGATAATTTTCCTTGCTGAAACGCGACTTAGCTCATATGTGTACAGGGCTGTTAGATCTGCAGGTGTTGTAAGAGGCTTGGAGGAATATGATCGGGGTGGCTGTTTTGGGGGTATACAGTCTATTTTCCCTGAAGTACCACGAACAGTTGCTAATTTATACACTGTATCTGCTCTCTTGCCTCAGAACAGCCCAGCTGCTATTGCTGGCTCACCATGAAGCATTCCCTGTGCCATGGCTACATGGAGTTTTAATATTTGGTGCATAGATGTTTCAAACCTTAAAACTTCAGTGTGTGAGGCTGGCATGGAGATCACTCCCTTTGTTTAGCCTGCTTTTTCACTTATTCCTACACCTCCCCTGTAAGATGTGGAGTGTCTGTCCAGGCAGAGTGCAGTGAACAGGACATCCCTGGATGCTTTAAGCAGCCCTGATGGACTGGCTTTCCATGCTGTTGATTTTATAGAGTGGAGGCTCTCCCACTGGGGCACCCGGGGCATAACGCTGTGGCATCAGCAGAACACATTCCTGCTGTCCCAGCCCCTGGCTCTGGAGAAGTCTCTCACAGATGAGAGCTCAGTGTAGAGACAGAGTGAGCTGCTTGGCTATCTCCAAAGCACCACGTGCAGGCATCTCCCTGACCAGCTTGTGATGGATGCTTTGGAGTGTTAAACCCCCCCGAAACTGACAGAAGCCCTTGGGTTGGTGCAGCAGCAATGCTGAGGCCGGTGCCTCAGAAGAAGGGGTGAAGTAGAGCCACCTCTGCATCATGCAAATTGCTCGGCAAGGCCTGTGCTCCTCACCAGCTCATGTTCTCACCCATCTCCACACAGCTGTCTGCTCCCAGGAGGCCATGACAGGGCCCTGCCGGGCTGTGATGCCTCGTTGGTACTTCGATCCTAACAAGAGAAAATGCATTCGCTTTATATATGGAGGCTGCGGAGGCAACAGGAACAATTTTGAGTCAGAGGAGTATTGTATGGCTGTGTGTAAAAAGATGAGTAAGTCCTGCCTCCCACTGGCCTTTTGCAGCTGGCCACTGTCTGTCTGGCGTGTGGTGTCTCCTCCTCCTTGCCTTGGGCAGTAGAGGACTTGTCTGTAGCTTATCCCTTTGGTTCTGGTGTCTGTCCCTTTGCAGCAGTCTCCTCCTGTCTCCGCTTCCCTAGGTCTATAGGGTGATTGTTTCTGGGGAAAGTGGCTCTCATGATATGCTGTCTGTGCTCCCTGGTGACTTGCAGCTCTTGCTTGAGGGCTCAGCTGTCCTCTTCCAGATCTATAGCAGGGACCAGGGGCTGTCTCTGACCTCTTGCCTAACTGGCTTTTTAATCAAAATATACGTAAGGAAGCCCTTCTTTCCCCAGTTGTGTTACCATGCATATGTTCGACAGTAGGTCCTGAAAAGCAGACTGCAGTTCTCCTGGTAGTAGGCATTTTCTTGCTATTTTAATTTTGGAAAATATCGGACAAGTAGCATAGAATTCAGATTCCCATTTTCAGCTTGGTATGAAATACCAATCACAACTCAATCCCTGTGTTTCTGAGTGCTTAAGGTTTTTGGCACCAATTTCAACTGGCTTTTATGTCAGATGATAAAACTACCAAAACCATTTTAACCTTCTTATTAATCTTATTGTTGAACTCCAGCACTTCCACTTCAGCTACCATTAAAGCCTTTTGAAAGGCTTTTTGTGTTATCTGGGGCTTGGCAGCCTGACTATACAGCCATAATCCTGTTTACAAAATGTGCTTCATGCAAGTGCTTTAGATTGGGCTGATCTAACTGAGGCGGTGAAAGAAAAGATGTGGATGTCAGGAGCTTTTTGTACAAAAGTTTGTCCTGTTACAGAAGGATTTGGGGCTGGGAAGAGAGTTCTCTGTGTCCAAGCCTGGTTCAGAAATGCCAGAAGCAGACCGAGAATATGGGACTGATATGACATTGTCCCTTGCATGCAACAATAATGCCTGTGTTGTATGTTGTCATTATTTTCCCCTAGTTAGAGGGAAGGTTGGTGGATGCAGTGCATGCTAAACTCTTAACCAGTGTTCATGCTGAAGTGCCAGGTAATTTTTTTCTGAAGCATGCTGTCTTTAAGGATGTGTTGGAGGTTTTTTCCACCCAAATAACTAATATGGATGATAGGTTGCCTTAACTGTCCCTTTGTGCCCTCCCTCAGGCAAAAGGCAACGACCGAGAGCATCATGTTTGCCACAGATCTTTCAGAAAGGCTCTGGGATGTGTAGTTCCTAAAGCTGTAGCACAGGAATGTGTTAAGCACTTCCTGAACTGCAGTATGTGTAATACAGAGCCCCTGATGTGGATTCTGCAGATGCTTGAAGTTTATCAGCTCTGAAATTTTGTTTTTCCCCTTGTTGAATTGGGGGATGCCTTGAAGTTACAGACCGTCCAGTGTTTTGGACAAGTCACTTTGCCACACTGAGCCTCCTTCTGTCACTGTCTCGTCTAATATCATTGCCTGTAAGTCCTGCATGGTGCATCTGGTAGGGAAGGTAGGTTTGAAGTGTAAAATACTGGCTTTGTGCAGATTGTCAAGCTCCCCAGTCATATTAATGATGTCTGGAGACAGCTTGTCAGCAAACGGCTAATGCACAGAATGTCACTTAAACCATCCAAAGCCAATGTGGAAGGGAAGGGAAAAGGAGTTCTTTATCCTGCCATGCTAGGCACTATGTTTCTGGAGCTGAGTGCTGCTCACCTCAGCACTGAGCAGGCCAAACAGTGCTGGGAGCCATGGTCATCGGTGCCATTTGGGCTGATGGAGCTGATGTTGGACAGAAAATTGGCACCATAAAGATTCCAAAATGGGCTCTGGAAGGTGGCAGTTCAGTAGGCTCAGCTTGCCAGACTATTAATTACGCAGGCATGGAGATTCCTCTCCCTGCCCTCTGCAATCCAGGATCATGGGTTTCTGATGCTCTGCTTATCCTTCCCTCTTCACACAGTGCCATCTGATGATGTGGATGTCTACTTTGAAACCCCTGCTGATGACAATGAACATGCCCGCTTCCAGAAGGCCAAGGAGCAGCTGGAGGTCAGGCACCACAACCGCATGGACCGGGTGAGTGTCAGTCTTCAGGCTTTGTGCTTTGTGCGCTTGTTCATGTGACGGGTTGCTGCCCCTGTTCTACTGGAAAAATTGGTGGTGAAGTGACTTGCTTTCCAGTTTCCAGCCTTCTCTGTGTTTCTTTCAGTATGACCACACCATGGCAGTCAGTTTTTTATTTCTCCAGTGTTGGGAGAGAGGAATTGGATTAGATGCTGGGAAGAAATTCTTTACTCAGAGGGTGCTGAAGCTCTGGCACAGGTTGCCCAGAGAGGTTGTGGATTCCCCATACCTGGAAGTGTTTAAGGCCAGGTTGGACAGGGCTTGGAGCCATCTGGTCTAGTAGAAGATGTCCCTGCCCATAGCAGAGAGTGGAACAAGATGAGCTTTAAGGTCCCTTCCAGCCCAAACCCTTCTGAGATTCTGCGAAGCTTGGCTTGTTGCTCAGAGGGATTAAGTGCTAGGTTCAAACCCCACAACAGCTCTTTTGTGCCTTCAAAACTCAGCCAGGCTGTGCTAGGATCTGCCTGTGAAGGCAAATCAGCTCATAAAGATCAGATTTAAATTTGTGTCTTGTTCATGTGTTCCGTCCTTTTTCTGTCTAGGTGAAAAAGGAATGGGAGGAGGCAGAGCACCAGGCTGTAAATCTCCCCAAGGCAGAAAGGCAGACTCTGATCCAGGTAAGAGTGGAAGGACCTAAAGAGGAAAGTTACTGAGAGAGATAGCAATATTCAGAGCCAAAAAACAACTGAGATGCAAGAACAGCCTTCCTGCTTTGTCAACAGCTGCCTTTTAGAGGAGGTTTGATTCAATTGCTTGCTTTGTTCTTAAAACTGGAGATGGTCTGATACTATGCCAGATCCTTTCCTAGACACACTAGTAGAAAGTGATCTCGCCCCTCAAGCGTAGTGACAGCAGAGCCAAATTGTAATTCCAGACCTTTGGCCTGTTTTGCACTAACCACTGGCCTTAGAGCCTGGTTCAGAGTCAGCCCTGGCTCTCTGGACACACATTTCCTGCTTGGGCAGACTTAGTGAAAACTGCTTAGACAGCAGATAAAGCTGGTATGCTGCCAAGGTGCCAATCTCGTGCCTTATGAGGAGAGTTCAGTTGGACTGTGAAGTTAATCAGGGGTATTCGCAGTGTGAGATCATTAGGGGAAGGCTCTTATGGCAGTGACAACTCTGTGAATTTCTCTCGAACCAATCTCTCAGTCACCACTAAGTGACTGACTCCAGCTTTTAAGCCCACTTTGGATATTATCCTGGAACACAGTTTTCTCTCTGCATTTTTTAATATAGGTCACTGTTTGGAACCATGTGCAAATCCAAGAGTTTGTCATATCTCATATGTTGAAACATAACACTTAGTGGATTATTCTAGTTTGTTTGGAGATGAGGGTTATGACCTTTCTAAAAGAATACAGAGAGATTTGACCTGAAGGCGTGCTGATGGAAAATTCCCGATGCAATACCTTTGTAAACTTTTGCAAATTCAAATTAATGGCTCCAGGCTGAAGGGATCAATCCTGTTTTCATATTGCAGGGTCGAGGGCAAGAGTTAGTATCGTGTCAGTTGTTCAGTACAGCCTGGATCTCCCAACCCGAACATGGGCTTTATGTGCAAGGTCATTTTCCCTCTTCAGACCTTTGAAATGGCTTCTGAGGGAAGTTTGGAAGGCAAATTGTCACCACTGAATTTGCAGAGATGAAATCTGCATCAGCATTTCTCCATGCCTTTCTCTTCTAACTGTAAATGGGTTGCATATGGAGCTTGACAGTCTTTGTTAGTTGTGAAGGGTTACAGGAGTTGTTGGTCACACTGTGCATTTCACACAGATTACTTTCTTTGCTCTAGCACTTCCAGGCCATGGTGAAATCTCTGGAGAAAGAAGCAGCAAGTGAGAAGCAGCAGCTGGTGGAGACTCACCTGGCTCGTGTGGAAGCCATGCTGAACGATCGCCGTCGTATCGCCCTGGAGAACTACCTGGCTGCCCTGCAGGCTGACCCACCACGTGTGAGTTCCTTCCCAACACATTTGTCCAGTAGGATAGCACTGGGTAGGATGGCAGGTGGGAATGTCTTGGTGAGAAGATTGCCTGTGACTTGCAGAAACTGGGAATTGGTTCCTAGGAAAGCTTCTGTATTTTGGAAGTTGGTGCTGCAGACTTAGCAGTGGATCTGTAATTGACTGTCTCTCCTTCCTGCCTGGGGAAAAAAAACCTCTGCTTTATTTGGTGTCCGTAAGGCACAGTTCATAGGTGTGGTGTTCTGAGTCATGCAGACTTAAAATTAAGTGTTCTGAGTCAAACAGGCTTAATTTAAAAAAAAAATATCTAGGGGGTGAGTGCAGATGACAGATCTGTCCAGCACCAAAGTAGGCTCACACCTGAAGTGCTGTTTTCTGCTGCGGGTTTGGATTGACTCCAGTGGTTTGACTTGTTCCTGCTCCCGCCCTGCAGCCCCACCGCATCCTGCAGGCCCTGAAGCGCTATGTCCGTGCTGAGAACAAGGACCGGCTGCACACCATCCGCCACTACCAGCACGTCCTGGCAGTGGATCCGGAGAAGGCTGCACAGATGAAATCCCAGGTATGAGGGGGTTTCTGTCAAGGGAGCCATTGTTGCCCAGCCCTGGCTGTTGGAGGCTCTGGAAGCTGTGTGTTGCTGGGTGCTACAGCAGCTTCATCCTTATGGAGCTCGCTCGCTCGCTCTCTCTCTCTCTCTCTCCTGTGCTTGCTTTCTGTCACCAGCTACACTCCCTGCAGGGTTTTCCTTGGTGCCTGACTCAGTGTTAAAAATTGAAACTCTGATTTATATGTTGTTGGTCACAGTGAGAAGTTGAGGGGTTTAAAACTAGGTCAGTATCAGTTCTGTGTTTCCTTTTATCAAGCACCCCTGAAATTATTTGTTGGGGACTTGGTTATCTTGAACAGACTTCACTTCACTTCTTCCACATGTCTACGTGTTTCTTTCCTTTGGCTTGTTCCTCACAGTGCCTGTGTTTGGGGTTTGTGGGAATTCTCTTGTACCTCTGCACAGTTACTGCCTGGTTTCCAAAGCATAATTCATAACCCTTTCCAAGCACTTGATCGTTGTTGTTTGCTTTATCAGAAAGTCTGGTCTTGATGAGTTTATGTTGTACCATTGCACTGTATTTTACTTCCGAACAGCCAGAAAATCCTTTTTCTTCTGCTCGGTAGTGCATGTGAATATGCTGCTTCAAATCTGACCATTGTACTTGTAAGAGTACTTGAAGATACTCTGCAAATCTTTAGAATTATGTCCTGATACTTTTTTTCACTTGTTTTAAAATGGGGAAAGATGTGCTGAAAGGCCCAACTGGTGGAAAATTCAAATCAAGAATGGCCTGTTAACACTGAAAGATGTGTTTGGAAGGGTGTGCCCTTTCTCAGGTTCAGAGAGAACTCACTGTCCAGTTGCAGCTTTAGGAGTGTTTTCCTAGTCCCGATTTGTGGCTGGTATGCCGCTTTGGAGTGTCTTTGAATTCTGCAATGCACAAAAGATAAGCGAGAAGAAGAAAGAATGGAGAGCTGTAGGGGGACAGTGCAGTGGAGTGCATCCAGTGCTGCCAAGAGGAAGAAATAGGCACTGAGAAAAAAATGCATGAAAAACTGTGGAAAATCAGGAGGTGGAAATATCCTGGGTTAAGGTTAGGACAGAGACTGGAGCCTGTTGCTGTCACCTCTGGTGAGGGGCAGAGTGGTGTCACAGTGATTTTCCAGAAGCAAACCTCACACTGGGAGGTGGCAGATTCCACCTTGTTTCTGGGTGCTGGCAGTGAACCTTCACCTCGTGTCTCCTGGTCTCCCACTGCCTGTGGGATTCTTGTTAAGCTGCACATCCCCAGGAGGAGTGGTGGCAACTGTGGTGGTTATGATAGTGCTTGGCTCTCCATGTGGAATTCGTGATCACTTTTTCAGAGACATGTCAAGCACAGCCCGGCCCAGCGTTTTATTCTGCTGCTGCCACAGCCCAGGAGGGAGTGTGTGAACTGTGTTCTCAAGCTAAACCCTAAACGGTCCTTAATTCATTCTGAAGGCTGCAGTGTCAACAAATCGACATGCGAGGGATGTGGGTGGTACCGTTCAATTTCCATTCCCTTTACTTTTCAGATGCACTTTAAGCTCCTCAGTCGATTCCCTTGATTCACAAGCTGCCACATGCAAAATTAAATTGTTTTCATCCTTGCTCTTAAAGGTCAGGCACACATCAGACTGTGAAACAGGTCCATCTGACTCTTTAGCTTTTTGCAATGTTTGGCCATACATATAAATGTTTTCCTTGCTCTCCATGATCCCTGATTATGCAGCACCCTCTTCAGGTCAGGCCTGACTTCACCACTGGATTTAATGTGCTTGGGAGGAGTGATTTGAGCTTGCCCAGAGCTTGAATGTATTTCTCAAAGGAGGGGAGAACACTGCTGCCAGTGAGTGGGTGTAGGACAAATGTAATGCCACAGTTAGTTTGAAAGGCACCTTTGTTCTGAAACCAGAGCTGATAAAATACCCTGTCTGCTCCTTTTGCCTGTATCTTTTCTAGCAGTCAGGAATGATAATCCATTTAATAAAGCATTCACTTGCAGCTGCTGCAGGAGGTAAATTATGATTATGATGGGAAATACCAGCTTTGGTGGCATTTTAGTGTTTCCAGTGGAGAGCTGGTTACAGTGAGAGTCAGCTGAATCCTGTCTCACTCCCAGCATTTCCCAAACTCCTGATACACTGGGTACAGACAGCCAGTTCCAGTGAAGCGTGAGAGCATCAGTCAGAGAATTGGACTGGATGGATCTGTGTCCCCTATTGCTCTATTGCCATGGCAGATCCACCAGTAATAGATATTTTATATTGAGCAAGGAAAAAACTGGTACTGTGAAGTGACTGACAGTCTTTTCTTACTCCAACACACTCTTGTACATCTGCAGGTGATGACACATCTTCATGTGATTGAGGAGCGGATGAATCAAAGCTTGTCTCTGCTCTACAAGGTGCCGTATGTGGCTGAAGAAATCCAGGATGAGATTGGTGAGTATGTGTGCCAGCCCCTATGCTGCTGTGTTAAGACTCCAAGTTTTTATATCCACTGAGCTCCCAAAAGATTTCTGTCTCCTTTGAGGGGGTGCCTTTGACAACAAGCGCTTGGGCTCAGGGAAGGTACTCTCTGGGTGTTACAAAACAGCCAGTCAGAATAGCTTGTTCCCAATAATTTTAACTGTCCATTAAAAAAAAAAAAATCAACAATGTTCAGAATAGCAAAGCTGTCTCTCTAAGGGAGATTAAAAAGATCCATAAAAAAACCTCCAGATGCTTTCTTCCTTTATAGTTTAATCCCATTTTGCCAAAACCTCTTGCCACATCAAACCTCTTGGCCCTTATTTGAATGTACTTCTAACCAATGCCTTTACTGAGAATGCCAGATGAGATACACAAGATCAAATAACCTGGCAGCCCTGAGCAGTGTTCCCCTGCAGCCCTGCCTCAGCCTGGTTCAAACCATCTGCCCCTCTCTGTCCCTGCCAGATTTCACACAGTTTGTGTAATGATTCCTCTTATTCCTTTCAGATGAGCTGCTTCAGGAGCAGCGTGCAGACATGGATCAGTTCACATCCTCCATTTCTGAGTCCCAGGTGGATGTCAGAGTGAGCTCTGAGGAGAGTGAAGAAATTCCCCTGGATGGCAAACCTTTCCACCCGTTCCAGGTGAAAACCTTTCCAGCCTTGCCTGAAAGTGAAGGTATGTGGAACTAAACGTTGGGTTCACTGGTGGTTTTCCTTAGACATTAGGCTCAGCTGGAACAGAGAAAGCTCCCTCCCTTTAGGTGATGTAGAGTAAAGCAGTCACCCTGACAGGACCCCTCACTCACTGGAGAAGCAGTGCTGCAAGTAATGTCTGCTGAGCTGCTCTCTTGATTTCCTAATTCTTCTCTTTGCAAAATTGTCCTCTCTTTTCATTTTGCAGCAAGTGTTAAGTTTTTACAGTGTGTCTTGGCTGTGGAATTAATTTTCAGTCTTTAACAAAAATGTTCTTGTGTAATGTTAAATCTTTATGCTGTGACCTGCTGAAGGGCTGCAGGAATTCCCCTTTTGTTTTTTTTAATACATGTATCTATTTTTTTGTATCATTGGGTGTTGACAGCTGGTGTGTGCGTGTGTATTTATTTTAAGAACGCTTGAAACAGAGTCCTGAGCTTAAAGCTGTAGATGAAAAGCTTTTTCCAGGGTCTGAGTCAGAAATCATGCACAAGCCTTTTTTCCTTTCTCTCTTAATCTCCTTTCTCTGCTATTTTTGTTTTTGTTTTCCCTCCTGCTAGATCCTCAGCCGGATTTGTACCATCCAATGAAAAAAGGTTGGTTCTAAGCTGCTCCCTCACAGTGCTTTCAATCACTCTCCTACCTCCTCAGTGTTTTTGATAGCTTCATTTTAGTTCCATACTCACCTTGATTTTCATTTCCGTGCTTTCACTTAGATCAGTAATGTTCAGTTTTGCTTGTTTAGGCCTAGTGTCAAAGAAGCCAGCTAGTCTGAGCATCTAATTGTGTGTGTGTTCCTCCCTGATGGACTCACTAGGGTCTCAGAGTGCTTAGAGTGGCTCTTAGCCCTTGGGAAGGGTAGCCTTGGCCAGTGTCTGCAGTGGTGCTTTGCATCTCTCCAGGTGTGATGCTTTTCAGATTAAACCCTGAATTATCATGGGGAATGGTCCAGAGGCTCTTCTGCCTCCTGTGGAACCTGTCCTTGATGCCCCATGATTCCACTAAACTAGGAGTGAGTGTTCTTCAGGACACAGGCTGTTTCCCATCTAAATGTCCTTACGGAGTGCAGCTAGTATGGGACATATAAATCAGGAGATTCCTCCTCCGTGTTTGTGCTTTCCTTGGCATCACCTTCCCACACATAGCATCTCTCCATAACAGCAAAGTGTGTGTGGTTTTCCATTTCCCCCTTAGCTCAGGATTAATTCTGCAGTAGCTCAGTGCCTGGCTAAAAAGGGGCTTTAAGAGCAGCATAGAAATATTAGCATTAAATAATGTCTCTGTTAGTGATATGTAATCAGGGAAAGATGAGTAGAAATGGGAGCCTTTTGCAGAGTAGCGCTACATGAGCTGTGTCTGGAGTAAACCCAGTGCTTTAATCTGCCTTTGGTTCCAAACATATTGTATAGACCTCAAAGGAGAGCAAAAGATTTTGCTAATAACCATTTCGTGTGAGCACACGTAGTTTTGTGATGTGGTGAAGGCTAAATAGCTTGAAACTATTCTCATTATCTGTGTTTCTCTACAAATGTAAGTCACCTTCATTCCTCTTGTGGAACAGTGTATAGCTAATTCAGTGTGCTGACTGCTCTGGCAAGAATTAGGACAGACTTTAGTTTGATTTTTATTTATTAAATTTTTGGACAATTGCTTTGTTGACTTGAAGATGATAAATTTGTGCTAGTTCTCCCTGTCTGGATAAATGTAAGAGTCTCTGGTGACCTGGGGACAACGATTGTCCTACACTTGTTCCTTCTCTCCCTTCCCTTTTCATTGAATTGCTCGAGGGCTTTGAGGGAGTTTTGGACTGGGGGGGAGATTAGTGCAGGTGTGCGCTTTTGGGGGGTTTTTTTGCCCTGGGAGGTATATAATTTAAACTGTGCCTTTGAGCTACATGAAACTGGGTCTGTTACTTGGTACAGCACCTTGAGACAACTAGCAGAGCTCAGTGCAGCAGCTGAACTCTGAGCCCTGGAGACTGCTGGGTTGGCTCCTGAGACTGGAATAAAGCAACCATAGGCCAGACACAGTAGTTCTGTACAAACTATTTGTGACTGGTCTCTCCTGAAAATCTCAACCATTGACTTCCATAATGATGTGACCTGCTTCAACAGTTGTGAGAAGTCAGACTGGCAGTCTTGGCTGTGCTTGGAATCTGATTACTGCCTGCAAAGAAAAATGTGATGCACTAAAACCTGAGATGCTTCATAGTGAAATGTTATTTCCGTGGCATTTTCAGGCAATAAAAGCTTGTCACTGTAAAAACTTGCCTTGGAGCCAAGTAGCCTTTCCTTGCATCTCATCAAAGAACATGCTGCCAATTCCAGCAGCAGTTGACATAACGTCTTGGGCACCTTGCAAGCTCAGCAGTTTGTGCAGAGGAGGGGATTTGCAGTCACCAGCAAAGCCTGAAGTGCTATAGTAGAACTTCCCCCACGTAATTGGAAAGATCCCACTGAAGGTTTGAGGCTTCACTGTCCTGCTTTTGCACTAGTGACTCACAGGTCATTACATTGTTCCTATCACCAGTGGAACACTGGTGTTCTCCTAACATACCGTGTTACATCAGGTCAGGGCAGTTTGCATCAGACTCTCTTATTGATCTGATCTATTTATAAACACTTTAGGTCAAAACAGTTTATGCAGAGCCTTCTGTTAATTGATATTCTTCTCCTGAGCCAGTGCTGGTTCCAGCCTGGAGATGGGTAGTTATGTTCTGGTACAAAGGCTGGTGTAGTTCTCTGCTCCTCCTTTGCCCTGGGATTTATTGTTTCTGGGCTTGTGCCAGATATGGGACAGCAGTTCATTACAGAGCCACGCCGGGTGACCTTGGAATTTTCATTCCTGAGGCACTTACTGATGAGCCTGATCCCACCAGAATGGGTGATGCCGACAGCATTCCCTGTGTGCTGGCTCTTGGCAGACGGATGTGTGTCCACTTCCATGCAGGGGCATGTAGGGCTGTTGGTGACCCGGGGTGACACCTGCAGATATCACTGCACTCAGTGTGTGTTAGGCCTTGTCTGGGGCCACCTAACAGAAGCACTTAACAGTGCGGTTTGTCTGGATTGACACCTCAGCCTGATTTTGGTGATGAGTCCTGTCTGCTCCTCTCATTGCCACCTCATTTCCCCTCATTAACAGCCCTCCTAATCATTTGTCACTGTAGCTTGTGAGCTGCCTTCTGACACAGCAACATGAGGACAGGTTAATACTCAGCAGTCTGTGCAGTGCACACACGAACCATAGCAGCTCTACACAGAGTAAGTGACCCTTCCAAAATGTTCCTAAGGGCTGATGGGCTCTCCTTGCTCTTTTGATGCAGGTTCTGGCATGACTGAGCTGGACGGGCTGATTGGCACTGAAGAAAAAGTGATTAACAGCAAGAACAAGGTGGATGAAAATGTGGTGAGCTCTCCACCTTTATTTTGTGAAGCTAAACCTGCCATGGACACTAATTAATAGCAGTGGCTTGTTTTCATGTCTCATTCCTGCTCATAGAATGTCAGTGTGTTCATTATCCATATGGTGTGGGGGAGTCAGTTTGGTGACTGTTGTAGGCTCTTAGTACTGATTAGCATTAGAAGGGTGGGAGGGGGAGGGAAAGACAGAGCTTCAGATCTTTGGCAGTCTGAGTCTGAAAATTCTCTGATTTAGGAATATTTTTCCCAAGCAGAGACCCTTTGATGTCTCTTTACTTTCACTAGGTAGCTCACTGTCTGAACACACCAAATGCTGGTGTGTTCCATCTGTGTTCCCACTTTTCATGGCAGGAAAGGCCTCACCTTCCTCTGAAAGTGAGCGACCCGACAGGAATTCTCTCTATCCACAGTGTTAAGAATTCTCTAGGTTCCGGTGACAGCCACTTTGCCTCATTTCCATGGGTTTAAAAAAATTTGAAGTCAGCTTCTGAGTTTCCTTTCAATACTGTTTTAAGGCCACAGGTTAGATCTTACATGACAGAAATGCTGGGTCCAAAGTTAGGACCTATTTTTTTATTGTTTTTTTCTTTGCGGTTTTAGTTTGAGGTAGTCTGGAGGTAACTAGTTGTAATGCTATCTCTGGTGGCTGTATAAGAGCTGGAGAACATTCCATGCTGTTGAGAGCAGGGGGGAGATGGTAAGTGGTCCTGAGCTTTTGCTAGTGTTCCTTAAAGGTCTCTTGTCTGTCTTCCTCTTCCTTTTCCTCCCTGTTTTGTGTGGATCCTTCCATAAAACACCTTTGTGGCCGTTTTTAGGTAATTGATGAAACCCTTGATGTGAAGGAGATGATTTTCAATGCGGAACGTGTCGGAGGGCTGGTGGATGAGCCGGTACGTTTGTGGCTGCTGAATCCAGGGACTGGCAAATTCCTAAAGCTGAATTTTGATTCCCATTTTTACTGAATTCAGGGTTTGGTGCCTGGATGTTGTTTTGGGGGCTCATGCAGAGTGAAACACAGTACAGCCCTTCTGCATAAAGATGTAAACACTGAACAAACGTTAGATACTAACCTGACTCCTACTGCAAAAGTGTTTTTTGGGATAAGGAAGTGATGTGGGCCAGTGCCTGTCCAGAGGTACTAAGTGGGGAAAGAATTTTGTGTTCATTATCCTTTTGATGGAATATTTAGAGGTGAAATATTTAGGGATGGAATACTTAGGGGTGAAATATATACACTGTCTAGTGTGTAATCAGTCATAGCTCAATATCACAGATGGTCAAAGACCTTACTAGTGGCCGTGGTTTAGGTTTGTTTTCAGCAGTGCATCTCCCTCATTGCTCTTCCTCAGCCTGCTCTGTTTTCTTCCCTCCAGGATAATGACAACTCCCTCCGTGATGACTTCAGCTTCAGCAGCAGTGCCCTTATTGGACTGTTGGTGATTGCTGTTGCCATAGCTACTGTTATAGTCATCAGCTTGGTGATGCTGAGGAAGAGGCAGTATGGGACCATCAGCCATGGAATTGTGGAGGTGAGAAACAGCTCCATAACTGAGGATGAAAATAGTCAGTGTTGAATCACATGTTGTGTGTGGGGGTAGAGGATGGCAGGAGCTGCCAGGCCATGGACAGTTCTGCTCCTGGCTGGGTAGGAATTAACCCAGTCCCTGCTGACACCATCACCGCTCATTCCTCGGTGTGCAAGTGCCAGTCCCTGGTGTGCCATGCTGGCACCTGCTGCTCCATAGCTGCATTTGCTTATCACTAGGATTCAATTAGGCTTCCCTGGATGGCTCAGGGTAGGATTTAGCAGTAAATGAGCTTTTCAGGTGATATCTTTAGCAGGGCAGTCAGTCAGTCAGTCCATAGCAATTTGTCCTCCTGGATAACTGACGATTAAGATGTCGTGATTGGCCAAATGCTAATGAGCAGCTCCTTCTTCCTTGCACATTTCTAATGACAGTTTAATGGAGCTCAGAGAAAGCTGCTTTTCCCTTTGCCCCACCCATGCAGGAGATCATAACAACCTCTTTAATGAGAGAAGTGGGTCCCTGATTTGCAGTGTTGGCTGAGCAGTGACAGATTTGTGAGAACATCCCCACAGGGGATTGGGTGGGCAGGAGGCATCAGCTCCTGAACAAGCAACTCCATTAAACCAATTACCTTTTGCAGTTTACCTTTTTTTCCTGTTTACTGCTCACCATGGTATTCACTCAGTGTTTGTCTGTTGCCTTTGTTCTGTGGAATCAATCCTGGAAGTTTTTCCTTGACCAGTATCTTGTGTTTTTTCCAAAGGTTGACCCAATGCTCACCCCTGAGGAGCGGCATCTGAGCAAGATGCAAAACCATGGCTACGAGAATCCCACTTACAAATACCTGGAGCAGATGCAGATATAGAAGAGATGAAGATAGAATAGCCCTGACGGGAAAAGGTGTGGGGTGAAGGGCCAAAGTGGTCCAGTGTTTTGGATCAACTACTGACCAACAGTTGCTTCAAGAGGACTTCATCTTACATTCAGAACTCCTGGATCATTAAGACTATAATTACTACTGTAGAGTTGCAATTTCCATTCTTTTAAATGGGTGAAGAAATGATAATATAACAATATGATATATGAATCTCCTTAAATGGGAAAAATGGATCTATTGCAGATATTTGACTGAGATGTAGTTTTCTTTTTTTTTTTAAATAATCTGAAAAGTACCAGTTCTGTTGTACTGTTGTCTGATACAAGCTCTATATATATAAAAATGGGAAATGTTGATTTTTATTTCTGATAGACCACCTGTATATTGAGGGTCATTTGTACCAGCCCACCTTGAAAAAAGGAGACAGTCGTGGTTCTTCAGTCATTTTGGCTTTTATATATAAAGCAGTATTCTTTTTTTCCTTTTTTTTTTAAGTGAATTTCACTGGGAGTTGCAAAGAGATTAATTTAGGGATAGGAGCTATTACAGCATAAGCAAGGAAGCAATTTGGAATGGTAACTAACAAAATTCCTTATAACAAGAAAAAGAAAAAAAAAAAAAGAAAAAAACCCCATCCTCATATGCCAGTGGTGTGCACCCTGCTGCTTAGCAGCTCGGGCTCTAGGAATCAAGACTCCCTGGAGGCAAGGAGTTAAAAGGCTTCTAGCATCTCTGTTTATAGTTATTCTAGTGGAATGTTAGAACATGGTTTGTGCATACTGGGGTCTGCACATTCCCCTTCCAGATTCAGTTCTGCTCTAGAGTTGGAAGTTCTGGTATTGAATTGAAATCCTCTGTTCTCAGCCAGTTTCCTTCAGTACTCACCTGGCATTAACAGCCCCCTCTTGCTACTACTTTCTAATTTCCCCAGCTCTCCTGCCTCACCAACATGGTAAGTAGTTAAGAGCCGCAGGTTTTTGAGCCTCTGCATCTCCCTGGGTGATGTTGGGCCAGAAATGACAAATCACTGCAATAACTGGGACCTTGGGAGCTGACAAACACAGAGCTCTCTTAGCTGGGGAGGGAAGAGAGTGACACATTGCGAAAGGGATGCTGCCTGCTTTAAGGGAAATGGGATGCATAGGCCCCAAGAAGACCAAGAGGGGCATTGTTCCACTCACCATCATGTCTTTGTAATGCTTGTATAGTTGGTGTTAATGCTCACGGCTTTTTTAAATCTGGAGGTTCTGGTAACCTGTGGTGTATTTTTTCTATTTTTCCTGTGACTTTATTTTTTCTTCCCCTTTCCGTGTTTCTTCCCACTATGCACAGATTTACCTGCAAACTCCTTAGTGTGGTCTGTGGGGAATGTACAAAGTTTAAACACATCAATAAACACTTTAACTTCCAGGTCATTTCTTCTCTTTATTCACGGGCTCGCTTTAATTCCCCCTCCTCCCACCATGTCCTGCCGAACCCACGAGACCTTTCCGTGACGGTGAGAAGGACTGTACAGCTATTGATGTATAACCGTGCCTGGAGTCTTTTGTGGTATTTCCAGATCCCGATGACCTTTGTGGAGAGGACGAGGCAGGATGCTAAACCAAGGGCGAGGATCCTGAGTATCATTAAAGCAGCCGCTGGAGCGCAGGTCGGGGAGAGCTGGGGCTGCTGCTCTCTCTGGCTGGCCATGGAAAATCCTGCGCATGGTTCTCCCCATTCCCAGGATGCAGGTGGCTGCTGGCACAGCCTGTAGGAGTGAGCAGAGCCAAGGCTCTCTGCGGTGACAAGCTGTTCATGTCCCTGGCCGTCCTCCTGCACTTCCTTGGGAGCCATAGGAGCAGGCCTGGTTTACAGCCTGTGCTGGCTGTGTCCTCAGAGCCTGTGACAACCACAGGCCTCAGGAATGGGGCTGGGCAGAAGGACAGCAGGAAATCTTAAAATTCCTAGATAGAAGGGCGTAGAAAAAGACCTCAGTGACACAGTTTCCGTGGATGCTTCTTGTGGATGGCCAGATCTGAAATAATTAAAGTCATAGAGCCCAGGGCAGGAATCAGCTAATTATGGCTAGCGTTCACTGTATTGCTGCTGCTGCTGCATGAGGGGAGATAACTGTTTGGTTTAAGTCTCTCTTCCAGAACACCTAAAACTAACAGCCTGTAAAGCTCAAAGCTGTTTCTGCTCCTGTGTGTCATTCCTCTCTATTCTTCTTTGAGGTGTGACCTCAAGCACAGATTCCTCCTCTCTCATGTCAGTGAAATGACCAAAGAGTAATTGCCACTTGAATGTCATTTTACAGGTCAATAGACAGAATTAATTTTCCTCCATATTGATGAAACAAGAAGGTTTAGCAATTTTAAACAGGAAGCGCTTGCATGCCCTGTTTCTCCTTAAACATGGGCTCCTTGGTTCCACTGGAACCTCCATATTCTGGTTAAATTATTCAGACACCGAGGAAAGAGCAGATGCTGTCCTAGAAAATGCCATCTGTTGGCTTGTCACAACTACTTGGGAAAGAGTTTTGATTTTAAACTAAATTTATTTTAAATGATGCCAAAGCATCTCTGCAGCCCAAAGCAATTTTTGGACTGTACCCTCAGGTAGGATGACCTGCGAGAGAAACAAGTTATAGAGGCTGCAGATTGAATTCCAGAATTGAATTTGGGTACTAGATTTTTCCGTTGATAAATTCTGTTAGTCCTGCAAGATAAATACATCAGGCTGGAATCAAAGTCTATTAGTTCCATGCTTTGGCACAGACTGCCAAGCACTTGGGATCGATTCTTAAGGATGGGTTTTGACCACAGCTTCTGAAAAGTTATGTTGAAACGTAGCTGCTTGAAGATGGATGCTAAGGCAGGTCCCAGGTGTTCCTGGTATCAGCTGTGCAAGCGAAGGAGCTGATCCCAGCAGAGGCCATGGGGTAGTTTGGGGAAATAGCAGCAGTTTCATGGTGATAAGACACTTAAAATTAAATGATTCAGAGCAGAGTGGAGCAGTTGGTTGGGGGAAGACTTGCAGGGTGTTGTAGAGAGCTGCATTTCAGAAGAAAGACTGATTTTAAAGGAAAAGTTCTTTAAGAGGAGCAGTGTAGCTCTCTTGTGAGGAAACAGGATGTTTGAGAAGGGCCTTTGGGAATGCTGAGCAGAGGAAGCGCTGGGTCAGCTTGTCTCCCTTCTCCTGAAGCTGTTTGTAGCCCTTCTGTAAGGGCACAGTGATGGATGTCAAACCCCCTCTGTGCACAGGAACAAGTGGATGGAACGTGGGTGGATTGATTTTACCAGCCTTACTTGTCTCTGATGTGCAGAGCAACACTTGTGTGAAGTGTAGTTTTGATCAATCAGCCCCGGCCAACAGAAGAGATTAAAGGTGCTCATGAGGAGCTCAAGCAGGTGGTGATGCAGTGCCTGGAGCCTTTCCCTTTGTTAGCCCATCAAAAGGTGACATTCACCTGATGGAGCACATAAACCCTCCTAATCCTTTGACCTGGGGTGTTTCAGGTAGATGTTTGAGAGCTGCAGGTCTCAAGGTGAGGTGTCCTTTGGTCCAGCCTGAGTGTGGTGCTTAAAGTTGGTGTCACCACTGTACTGGTCTCTTCTGCTGGGTGTGAAGG
>VZTH01018068.1:3121-33463 GCA_013397815.1 Aleadryas rufinucha
TTTTTTTTTTTTTAAGGAGTCGCCTGAATCCAGAGAGGTTGTTGGTGTTTTGTTGCTTGGAAGAAAGGGAGGGGCACTGCCCTGCTCCCCACCCGAACATCTGTGGAGACCTGCTGGTAGAATGGGATGCTGCTTTTGAAAGCAATTCAGCAGAGATGCTGGGCAGCCCCAGCCAAGGTGGGCAGAGGAGGCACAGAAAAGATGCTGTACCCTCCCAAATTTACTCAGATTAGAAAGCAACCATTTCTATCACTGTCTGACTCGGTGCAGGAGGTGAGGCTGGGTGTGTTTTAGCCCATAAGATCCAGATCTGTAATTCCCACCTGGATCCTGTACACTGCTGATTCCCTTGGCACTGCACAAGCCAGTGGTTTACTTGACCCCAAAGAACCAGGCAGAAATTAAGGCTTTGCTGATGGCCCAGGGTCCCACCATCAGGGAAGAAAAATTACACTGAGAAACGCTGATTTGTAACTGTCTCAATGGGAAAAAAAAATCTCCACGATGATTTATTTGGACTAACTGAGCTGTATTCCAGTGAGACCATGGATCTTACTCAGCAGAGCTCCTGGTGAAGTTGGGGGGAATCTGTGCTGACATCCTGACCCACCGATCCAACATCTAAATGGGACAGAAATAAATGCATTTTCCCTGCCCTGGAAACATACAGCCTACCTGCTTCCTACTGGGTTTTAAATGAATTCTTCCCAAAAGCACGCATAAAATCTTCTGTAATGCTCAAAGACTAAAATTCTCCCCCAAAACTGCCTCCAAGTCTCTATGTCTTCAGCATCACCCATATAATAATAAAGATTATTTTGAAGCCCACACAGTTTATTACCCCTGTGAATTTTATTTTCAAGAGTCTTTTCTTCCATTAAACCCAAAATTTTGTTTTCTATTTGAGTTGCCTGACGCAGAAGACAAAATGGAAATTTGGTACCAAAGGATTTGGTTTTCTCAACAGATTCTTTTAGTACATTGTAATTGATTTTAACCCCAGCACTGACAGCCCTCCTTCCCTCATGACAGAGGCAGTGGATCACAGAAGGAACCTCTGCCACACTGGGTAGCTGCTACCATTTCCTCCAAAAGGCTGAGAAAGCTTGAATGGGCAGAAAAATATTCAGATGCTCTCAATATACCTTCATAGCATGTCCATGTCCAGCCTATTTGCAGGAAAATAAATGTATTTAGGATTCACCTCCCTCTAACAGGGTAAGTCCTGGCTGTGCAGGTTGGAAACTAAAATTTCAGGCGTCCTATATAAGTGTCCCCTTTTCACACAGGCATAACCCCACCTGTGATGTGAAATGCAAAGTTTTCAGCTCTCAGCTGATTAAATGCTGTTGCACAGCTTCTGTGTGGAAGTGGAACATCATTTAAAGTAGTTGGGTGGTGGGGGTTTTTTGCACTGTGCCAGATGCATAAAATGTATGGTTTTTAATCTATAGCTCAAGTAGTCAACTGCTTGGAAAAAATGTCACTGACAGTTGTGGGGTTTATGCAAGTGCCAGCATTAAACAGCATTATTTAAATTTGCTTCTAAATACTTGTTTGATAAGTAGGGATATGTATGATTTATTCATCTCACAATTTACTGAAGCATGTTAGCTGGGTTTTCTTTTCCCTAATTCATACCCTACTGTCACTCTGTTTTTTATATTTGTTAGTTTAAAAAGATTTGCCCGACGTAAATAAGAACAATTACAGAATCACAGAGAAGGATTACTTCTGAAGGGGGGGAAAAAAAAATAACCATGGCTTGTATTCTCAGTGGCTATTCTATTTGACTTCATCATTAAGGAAAAGTATTCAGAGCATCTAAAGGGTGAAGAGTGGAGGAGTGTGTTTTCTTTTCGATATGATAGCTGCATTCAAGTTATTCTTCCCCCTACAATAGATTTTACCTAGCTTTATCTTCATAGGAAGCTGCTTTCAGTTGAAAAGCAGAAGTGAATAGGAGTGTCATGACACAGGATTAACAGTACAACCGGATGGTAAATCAAATGTTTGAGATGGGGAAATGTGGAATGTGACGTGCGGCGGCGGCGGCGCTTCGCCGCGACGAGGGAGCAGCTGATGCGTGATTATCTGCCGAGCTCCCCGAGACCCAGGCTGGCACTCAGCTCCCAAAAAACACACGGCCCGTTTGAACCAGGCAATCTCTGCAACGAATCTAATCACAAGGTAAAACACTCCCGGGAACGGCGGGCCTTGCAGAGGGCTAATTACCGATGGAACTTGCCTAAGCCTTAGGAAAAGAAAGGCATGAAGAGTTTATGTGGTTTTCCAATCCAGGGCAAGCAACCCAACTGGAGAGAGATCCAACAAGTGCCCAAACTAGAGAGAAAAATTAAGATTTCAAGTCTGGTATATTTTGTTATTTGGCAGAAGCTCAACAGCCTTGCAATAAGCAGGGACAGTGACCTCTTGCTCTGATCAACAGCATCTAAACCAAATATTGCCACCAGATTCTTCAGCACCATGGCCTGACTCTGACAGTAACTCACCTACAGCAAGATAAATGCACTTGATCTTGCAATAGGACGCTAATGCATTTGTAATTCTGTGTTTACTGTTTAAATTCACTGTAGAGACCAACTTGCAACACTTTTAACGGGCCCTAATCTCTCTGGTTTCAGTTTGAGACCAAGAGGCATTTCATGTCATCAGCACTGGATTTATATTGTGTGCTTAGAAAACAGAAATGGATTTCCAGGGGGTTTAATTTATCAATATCTAGTCTTTCTGGGAAACATTAGTTTGCATAGGAAAAGGGGTTAAAAGAAGGTTTAAGTGATGTCTCTAATATTTCCTGAAAACTTTGTACAAAAATATTCTATGCCACAAAAGCCCATTAAATATGCAAACTTTAATATACATTCCTCAGTAACAAATGTACAGTTAGATAACACATAAAGAATTATGAATGACTAATTATATTTTGCATATTTACAGCAAAGACAATTAGCAAATAGCTTTTATATGCAAAATAAATGAAAAAGTAATTAAGATGCACTAACTAGAGCAGCAATATCAAGTCTGTTGTCTTGTGATTCATTCCTAACAAACATAATAATTATGCATTCATTGTCATATAATTAAAACAGCTCTGTCCTTTAGAAAACTGGTTATTTACTGTATAATAACCTGAAGAGTGGCAGAAGTTCCTCATAATGGTGAGAAGGATAATTAAATATTTCTTCCTGGTGTCTGCTCACTCAGTTGAGTTTATTATCTTAAACTTGTGCTAGAAAACATTTCCTCTGCAGTCCCAAAAGCTCACCTGCTCCCTGATGGGAAGTTATGCCTTTGCCATGCCCTGCTCCCAAGCCAGCTGTCCAAAACTCCCAAATGGGCTCAGCATTAAAACCCATTCCAGGGTGGGAAAGCTCAGGGGTCTGGCCTAGGGAGGATGGGAATGCTCTGGGTGGAGCCTGGGTGTCTGTGCTGTGACCTTGGCTGAACTTCTGTGTCATTGCCAAGGATGGCCATGTCATATCATATCATATATCATATCATATCATATCATATCATATCATATCATATCATATCATATCATATCATATCATATCATATCATATGTCATAGAATGGTCTGGGTTGGGCATGAACTCATGGGCAGAACTCCATCCTTGAAGAACCAGGAATTTATTCATCCCACACCTCAGCTCCCCAGCTATAACATCACAACTCCACTCTGCCTTTTCCTTCATTTCCCAGCTCTTCCTACACTTCAGTAAAACATAATAAACCATCCAGTCTCAACTGGAACCCTTAATCACTCCCGAGCAGAACAGTAATATCCAGCACTGTAAGCCGTCCCCGTAATACCAATATCATCAAGCACTTCTTTTTTTGTCTTAAAATTCCGTTTTCCCGTAAACCTCAGCCCGCAGGACCCGCCGAGCTGCAGTGGAGGAAAAACAATGTAATTGCTTGGCTGCACGTACGGCTGGCCTGGATCAGTAATCGGATTTCCAGGGATTCAATAGGTAAGGGGCAGGGCAGAAGGAGCAGGTTCACCTACGCAAGCTGGGACGGAAGGACTTAGCTCGTGCTGCTGGTCGGGCTCCATCCTCCTCCCCAGACCCCTGGCGTGGGGCCTCGCTCCTGTCCCAGCCACTCACCTTCCCAAAAAGGGAAGAATAACATCCCTTTTAATGTTTATCCACAAGCTGCTCTTTCCTCTGAATTTTTGGGTGAAACTAAACCAGTTCTGCTGGCGGAGGGAGAATCCCAGGCATGGAAGGGTCTGTACAAGGGGACATGGGAGGGCCACAGAGGTTCCCATAGGAGGACTCAGGACCAGCCCTGCATGGTCCATGGAGAGGGATCCAGGGTGATTTTATTGCCTGTGGTCCTTGTGACCACACCTCCATTGCTGGGAGTTTTTGGGGTACCCTGATACTCCCCCACGAGGGATGGGTCAGCAAAACCCTGCTGCAGCACACACAGGAGAAAAGAAATGAGAGGACCACAGCTCCCAGGCCCACTGGAAATAGCACAGTGCCTGCCACGCAGTGCCCTCCGGAAGGCAGGGGATTTTTGCACAGATTTCTTAATACTCCAAGGGGGAAAAAAAAAATAGAGTCCCTTTGGGCTTTGTTACACAATTCATTTACTCAGATTTTCTCATCTGCTCGTTCCCCTGTCAGGAATGCAGTGGGACTTCACCTGACCTACATGGATGGACCCCTTGTGCTACACCCTACAGTGGGATGTATTTCTTTTAAGAGAATTGTGCATCCTATGATGCTCAAGTCCCAAAGTTTCTCTATCCCACCCCATTTCTCATTGAACACTTCACGTTTAGAACAGGAAAAGGGCCCAGGTCATATTTTCTATTAAATCCTACAGAGATTTCAGTGCCTTTAGGACACATTTGCACTCCCCAAGGCTGACCTGTTGCTTAGGTGGATTTCCTAACCAACAGCTCTATTTTTCTCTGTTACCCCCTCTGAAATAATCTTGAGGATGATTTATACTTCTGCTGAGCAACCAGGGCTTACTCACTTCTTGCATAGCCAGTACCCAGGCCACTGCTTGAGTCAGCTAAGGATGGAGGGGAGATATGGGTAACTTCAGGCAAGTCATTGTGATTCCTTAGAGATCCTGACCCATTTTCCTAGTCCTGCAGACCTCTTCCACCACATATGGAGGAATGGGGAGCACCAGCCATCCTATGGGGTGCCTTAGCCATAATACAGGGTGCGTTAGCCACCCTACAGGGACTGTGAGCTCCCCAGAGCCTGCAAGGTGTCAGGATGGAGCAGTTCCTCACCCAGCTCTGCACAGAGCTGTCAGGATGACAGACTTAACCTCCCTCTGTCCCTGTTTACCCAAAGTAAGAAGATTGTAAGGCTTAGTTAATGTTTGTAAGTGCCTCAGGGTTCTTATACGATAGGCGCTATGTACATGCGGGTGTATTATAATACATGTCATAGGAAGAATTAATAAAGCAGAATGCATTAATTTAAAGGTAGCAGACACTCGTGCATGATTGCCTTTCTAGATGCTTCTTTGCAGGCACCCAGAAAATGGTATTTAAGTTAAAATCAGGTTAAAGAAAAATAATGCAGTCAATCACTGCCGGATGCCGAGTCGGTAAATATCAATTATATAAAATGAGTCACCAATAAGAACTTTGATAAAATCAGGTGGCAGGGAAAGGACACTTGGAGAGACAAATGACACATGTATTCATTTCAGAAGATATTCTGCTCTTTTTGGAAACGTGGCTTTTATTTTGAGCACCTCCATTTTCCTTATGGCCTTTCAAAGTACTGGGAACCCCAGAAGCAGCTGGACACAAAAGCAGAAGGGTGTAGAAGGGTGGTCCTTTTACGTCAAAACTTTGGTGGCAGACAGGGTGAGCTCCCAGGAAGGAACCAAGAGACCCTCTATGACTTTATCTGCAATCAGGGTGAGAATCTAAAGCCCTTCAAGCATCCCCAAGCACAGAGGCATCCGTGTGTTTGAAGTCCTGGCAGAAAGTGAAGTGCAGGCAGAGCAGGGTGGGCAGGCTGGGAGTGTGATCACAGACCTGGTAAGTGAGGGGTGGCACTGAAGCAACGCTGGCTCCAGGAATAAGGATGGACTAGGACCTGCCTGCGGCCCAGAGTCAGGGAAATGGTGATCTAGGAGAAGAGCTTCCAGTTCCAGAGGATCCCTTGGAGAACTCAGGAACCTCGCTGGTGCTTACAGAAACACAAGCTTACAGAGGCCAGCTCCCTCTTTCAGCCTTTTCTTTAATATTATATCAAAATCTGGGGTGATTTTTTAAGTCTTCCAAGGTGCTGCACCCCCTGCATTCCTCCTGTGCCACAGAAGTCACCCCCAGGCTTGTCCCCCTGGGCACGACCACGGCGCTGGGCCAGCAGCCAGGCTTTACCTCCAGCACAGGTATATTCACCCTTGCTTATGGGGAGGGATAAGGAGCCTTTGGTAAAATAATAAAATCAGCTCTTTCTCCCTCTCTCTCTCTCTCTCTCTCTCTCTGCATAAAATAAAGAGAGAAAATAAAATTCCAGCAGCTACAAGCTGGCGACATTATACTGTCATAATCCAGAAATGAACATTGATTCCGAAGAAGTCGCTTCTTCAAACTTTAACGCAACAATTAAGTATTCCATTGTCATGGCTCAATTAAATGGTATGGCCTGAGAAAATTGGGGATTGTAAAGTGAGGATGGAATGTGCTTTGATCCTCTTTCCAGGGTTATTGTTTCATTAATAAATGAACATGTCATTTGTCTCACCAGAGGGAGCTCCTGCCCTCCAGGCTTTTTCCCTTTTTTGTTCAGGTTTTATAAAGATGAATTTCCAGTGCTCTGAAATACCATGGATTAGTAGTTAAGCCTGACAGCACTTCGGGGAGTAGTGGGCTTAAAGTGCCTCACACAGGTCTCCAAAGCACTTGTTTACTAATAGAGGAAATCAGCGACCGTCTGCAGCTGCTGATATCGCATTACCATTTGGAAAGACAGTAGCTGAGATAACAAATCACACAGTTTTAATAATTACTCCTGCATTCCAGTTTTTTGTTTCCTGCGTAACTGCAAAGGCTGGATTTCTTCCAAATAAACAGATAAAAACAGTATGGAACTTTTATCTTTTAATGATAATGACAACACATCATGTTTCACTAAAAGTTTCCTGCTGAATTTTTTTCTGATTTCTAGAGTTTCAATAAAATGTAATTATACTTTATAATTCCACTCTTTTAATCTTCACTTCAAAAACTATTCACAGTTAGCAAGTTTGCTAGGCACGGAGAGGGGGTGAGGAGCAGGAGCCGACTTCCCCCACATCGGGCTGTTCATAAATTCTGTCTGGGGGTAAACCTGTCATTGAAACGGCACAAACTGAGCTGCTTTGCATTCAAATTAATACCTAGTTTAATTTGAATATAAAATAGCTCCATTTATGTGGTTATTAAGAAAAAGTAACAAAACCATTTGGCGATGAATGGATGTTTAAGATACGATACACTCGCAACCTATTTCTTTTCGGTACTTGGGGGTTTATTTCTCCCTTTCTTAATCCCTTGGATACTTTGGAATTGGGATGTTTTCCTATCGATAGATAAGGCTTTAAAACAAAGCAGTATCTATGAAATCTGGATGGTTGATATACATTCTGGGAGTCAAAAACTTCCAGTTAACCCAATAGTGAACTAGGCTTCACGTGTTTTGTTCGAATACATCTTCCCATCTTGTCCTTTGCTACGCTCAGAAAAAAAAGCCAGTGATGTCGGTCACAACTTTTCTTGCTAAATAATTTCATAGATTTATTTAGGAGAGCAGAGACGAAGAGGAAGAGAGGAACACCACAATTAGACCTTCCTCTTCCAACTCAAAAATATCCAGACTTAAAGGTAAGGTAAACTTTTCTCACAGCTTTTAGTTTGCTTACCATCAGCCCATGTTCCACTGGGTGATTAAAGAAAGCTTTTTTAAAGCATTACTTCAGAATGATCTTAATTGGTGCAAGGTTGAGCCCTTTCTAGGAGGGGAGGGAAAAGGTTGAATAGCCTTTTCAAGTCACATGAAAGTTTCTAGGATGAATGTACGATAATTAGATTAATAAGTAGCTTAATTTATCACAGCTAAGGATTTCAACAGCCACACATTAGAGCAAGAAAAAAAAGATTAGTGTGATTCCAGTTTGTAAAAAATTGTACTGAAACTTGATTAACCTTAAATACAAAGTGCCTTTCTTTTTTGTGTGTAAATTCAGTAGTTAAGGGGGGAAAAAAACCCCCACTAAAATAATCAGAAAAGTCTTGTTCTGTTCCTTTGTGTTCACTAGCTAATGAGAGATAGCGGGGTTGTGCAAAACAACTTTTCCTGGTGATGTTATTCTTCCTAGAACACGGATTTAGAGGAAATCTGTGATCCCTGCCACTGCTGCGGACCCCAAAGAGCTGTGTGAGGTGTGAGATAATATTTGTAGGGGTTAAAAACATCTCCAGCATCAGCCACTTTCATTTTAAAATGAGAGAAAGGGAAGCAGCAAGAAAACGGGTGTAATATTTATTTAGATATTGTGGAAAGTTGTATTCACCTTAATGATGGCAATACAGAAGGGCTGAGCAGGAGCCTGGGTGCCAGGCAGAGGTGTGGGCAACAACCGGAGGCAAGGCTAACGAGGAGGGTGCAATTAGGGGTGACAATTAGCCGGGCAATATTCGCTCACACGGCGCCAGTATCGGCCCAAAATCAAACGTGGCAAAGGCAAGAGCAGAGTGCAAAAAACCCCTCACCCACGGATGGGAGATTTGTGTAAAATCCTGCCAGAGCATCCAGCTTTTCCCCCCGCCACCCTCGCTGCTTCTTTGCAGGACAATCCCTTAATAGAGAGCGAAATCTGCTGGGCTGTTTGATGTTGCCATCCGCCGCCGAGGTTGCTTTCGGTGGTGTCATTATTTATCAGCGCCAACGTCAGCTTTCATTAATCCAACTCCTCAACGCTCGCGTCGCGGCCGACAAAAATTCCCAGCGCTTTCTGTGAGGCCGGCTGGCAGCGGGGCGAGCAGAGCCCGTGGAAGGTTCTGGAGGGTGCTGGTGGTGCTGCTGGTGGTGGTGGTGGTGGTGGGGTGGTCCCTGTCAGCGCTCGCCAGCCGTCGTCACTTTGAGGAGGTCTAATGCAAACCCAGCGGTGGCGCGACGTGGGGTGCTGGGTTTGGGGCTCCCCGTCCCAAATCCCTCTTTGGAAGGGGAATGAGAAGGGGGAAGGTTGGCTCACGTTCGTGGGAAAGCACAAGTGAGGCTGCTCAGAGCACACCAACAAAAAAAAACCCACTAAAAATTTAAATAAAATGAAATAAAAGCGTAATGAAGCGAGAGGGGAAAACGGTTTCTTTAATTTTATCTCACACTTAAGAGATGAGTAAGAGCGCTAATGAAAGGGAGGGTAATTATAGCCCAGATAGGGCCTCTTGCACACGCTGGAACGTGGGGAAGGTTAACTCTGGCAAAGGGAGATCATACAAATCAAAGTGGCTGAGGGCACTCATGCATCGGCCTGTTTGATAAGATTGATAACTGTAACCAGTAGCTTAGGAGAATCGATTTCCACTGCCAGGGATCTCTCCGGATGCTCTCATCTTTTCTTCTGTTTACATGAAAGTGAAGCTTTAAAGATGTTTTATCATCTAATGGCGAATATGACACACAGTTACAAACGGAATCTTTTTTTAATCTCAGAATGGAAAATTTAAGCGGGGCAGTGATTTGCTTTAATTATGTATATTGAACAAATTTGAAGAGATGAGAAGAAACTTGTTTTTCAGCCCACTGAACCCAAGTGCTTGCCTGTAATCTAAAATGGATATCTAATTATTGTTTAACATTATTTATTTAGGAGGAGTTACGACCTCTAATTTGCCTTTAAATGATTAATTTAGTGTTTAAATAAAGCTCCTTTTATTTAATAATGTTTTCTTTAACCAATCTTCACTAATGTCAATAAACTCTTTGTTTAACCTTCTTAAAGGAAACATTTCCTCAGCTCTGAGACAATTATGAATTACCAAAACCCATATAGAAAAATGAGCTAAGTAATTATCTAATATTATTGCAGTGTGCTTAAGAAGGGAATATTCCACACCAATAACATAAAACAAGAGAGATGAAACAAGCTTTTCTAAATATTGAGAATTTTAAGCAGTCTGCCTCTTCTTGAGGTGATAAGGCAGCACAGAAATACCCCAAAATACTCACAGCTTTGCTAAATAAACTCTGCCACTTCCATTATCATCCTAAAGAGGTTCTTGGTTCGTGTCCCAGGCACGAAGCAGCATAAATATCCCCACTCCACATGTAGGGAGATGGTCAGAGGCAATGCAGGCACCTTCCTCCTGTCCTCAGCCCTCAGCAGGGCACCCTCACTCATGCCCAGGGTGACTTTGCATCACCAGGGTGCCCTCCTGATGTCCAGGACCGGAGGGAATGTGTCAGACGTGGGGCAAGGGACAACCAGTCTCATCTCAGAAACTCCTCTCAGGACATTTGTCTGTTCTATGGAGCAGGCTCTCCCATTTATATCACATTAGATATACTGGCCACTGATTTTGAAAGCAAAGTGCCTTTTGGGGGTCATAGAATCATGGGATAAATTGGGTTGGAAGGAGCCTTTAAAGGTCATCTGCTCTGACTCCCCTGCAATGAGCAGGGACAGGTGTGGCTGCTGTGCACTGACTGCAGCACAGGTGCTACATAATAAACTGTGTTTGTGATAATGCAGGTGCTTTCCTGGCCCTGCTTAGATCCTCTGCACTTTGCTCTGGAGCGTGCTGGAGCTTGGGAGATCACAGGAGAAAACAGGCAGCGCAAACAAATCAAAACTGAAGTCCAAGAGGCCAGAAAGTGGCAGGAGGTAAGAGGTGGAGGAGAGAGAGGAGAGGCAGAGCTTTCAGGAGGAGCCACACAAAACAGAAAAGCTGGGAGTGGGAGAAAGTGCTGAGAAAGAGTAAGGAGATACTCATTGTCCACAGAAGCTGTGGCTGTCCCATCCCTGGAATGTTCAAGGCCAGGTTGGATGGGGCTCGGAGCATCCTGGGATAGTGGAAGGTGTCCCTGCCCGTGGCAGGGAGTTGGAATGAGATGAGCTTTAAGGTCCCTGCCAGAACAAACCATTCTGGGATTCTGTGAATTAGAAAATACAAAATATCCGAGGCTTGAGGTAACACTGGTTACCATCTGTAGCTCCCGTGGTGGAGGCCTCAATAGAGCTGTGCACATTTCCACAGTGGGAAACGTGCTGCCTGCACTGTAGGCAGAGCTGAAAGGGTTCTCGCTGTCAAAGCTCCTCTCTTGTACAGCAAAAGCAGCAGCAGAGCATGGCAAGTTCTCTGCAGTTACTCCTTCCAGGTTCTGGTGAGGATCCCAGGATGCAGAAGAGGAGAAAGTGTCCAGATTGGAAAGAAGAGGGCAGAACAGCAGTGAAAGGCAGCATGAAAGGCACAGCAGTGCAGGTGTAAAAGGAAAAAGGAAAAGGAAAATGGGTGTGCAACAAGCATTGATAGGAGCACTTGGCAGTAAGAAAGAAGAAGATTGGGAAGGGAGTCTGCTGATCCAAAGGTTGTACCTAAAGGGATCCATCAGCATGGAGGGGGAATTAGGAACACACTTAACTCTGCAATTATTACTTCAGGGCTCTTGCAAATTGTGGTGGGTCAGTTTGAGGAGGCAGGAACCTGGCCCCAGTGAGAGAACATGGCTTCAAGGATGGTGGGAGCTCGGAGTCAGTGTGATGGGACTGCCCCACCCAGCCAGGAGCAGAGCTCCCTGCCTGCCAGAGGCTGAGGGGTCACTCAGGGATGTCAACACTCTTGCTCCCCAACACCTGAAAACACCCAACACATCCCTGCCCTGCTCATCTGCTCTCAATTTCTCCCTTCCCTGGAATAGGTTCCCCTTTGGGGCTTCCTTTTTTTTTGTTGTTAAAACTGTCAGATTTTTGACTGTTTTCTAAAGTTTGGATTTTATAGTCTTAGTTTTTTCCCCAGCCATATAGACTAAGACCTCACCCAGGTTTTAGATGCCTAGAACAAGGGAAATCTCTAATCCTTTTTATCAATGATGTGACACTGAGATGGCCCATTTGCTGCTGGCTTGGTAGGAGGAATAACCATGAGCAGCTTATTCCTTCTCTCCCATCTTTTTCCAACATTTGTACCCCATCCCCTGAAAACTCAGAGTGTCTGAGGCCACACAACCACAGAGCCTACCTGATGTTATCATTACAACCAGGAGTCTCTTTTAACACTCACCCACAAGCTGATCTCTGAGTAAGTGATGATTTGGATCCACAACATGAACAAGGATGGTCTGGGAGGCCCCCAAAGTCTCTTCCAGAGCTGGGATGAGCTCCCACCATGACATCTCCTCGATGCTGGTACAGCACGTGTGGAGTGAAGGTTTGAATGCTGCCTCCAGCTTTGCCCTTGGTTCTCCATGTAGGTTCTCTTCCCACAAATGCAGCTGTGCCCACCAGGCCAGATGTTCCAGGAGGGACAAGACTCCCACGGCCCCTTTGAGAAAGGTGAAGAAAAGGCTGGTGAGCAACTCTGTGTCTTAAAATCTTCATCCCACAGCCTCCCGCCCCAAAATGCTGCCCCTGAGATGTGATGGGAAGCCAAGCACAGTCTCAGCTGGGTCACAGGTGAATGGAGAGGTGTGTTTGCCCTCAGGCAGCCTGAGAGGTCACAGGTGAATGGGGAGGTGTGTTTGCCCTCACGCAGCCTGAGAACGTGTCACCCCCTCCTGAACACAGCCTGTTAAAGAGGGAACTCCTTTTAAATAGCCATTTCCCTCCGAGCTGCTGACTCCAGGAGTGGCCAGCTGCTCATCCTCAGTCAAGAAGGGCCTGGTTAGAAAGTCCTGCCCCACCTTGGATGCAGCAGGGACAAGTCCCTCAGGACTTGCTTGGCAGTGCCACAACATCCAGACCTGACCCACAATACCCACTGGAGTCCTCCTAAGGCTGGAAGATGACATGGTTTGTCCCAGCAGACACAGGAGGCATTTTCCCAAGAAACCCCCAAAAACCTTTGCTATGATATGCACAGGTCTTCTGTCAGCCTATGTGCAATCCTCAAATAGGAACAGGACACATACAACTTTTTTATTAGTATTATTTTAAAAACGTGGCACTGTGACTTTTTTTGAACCCTAGACAGGCAAGAATAAAGCGAAGGATTTCTTGCATCCATCACCTCTTTAGACAGGACTTGCACTGCACTCTGAGCTGCTAGAGAACCTTACTAACCTAAAATAAGTAAAAATTTACAAACCTAGCTGAAATAAAAACTTCTGGTTAGCAGAGAATTTACTTTGCTTCTTCCCTTCCACTTTTAATCAGCCGCGCAGAATTCCCAGTGCCTGCATCGATGGGAATGTGTAATATTGTTTGATGAATGAATAAAATATCAGGAAGGAAGTGTCTTGTTTGTCTGTGTCTTCATTATCACCTTCCCCATCCCAGAGATAGTGCATGGACTGTGTGGCTGGACCAGTCTGTTCTCTTTGCTGGTCACCCACTGTTTGATTTGTGCTCACAGCTGGAAGCTCTGGACATAGGTTAAGATCGAAGGTGCTTGACGCTGTACAAACAGCAAATAAAAAGATAATCCCTCCAGAATAAGTTCAGAGTTTTGCCAGATTTTGCTTTTCCATGAGCATCTTTATTTTACATCTGGAACCAGGGGATAGTTCAGGTGATAATCATCATTTTCCCCTCTGTAATTATACAAACTGACACTATTATGGATTTTTTTCTGGGACTGTAAACCCACTTAGATTGGTCTCAACTTTTACAGTGAAGCACAGAATTCGCAGCCGTTCTGGGAAGTGGGGGGAAAAGCCAGCTCAAAATAGAAAGTTTTTTTGAAAGACACGCAAAAGCCCTTAAGACTTGTAACCACTCTCACTGGAAGAGCTGTGCAAGAATCCCTTCCTTCAATTCCCTCTTTAATCTCTCCTTTTCTAAGCAGGTAATCTCAGATTATTTACCAGCATCTCATTTCTAACTCACAAGAAACTCCTGGAAGCCAGAAAAAAAATTACTCTCCCTCAGCCTGTTTTTGTTTTGCTCTCATGTTTATTTTCATCTTAACATTAATTGCCCCATAATATCTGCTTGGTTTTATCAATTAGCCTTTGCAGTGGGAAAATATTTTAGCGCCTAATACAGCGTAATGATTTTTTTCCCTATTTGCCGAGGGGGTTATTAATAAATGTCCCCACTGGGGTTACAACTCCGGTGCTCTGGTGTTTGCTTTAGGGGAAATGAGGGATTGGAGGAAAATCCTAACCAAACTGAGCTATAATTAGAGGGAAAGCAGCTGCAATTAGAAGTATATGTTCAGCGACACCCACGGCACTCGGGGACAAACCTCCCCTCCACTCGGGCAGGGGTGGCAGCACAGACTCTGATGCTGAAATAAAAGGGCAAAACTCTTGGTTTTCCTCTTTCTCCTGGTGTTGCATCAAAGATTTGTGCTGTCTGCTCAGCATATCCTCCAAGGAAGGTTAAAAAAACCAGGAGGGTTTTTTTCAGCAGGGGAGTGCTGGCCTGGCAGAGCCGGCAGCAGACTCCTCCAAGCTGGGATTTCACCCTGATCTCTCACTCCTCGCTATTTATTTAGCCTGAACTGCTGCCACCAGCTCTGCTGGGCTCTCTGGGAAGCTGCCAGCCAAGCAGCCCCTTCAAGTGACACATTTCTGTGCACATCAGACATCCACACCGTGTCCCATGGAGTCCTCTCCTGCGGCTGCAGGTACTCCAGGGCTGGATGGTGGATCCTGGCAGACCTCATTCTCCTCCCTGCTGCTGCAACAGACTTTGTTCAGGAAGGAAAAAACAGTCACCATCCCTCTGGCTTTTCTGCCTGCTACAAATCTAAATTCTCCAGCACCAGGAAAAAAAGCAGCTCATGGGCTGTCCCAGGAAAATTCAGTCCTGTCAGCAGATATGAGTTTCTGGAAAGCAAACTGGAAGGAATTCTGCAGCCTGTTGAGAATTCAGGCTGGTTAAAATGTTAGGGCTTGATTTTATCAATTAGCCCAACAACAAGTTTAACAATAAGCAGCAAGGACACACAGGGAATTAAAAAATGCAGCAGATGTGCAGTACTGCTTAATATGGCTTTTAGCTTAATTCATCTCATTGCAGAAATCTGTAATTCTCATGGTTTGGGCTCTGAACAACAGCTACTGATATAACCTTTTGTCTTTCCCTGGGTGTTTTTGGTCAAAAAAACCCCATCAAACAAACAAACAAAATACAACCAAATAATTACTATTCTACCCCTATTAGCTTTGAGGATTTACAGCTTTACTTCTTTCACAGCAGAGCTTGAAAGTAATAGAATTTACTCTGGGAAAACCTGACCATATCCTTGCAAGTCTCTATAGGGCTTCTCATATTTGGGTCCCAAATAAGTGCCCCATATCCAATAGGAAACAGATTGTTCAAGCATAAACTGACAGGCTACGGAGGCCTGTGTTTGAGAGACAGTGGTAGGAACAAGGGAATGGCAAGAAACTGTGGCCAGGGAGGTTTAGGCTGGATATCAGGAGAAGGTTCTTCCCCCAGAAGGTGGTGGAGCACTGAACAGGCTCCCCAGGGAATGGTCACAGCTCCAAACCTGACAGAGCTCCAGGAGCATTTGGACAACGCTCTCAGGGACAGGGTGGGATTGTTGGGACATCCTGTGCAGGGCCAGGAGTTGGACTCAATGATCCCTGCATTTTCCTTCCAACTCAGGATATTCTATTCTATTCTATTCTATTCTATTCTATTCTATTCTATTCTATTCTATTCTATTCTATTCTATTCTATTCTATTCTATTCTATTCTATTCTATTCACATATCTCCCACCCCACCACGCCTGCAGAAAACACAGAAAGCAGCAGTGAAATGCAAGGATGTGTCACACTCTTGTCCTCCACCACCTGTGTGTGACACAGGTCATCCTAGTGCTGGATCCACAAGAAAGCAGATTTCCCTAAAAATGCAACCTCACTCCTGCAGATTGCTGGGCACCAGAAAAGGCACCTAAATGAAGATTGGGCTTGTTGCCTTTCTCCAGAACACCATCTCCTCCAGATCCTGGATCTCTGTGTTTTGACCAAAAGAAGACCTGGGGACTACTGCTTTAGTAGTGTGAATGAACAGAGATTAAAGGTCACCAGCTGAAGAAATCAGTGATTGTTTGTATTGAAAACCAACCCGAGGTCTGTGTTCAGTGGCCGCTGCTGAACATCTTCCCTGGACTCGCAGTCTGTGGACAGTGGGAGAGGGGCAGGCATCCACACCATTGTTGTGGAGCAAGGAGCACTGTCCATGCCAGGTGCTTGTATTTTATACCTCACTTTGTACTTCCAGTAAAGCACCCAGGAGCTGCACAGAAGAGCTGGGAGCTGAACCTGCACAGCTCAGCGCCTTTTGCTATGAACCAAATACTTCTGTCCCTTGAAAAGCAAAGACAATGTTTCCATCGACTTTGGGAGGGCTCAGCTGGTGTCTGCTCAGATTCCTGGCCACAGCTAAAAGTTTTCTTCAAAACCAGAACCTTTCCAAACTGCCATCAAATCGCCAGTTCTGGAGACATCGGACAACATTTGGTTACTTGCATTTTCTTCTTATCCTTCAGGGGAGCAGGATGGTTGTAATTATGTGTCTTTCCATAGAATCCCTGAATGGTTTGGATTAAAAAAGGACCTTAAAGACCATCAAGTTCCATCCCCTTCCATAGGCAGGGACACCTTCCACTGGACCAGGTTGCCCCAAGCCCCGTCCAACCTGGCCAGGAGCACTTCCAGGGAATTTGCTTCCATGTGTACCTTTAACAACACACACACTACTTGCACACTATATATGTGTATTACAGACCTTTCACAGTCCAAGAAGTTTAGAGTGGATTTAAAAAGTTGTTTTGAAGGGATAAGCATTATTCTAGGGATGTGTGCACACACACAAATGTATTTAGTACCCTATGGGTCCACAAACGCTCTCAATAAACCCATGTGGTGCCCTGTATCTAACCATAGAGCTCAGCACTGGGCCCTTTCCCCACTGTGCTTGAGGGTCTAAAATGAACAACAGGCTTTTAAAGCTACATTTATTACCTTGCCACCACCAGGAACAGCCCAACCTCATGCAGCCACTTTGACACAGACGTTAATTTTCACTTGCAGCTGTGGCAATTAGAAAGTGTACTTAATAGAGTGTCATGTTAATTGTTGCAGAGTTAACCAATTTCTCCATTTAATTGTCAATTGATTAACCTATTGAAATGGTAAGTGACTCAGTTTCCTTCCAGAACAAACAGCAGCCACATATTGTAGCTTCATCCAGCTGGAGGGGGTACTCTGTGATTTGCTCAGCCTCAATGTGCTGGTATTTTTCTACACCTCCCTGAGCTTTTAATTAGATGAGCCAATTTTACATGTATTTGTCTGCTGGAAAGGTTATCTGTGCTGGAGCTGACCTGCAGAGACAAGGTTGAGCCTAGCAGTCTTAATAGAAAAGGATTTCAGCTATGACTGCTGTACTTGATTGCATTGTAATGGTAATTAACTTGAGACTTTGCCTCCCTCAATGTTTTTTTGTAGCTTTAACTATGCAATGAGATGTTTCCTCTGTCATATATATGCACTTATTAAGCTCTCATTGGATTCTAATATGCATGCAAATAGTCAAGAGTTTCTTAAGGCTAATACTACACTATGTAGATTGTAGTGCCATTAAGGCACTACAAAGATGTAGCCTGCAGCAAACTTATAAGTTTTTTTTCTTTCCTTTTTCTGTGAGCACATGTGAGGGTTTGATTTTCCATTTTTGCACTTTTTTTCCCCCAACCTAAAGCGGGAAAAATTTCCTCTACATGCTTTAGCTCCTTTTCATCCCAAGCCTTCTGCCTGCTGGAGCCCGTTTGGGCGACTTCTCCTTCCCCAGCAAGCCTAAAACAGTGCTCGTGTTTTAAAAGGAAGACCCCGATGTCCTTAATTCAGTTTTTCAAGTTGGATTGTAATCCATGCCCATTCCGAGTCCTTTCTGGGAGCGGCTCGTTTGAAAGCCCTCGGTATCTCCTGTGTTCCTGCATGTTCTTTTACAGTACGGCGCTGTCATTTAATTACGAGACAATCCCCCACAACTGAGCAAGCATTTTCATCATTGATAATGTTGGTAGCAGGCAACTGAGACAAAATGATTACAAACCTATGTTGCACTCAATAGTCCTTTAGAGGATTTCTCTCTTAATAGTCCTGGCTCATTCATGTTTGGTTCAGTACATTTGTTCTTTAAAAAAGGCGTAGATTAGAAGAGTTTCAGGGTAGGTTAATAACTCAACTGAAAATGGCTGCTTGCATTGTCCAAGCCTGTTCCTGCAGTTGCCTGGTGCTTTCTTCAGTTCTTCCACACTGCAGCTTTGGCCCAGTTGGTAAACAGCTTAAGTCCAGACATCTTTTCATTCTCCGGCGCAGCGGATTGAAATAAAAATGCATATAAGTGGCGACTGACTGGCGCTGGCCTGACAATAGCCTGTAACATTATGCAAGGGTATTTACATAGGAATAAGGCCTTGGTAAAGAAGACAGGGGCAATTAATGACTAGGGCCACACATATAAGGAAAGTTTGTCCAATCTTTTCTTCAATAAAGATCTTTTGTAAAGTGCTATGGAAACTCATGGAGGCCCCCAAACAGACTAGGAGAGGGACTTTTGTGGTGGGGCTTTTTGGTTTCTTTTTTTAGCCCAGAGTTAAAAGGGCCAAATTTTGTAAAGGTTAAATGTAATTCCTCTGTGGTGTTGAATTTTTCCTATTGTCATTTCTTTTTTTTTTTTTCCTTTTTTTTTTTTTTCCACGGGATTCAGGTTTGCATGGCTTTTTCCCTAGGACAACACGTGGAGTAAAGAAATAAAATGAATGATGTGCCTCAGTTAGGCAGGGTGGTGGAAGTGAAGGGTTTGGAGGAGACCTGTCACAATGCTTGACTCCTGCTAGCACAGGTTTGGAATCTAAGCTAATTTGTAAGCACTTAGGGCCTGACTCTGACCTCTCTTACATCCCAGCAGAGCTGCTGGTGCTGCCAAAATGCTTCCCACCTTCTGAATTCATCTTTTTCCTTCGTTTTATCCAGATGGATTTGGCCATGAGTGATTCTGACAAAGCAAGGAAGCCCCGTGCTCTGGCTCTGGGTGCCCAAGGCAGAGCACTATCTGCAGCGGGTGACGGCAGGACGTAGCCCAGGGCAGAATTTAACCCCATCCCACCAGATGGGAAACTCTCCCCTGGGCTTGCAGACACAAATAATGAGCCCATTTCCCTGGGGGAGACCAGCCCACATCCACCCGGGGCAAGGATGGCACAAAAGAGCCGCAGCTGATGGTGCCTCCTGCACCTGCGAGGCCTCCAATTGTGGGGTTGCACATCTTGTCACAGCGTGGGCACAGCATTACGGGTCTGAAGCAACCATCACGGGGCTCCTGAGAGCCTTTTCACCAACACCATGAACCATTTAGTGTCTCCTTGTCCCTCCCAAGCCACTGTCCTCTACGTCTTCCCTGCCCCCAAGGAAGTGTTCTCCCATGGCACATCTCTGGATGGCAGCTCGAAAATGCCCACATCAGCTGAGCAACTTTACTTTTAGGCTCATCTTCTGGTGTTTAGTGACTTTGCTTGCTCTTTTTCTAATGACCGTGGAGGGTTGATTCTGTAACGTTTTTAACACTCTCTTCAGAGGGCTCTGTCTTGAAAGCAGAGCAGGGATCCTCCTGCTCAACCCATTGTATGTGTCCGAGAAGTCAACCCTTAGGTGGGCATCAGTGAGGAAAACCATATGGATACCTCTTAGTTCTACCAAGCTTTCCACCATTTCCTGCTCTGCCACTGAATCCTTTCCTCTCAGGTAGAGATTTTTAGAGCAGAATATAACTCCAAAAATAGAGGTTTGCCAGGACCCCCTGTCGTGCCACTTTCTTTCTTTAAAGTATTTTTTAGAATCAAGTCTCTCATGGAAATTAATTCCTAAAATACTTGCTGGACATTGAAGAGAGGGACATAAATGTTACTACCACAAGTGCGTGGTTGCTACAAGAGGAGCGTGCAAGGAGCAGGGAATGTGTTTCTGCTGCAGTCCCTGAAAGCTGCAGAAATCAATGCTTCATTCAAGGCTATTGATCAGTACTAAATTAATTAGACTTCAAGGCTTATGGCAGTTGATAAGACAACTTGTTAATTTAGTCAATGATAGTGTTTTCCCTAAAGCAGCAAATACCCTCTTTCTCAGAAAAGACATTTCTAGCGCTTGCTACTCAACTTTTTTTTGCTCCCCCTCTCTTTTATTAAAAAACAGAAAAAAAATGAAAAAGAAATTCACTTTACATTTAAATTAAGATAAGAATTGGACAAGGAGCTGCTTCCACTTGCCCCTATTTGCCTTCCTTTTCTCCAACATGGAAGCGGGGCGTCGATAACATCTGATGCAATTTAATAGGGCGGCACCATAACATTCAGCTCCTTTGGCCCCGGCCCGTTGACGGGGGATGTTCATTTGGGAAAGCTGCTGGGGAGAGGAGGGAGGAGGGAGCAAAGCCACTTTCTGCATGTGGGTTGGTCGCTTTTTTCAGTGGCAAACCCAGAGCTTTTGCTTCCCAGGCTGGGAGGATGCTTATGGCCACTGACAAAAGCGCGGGCGCTGCCGGTCCCGCGAGCGGTGAATGAGATGAAGATATCCCAGAATACCCTGGACATGGGGCCGTACTTCCTGCTGGCTGGGAAGGACAAAAGGACAAAACCCAAGGAGTGCCGGGGTCCCACCACCAGCTCCTGGAGGCACCAGTCTGCTACCAGCAGCACTCCAACCCTCGGAGAATGCTAATAAGCCACTGAAGAGCTCAGCTTTCCTGCCATAATTCTATAGTGCCGTTGAGGACCCCATAGTGTTCACTAAATAAAGACAACTAATTGAGAATTTTTTGCACATTTTGCTCAGTGGACTTGTTGTTCAGGCGGTTGGTTGGGGAGAATGTCCCCCTACTGACAACAGGGGCTGATTGTTTTGGCAGCCGCCGGGTTAGCGCCATTGCCCGGGTCTGAGGCTGACTTTCCAAGTATGACAAAAATGTTTCATTTCGGAATTTTTTTTTTTTTTTTTTTTTTTTTTTTTAATTATGTGCCTGGGAATTATTTGGGCTACGTGGAGAATAGACCGTCGGGCGTTCACGTGAACAAAAGAGGAAAAAATTTTTAAAAAATTGCTGGCAGAGTTTCTCAGAATAAAACCTTTGGTCTTTCTCTTTCTCTCCTCTGCCTCTGTTTCCCCCCACCCCCCTTTTTTTTTCCTGTATTTTCTGTGGTGAGGCCGACATTTTTGTGTCTGCAGGTGACACTTTGATTGAAACTAAAATTAATAAATCAGCTGAAAAGCTCACACCTACAGCTCACAGCAGGGCCTTGAAAACACGGTTATAAAGGGAGCTTTATGCCCTTGTGTAAAGAAGGAATAAATTACAGAAGCACTTGTTGCCCTTGGACTAGATTTTGCTTTGCAGGCTGGTATCTTATTTTTGGAGCTTATTGTTAATCAACAGGTTCCTTGTAGGTTTAGCAGGTGACTTTGTTATTAATCTCCTATTTGACCACTATAGCATATTAATGAGGTAGGCTCCTGGATGTGGCTGTGTCTCCAGCACAAGGAATTAGTTTAAAAGGTGCACTCTTTACTCAATTGCCCACAGTTAACGATGCTGCAGCCCAAATGCAAAGTAGCATTTTCTACAGCTTGTGTAGCATTAAGAGTGTTTTACTAACATTATGTTCCTCACTGTGCTTTTCTTCTCTTGTATACTTATTTCTTCTCCATGGAGGGCTATTATCAGGCTTACTGGTCCTTCCTTCTCTTTATATTTTGGGGGGCTTTCTTCATTTTTCATTCCCCTAACAAAATCAAGAAATTATGTATAAATGACAAAATGATATCCTTTCTTATTAATGTGCACCTTGGTTTTAATTAAACAATTCCAGAGCGCTTTGGAGTACCATTGGATTTAAATAAAACACTCGGCTCAACATTTCCCTTCAAAACTGGCTTAATAAATATCATTATAAAGTGCAGGAATTCAACCAGCCCCATTTCACCTTGTATTTTGGGTCTGATTTAAGCTTGGAGTGAGGATACCTATAGGGGTACTTTGAGAACATAAAGAAAAGCTGAGGATTTAAGACTTAAATTTTTAATTACCGGGATCTGCCGAAATACATAATATTATGAGCCAGGCTACAAAACACCCTGGTGGAAACAACAGCTTTGTTGTAATACAGTAATTTCCACATTCCAAGGAACGTGCTCTGCCTTAGATGGTTATTATTGGTGTTTGCTTTCATAACTTTCAGACGTGTGGTCTACCTCCCAAACAGATACATTTTCCTATTTAAATGAGCACTGTCAGGCTTATGCCTGCAGATTCCCAGCATTTTTTTACTGTTTTTTAACAAGGACTCTCACACTCAACAGCATATTTGTGTCAGGTTAGATGTCAGCCTTGAGTTTTAGCCTGAACCGTAAAATATCTGTCTTTTATGGATTAAGCTCAAAGTTATCACGTTACTTTAGCTTGGTACTTTGGTATTCCTCTTCTTTGGACTCTTTTAATTGGGATATATATATACTTTTTTTTTTTAAGGTAGGAGGAGCAAAGTCTGCTAGATTGTACATGTAACAGAAAAGTTATTTAAGGTATTAGTAACAGGTTTACTGCAGGCAGCAAGGGTTAGGTGCCCTTCTGCCTCTCACACAAAAGCCTGTAGAAGGAGATGTGCAGTCCATATTCAAAATCACATTCGAATTTTGATCTATATTTTCAGAAATTAAAGTCAATTTAACCTGCAGCCATCACACAGTGCTCAGTTTGAGCCTCTGACAAGGGCTCAGATAAGCTGAGAAAGATGCCCCAAAATGATGCACTGGAGTGAAGCATCCCCACGGGCAACCAGACATCCCTGGTTATGGGGGGACAAACCATGGGGGAAAGATGGAATTCATCTGCAGACCCTGCAGAATCCTGACCTCAGAGAGGACATGATGAACAATCATGATGAAACACCCAGAAACACACTCACAAACTTGGATCCCATCCAAGGTGCTCCCAGCAGAGGATGTGTCCAGCTCATTCCTGTACCTCTAAGTCTCCCCAGGATGAGCTGATAGGGCTCATTTTCACACATCAATAATTCAACCAGTTATCTTGTTAGAACTAAAGGGAGATCTTCCCTGTTTCAAGCAATAAAAAAAAAAAATTACCTAACCACACTTGGGGGAAAAAAGGGAAAGGCATGGAAAGGTGATTTTGAGCTCTGAGAACACACACAGTAATTACTGCTGACTTTATATTGTGTTTTATTTTTAAGGAACCACCGTTTAAGCGGTTTTGCTGGATTGCTGTTCAGGGGTTTTGTGTTGTGGTCTTGTTTGTCAGGGCTCAAGGAACTGAGAATTTTTACGGCACAGGCACAACCCCCTGTAAATCAGGGCTGGTCGTTAAGACACTGGCAAGCCCTTCAGTGAAGTGGTGTTAGCAGGGGCTGCTCCACAGCCTCTTTCTAAGGAGGAATCCTTAATGTAACACACATTTGGGAGCCCTTCCCATCCCCAGCCCCCATCTCCCCAGAACTACTTACAGCACAAGGAGGTTTGAGCTTATTTTGTCTTTTCACAACTTAGCAAGATCAGACACATTTCTGCAATGCATATGCAGATTTTACCTCTTGTTACTTTCTCTAATGAGCTTTCACTTAATCAATTTGACAGTAGCCTTTCTTCCTTTTTGCTTCGTGTCCACTAGGAAAGTATTCAGGAAAAAGTGTTAACAGTTTCAAGGGGTATTAGCAAAATGAAATGGTGGCACAGCCAAATTTAGGAAGATCGCAAGAGTGCTTTAAGAAAAGAAAAAAAAAGAAAAAGAGAAGTTAAAATGAGGGATGTGGATTTAACAGGAATGTTTGTCTAGGAAATGAGTACAACTGCAGACATCACTTTTATTTTCTTGCTAATAATTTTAAAATTATGTTAATAATGAGCAGAGAAATCGTAATGTTATGTAATTATCCGGGTTATAGAAACAAGCACTTTCCTTGATAATATGCAACCACTCCAAAAATAAAAATATCCTCTTTAATGGGCTGTTGAATGCAGGCTCCAGTCTGAGCCAGTCATGCAGGACAGGGATGCTGGAAGTCCCAGTGACCTGCAGAGCTGTGGGAAGCTGTCTGCAAAGCCCTATCAGTCCTACACACCCAGGTTATCAAAGCCAGCTACACATTTAACACCTGTGTGGAGGGGTTTCACAGAATCCCAGAATGGTTTGGGTTGGAAGGGAACTTAAAGCTCATCTTGTTCCAATCCCCCTGCCAAGGGCAGGGACACCTTCCACTGTCCCAGGTTGCTCCAAGCCCTGTCCAACCTGGCCTTGGAAACTTCCAGGGGTGGGGCAGACACAGCTTCTTTGGGCACCCTGGGCCAGGACCTCACCACCCTCACTGGGAAGAATTCATTCCCAATATCCCATCTAACCCTGCCCTCTGGCAGTTAAAGCCTTTCCCACTTCTCCTCTCATTCCATGTCGTTGTCCAAAGTCCCTCTCCAGCTCTCTTGGAGCCCCTTTAGGCACTGGAAGGAGCTCTAAAGTCTCCCTGGAGCCTTCTCTTCTCCAGGGCACCCTGCATTTCACAGCATCCACAGGCACTTGCTTCTAAAATGCACCTGCAGAAACAGAAGTCAGTGCTCTGCATGGCGTGAAAAACCAAACCAGGCAGGGAATTACCCCCAAAGTGGAGCTGCTGCAGGTCTCTGAATCAGCACTTACTCACTCAATGTCATCACTAAGCTGAGGACATCACTCAGGCATTAAGTTCATAATAGCAAAGTGACAAAGTGCTGCTGACACCACCTTATTGACAAGGAACACGGAGCTTTAGCCACAGCCTGCAGGAAGAGGGCGTGGGCAGAAGGAAAACGCTCGTGGGCAAATGGCTTGGGGTTCCCCCCAGTCAATAAATCCACTGGAGTCTCCTGGCCTGGCCTGGTTGTCAGAGGAAAAATTCAGAGCCCAATTCCTGCCTGCCAGGTGCTTCATGTGAAATAACCAAGTCACTTCACATGTGACCCATGGGATCACAGCCCAGCTTGCAGGATTAGACACACTGGGAGTGGGGATGCACCTAAGAAAAAGATCTTCCTTTCTCTTCATGAGAAATTGATACCTTCATGCCATGGAAGATGCAGCCTTTATTCATGGGTTTCCATCCCTGGGTGTCAACAACCCTTCAGCTGATGTTCTGTTTCTTTTCTAAAATGGAGTCCTTCCCGCCTGCCCCCCAAGCCAGAAAATGTCCCCTTTTCTGCCTCACACTGAACAGCTCCATCACGAGACACATAATTACCAAATCTATCAAAATGTGGATTTTCCCACTGCCAGAGCAAGCTGTGATACCCAAAAACCTGGTAAGAAAACGTGGCTGTCATTAGTGGACACTGAAGCTCGTTTTAAACGTCATTGCCTTCAAACTGAAGGATTAAGTCTCTAAGAGTGCTCCAAGGGCCTGCTTCAGCAAGTGGGGTGCTAATTGCATCATTTTTATGTACTTTAATGTTATTTTGCCCTGTTTTAAGTTGATGGTGGGGTTCATACAAAGTATGCTTTATGGGAGAAACGACCCAACCTTGTGGAGCTGAACCTCACAGGGCAGAGCAAAGTGGGGAGACAGAGACCCAGAGAGGCTTTAGCTGGGCTTTGCTTTCCTGGCACTGTTTCCATCCCAAAACAGGGGACCACACCACCATGGAGCCAGGCTATGTGCTGCAACAGGACTTTTCCAAAATCACTCTTTTCAAATATTTTATTCTGATCTTCTTTTTAAGCCGGGGTCCCAAACCTTTAAATCAGAGGCAATTTTGTTTTCCTAGCTGTCAGCAATATTTTGGCTATTTTAAGAATGTAGGACAGGGTTAAGGATTAGTACCAGCATTTCTTTTCTGTGTATCAGAGCTGCTTAGCAGTAATTAATTAGGACATTGGGTTTTGTACTCTTGGTTCAGGTCATTTGCCTATGAGCAGCTCAAGCCTTTTACAAAGGCACGCTGCATATGTTTCTGGGTACCTTTTTGAGAGAAGATTTAAATTGGCCAGATGAATAATACTTTGCTACAAGTGTTTTGCCCTAGGCAAAAAAGGTTTTCTTCATATTATCATCGCCCGGAGCTGGAATCCTCAAGCTTGATGTGACTGGTGTTATACTGTCACATGGCAATGATGTAAGAACAGGAGCTCTCTGTGTCAGACAAATCTGGATTTAGGGGAATTATAGCAGATGTTGCAAAATGGCAACAGTTTAGCAAGTTCCTTTCATCCCTTGGTTGGGAGGCAGGTCCACAAAGTACACCCAGACAGAGAAGAATGTTATCTTTGATCCCTTTCACTCCGGGGCGAGGAGACTCCACCCGACGAGGGATGCAGCGAGGCTGGAAATAAAAATAAATTTACAGTAGCTTTTCACTTGGCAGTATGGAAATTGGCCATTATTTATTCATGCTGTTTGCCCAGACATGTATAAAAGATTTTTATCAGGGGGTAGCATGTATTGTGCGCTATAAACAGATTAGGGCACTCAATATTAAGATTAATGGCACGGAAAAACACTTGGAAATTTGTGTGTGGTTAGATTACAGGGAAGACTTGCAGCTCCTCTGCACCATGTGTGCATGGACAGCGGCACAGCCGTAGTGTCATGCCGAGGCTACGAGGAGGGAAGGAATATAATTGCCTCTGATAGAAAGATAAAAAAGTTAAACATTGTAGGACATCACATCAATTTTATCCATCATGTAGGATTTTTTTTTATCCATCATGTAGGATTTTTTTTTTTAAATGAAAGACGCTGGAAATGTCTCTGTTCACCTTCATTTGGACAAACAGCTCATTTATACCTACACAGAAACTGAACACATGATGACAACGTGACAGACCCTGTTTACGACACGAAAGCACCACCTGCAGTGAACAAAACAGGCCAGTGTAGGACAAGCAGTAATTCTTTTCATGAGTTTAAATCTGATTGGAATTTGGTCAGAATTCGGAGGATTTTTCTTAAATTGGTTGGTTCATTAGAAATAAAAAAAAAGAAATTAAAAAAAAAATCCATTCAGTGACAGGCACAAAACCACCCCAGTCTTTGATTAGGTTTTATTAAAAAATCCCTTTGTACCACCTGAAAGCAACGTGGAGATGTATGGGGAGGGCACGGCTGCTCACACTGCACAGCCTCTCACCCAGTGTCCTCATGGCCACAGCCACACTGCCCAGAGCCACCTTACCCTGAGCATCCTCAGTTGTACCAAATTTCCACCCCCAGAGGAGCTGAACCACAGGGCTTCAGGCACGTGCATGATAACAACTGTGGTTCTTATTGACACCTCACCCACCTGAACAAGCAGTGCTCATTTTTAAGAGTAGAAGTCCAGCTGGATTCAGCTCAGGGAGGTATCTGGGGGCAAGCTCAAATCTGAATGTTGGAGTCATGGCACTGCACTTCAGCTCACACAGCAGCTTAAAATCTGTACTTTCATCTCTTCCTGAATCTGGCTCTTGCCCTGCGTGGGGTGCTCCATGTCTGATCCATACAGGACACACCGATGGAGAGGGTGGTGTCAGAGTTCTGAGACACCTTTCCAATGGGTGCCTGCAGTCATCTGAGCACCTCACATACGTGAGATGTCAGCAGGACATGGTTGTGCCAGCACAGGGTGCCCAGAGAAGCTGTGGCTGCCCCATCCCTGGAAGTGTCCAAGGCCAGGCTGGATGGGGCTTGGAGGAACCTGGGACAGTGGAAGGTGTCCCTGTCCATGGCAAGGGGTTGAAACTAGATGATTAACTAGATGATTTAATGTCCCTTCCAACCCAAACCATTCTGTGATTGTTTGATTCTATGACCAAGCTGGGAGACAGCTGCTGTTTTCACTGCTTACATTGGTGGCCTTTAGGTACCATCTTAGGGAAAGCATCCCCAAGCAGTTCTGCTCACAAGAGAACAGAAAGACACTTCTTCACCTCATTTTGAATACTTCCAACCAGAGGAGACCTGCAGCAGCCAGGCCAGGCTGACCCCAGCACCCTCTTATTTCCATCTCTGAGCTGACCTGTCTTCTACTCTTGATCCTCCACACCAAGCTGGCGTTTGTGAGGCAAGATCCTAACTTTTACCACTCCAGAGGAAATACCTGCTCCTGTCTGCCCACCAAACCCCTTGTGCAGGCAATTCTGCCCATGGGGGACCACCACAGACACCAGTCAAGCTGTAAACCCATCTGTCAGGAGACCCTCAGGATGGCCTTACAGCACAGTACTGACCCCCTGCATCCTCCTGTAGGACCAAAACCCAGCGAGGGAGAGGCTGCAATGAACATTTTGCCAAGCACAAAGCCAAAACCTTTAATTGTGGCCACCAAGGAGATCAATGCCACCATTACGGCGTGGCCAAAAACACACACAGCAGTCACAGCACAAAATTGGTCGCGCCACTCACGGCCCCAGCCCCGTGTGCTGGGAATCAGAGGTGTTATAAGGAAAACATGGGATCAGCACACATTTCCATTCAAGATGCCTAATCTTGTCTACACTCAAAATGGCACCGGCTAAAATTGGTTTTCAATTGATTTAAGTTCACTGGCACAAAGCCCTGTGTAGACATTCTTAAATGGGTTTAAAAATGGCTTATCAATTTAGCTTAAGACACTTAGTAGCTAAACTAAGCTAAATCGGTATAAGCCAGGTTTAAATTGATTTATGATGTCCACAAAGAGTTTTGCACTGGTTTAACTAAATTGCTTTAAAAACACACCGCCACTTTAGCCTTCAAAAGTGAGTGCCTACGAGTGTAAGGATTTAGGGTAAATGTCTTTAAAAGTGCCTAAATATCTGAGGAGCTTATGCCCCTTTTCCCTAAACAGACTTAGGCTCTCCGAAATCAGAAACTGTCCTTTGTAACTGCTACTCCAAAAGTCTCCCCCACCTCCAAAAAAAAAAGTGGGGGGGAAAAGGATCAGATTCTCCATGGAGTAAATTAGAGAGATATCTCCCATTTTACATCAGCTGGAGGAATGCCAAGCCCTGCCTCAAATTTTTAAAGGGAAAGCAAAATTATCTGAAACCCCAGGTTTTGGGGGGCTTGTGCTTTTGTTTTTGCTTTTTTTTCCCCCTCTTTTTATTTTCTTTTTTTTTTTTTTCTGTGCCCAATTTTTATTTTTCCTTTCCCTCCCTAGGTATGGTAGGTCCATATGATCCCCATATATTGAAATAATCCCATTGCTGCTCGCAGCATCCCTGCACACCACAGTAACTCAGGCTTTTATGTTGATGTGCACAGTCACAGTTTGGAAGATATTTGAGTGCTCGTAGCCACATCTGTTGTTTTCTCTCTTAATGATTTGCAGTTAGCCAAAAAAATAGAAAGCAGGCAGAGCTTTTTAATATTGGCTTGCTTGACATGAGCCTATCTCAGTCAAAATGTTTATTCTGCGGTGCTCCCGCTAGCTCTGGAAATTCATGTATCTATATGTATTTGCGTGTTTTGCTTGACTAGGCACAAATTATGCTCTCAACTGGAAATATCACAAGTGTAAATAATTTGGAGACATAAGTGTCTGAGCGAAACTCATGTAAAAGCTATTTGTTTTATGGATTTTGATCTCCAAAGTTTAAAATATGAGCAAACTTTTCATTAAGGGTTTTGCCATTTGTTTGAACACTCCTGTAGTAATTGGAAATGCAACAATTGTTTAAAAGTGGCATTGTCCATGAAAAGATTTAGTGAGGGATGAAGAAATTTCTTGAACCTAAAGACATAATCTGGTGATCCAATTCTCCCCACTGTGTCCATTCCCGTGAAACTCCATTTACTTTCTCCTATCCGTCACCAGCTCCCCCGCATCCCACCTAGCCAATCCTCTAGGTTTCCCACATTGTTTCCCCTTTTGTCTTTTCAGTCCAAACAGAAGAACAACAGACAAGGTTTCGAAGGGCAGGGAGCATCAGGGGCTGGAAGAGAATGGCTAAGATGAGGGTCAGAGTCCCAGCCCTACTGCCAACAGTTACTAGGGTTTGTGCTGCCTGGCTGGGCAGTGTCCAAAGACTTTGCTGGGCTTTGTTCCACTGTGTAGGGATTAGGCCTGGCGGTCTGAGAATTTGCCTTCTAATTAAAAAGGATAAAAGATAGAAGTAGCATTAGACTAAAACATAGCAGTGATACTTCACAGGCTTCTTTTTTTTTTTTTT
>VZTH01018068.1:33470-69606 GCA_013397815.1 Aleadryas rufinucha
TTTTTTTTTTTTTTTTTTTTTTTTTGTAGTCACAAGACAACGCACGAAGTTGTCAGGTCGTTCTATTTCTTTTGTTTTCTGTGCGTATGAAAAAAAGAAAAATCATAATGCAGAGAAGGGAGGGGAGGAGGAAAAGTTTTGAAACTCTTCCCAGCTGTTCCATATGGTGAGTGAAGGCTGAATTTCTGTGTGCACTGTGGCAATTTTGCTCGCTGACTATTGCATTTATTGACAAGGATTACACCAGCTCCCTATCACATCCTTTAATGCTGTTACCAAAAGGTGAGGGAATTCCCCACGTCATCCTGGCCGAAAGAGACTACAGGAAACCTGAATTTCTTCTTCCACAACCTCTCCTTTTTCCCCCCCGCCTCTGCTTGGCCTCATTAGGGACACTCAAAACCAGCCACAAACCCTCCCCTCAAATTAACTGGGACATATTATTTTACCCGTGCAATGTGGAAAATGCCAGAGGCCACATCCAGATAGCCGGTGCTTATAGCACCGCTTTAATTATCCTTAAAAAAAACCCAAAAAAACAAAAAAACCCCAATCCTGCGTTCCGAGCAGGAAGGGGAGGCCAAATCCCCACAAGCTGTTACTCGTGTGAGTAATCCCGTCTCCTGCAAAAGCCCTATTCAGGGCAGCCGCCAAGACCCAGCCCCACGCAGGACGGTGAGGACGGGCGTAAATCCAGGGTCTGCCAGCCCGACAAGGGCCGTTGGAAGAAATCCCTGCCATTTACAACTTGATCCGCCTTTAAAAACATCCTCCCGGGCTGCAGCCGGGGCAGGGGGAGCCGTGGTGTTTCGGGGCGGCTCTGCTGACTTCCCCGGACAGCCCCTGGCACCCTGAGAGAGAGGCTGAGGTGAGCAGTTGCGTAAGGGCCGCTGATGAGATTATATTAATTACTTTTCAGAAGAAGGAAGCAAAGAGGGAAGGAAAAAAAGAGAAAAAAACAGAAAAAAAAAAAAAAAAAAGAAAAGAGGGGGTAGGAGTTTGGTGGAAGACTTGAGAAGCTTTCAAAGCCGCCGAGCTCGGGTTGCAGGCAAGGATAAAGGAATGCCCTTTTGTTCCCACACATCTCTCCTTACGTCACAACGAGCCCAATTTCTTCTGAATTCTGGCTGACTTTGCATGTAGTAAATAATTTGGAAGAGACGACAGACCAGGCGAAAATGATTCACAGCAGAGAGTTGTTGCACTTCATCGTAGAGGATCCAAAGGGGAAAGCGTTGCTCACGGGAAAGCATTTTCATTCATTAAAATTTTTGCCCGAGTTTTCTTTCCTCTGAGCCAGTAAAGACCATATTTGTTCTGTGCCACAACACGAGAGGAAAGGGGAGGACTTATAAACATTGCTTGGGCCAAAATGTTGTTGTCTTTAAGTGAAACAAGACCTGTTAGACTGCTGTGAGTCAGCTCGAAAGCAACATTAATGTGGCAAATTATCCCATTGATTTTAGGCAGGGTTCTTCATTGATTTTTGCATTTAAAAAATGGCTGTGTGAGCCAGCCCATGGTGGCTAACTTCTTAATATCAGGGCACCGTGAAAGGTTAGGGATGGACTTCTGCCCTTCCACTGAGTTTTAAGGACATGGAAATTTTATAAAACCCGCGTGCTGCTTTCTGGCTATCAGCGCTGGAAATGAGACCTGCTCTTCTTTGCTGGATTTAGAAGCAAATAGATTCAACGTCCCCGCAGGACAATATTCCCAATTCCCTCCAGGCCTGCAGTCAGCTCCTTTCTGCCTCCATCCCAGAGAGCCAGAGACAGGATCAGGCCACGCTTTGGTGCTGAAAAACCCTCCTGTATTGATTTATGTGCTTAGCATCGTTTCAGAGAGGCTGAAGCAGAGGCAAAGGTCCCCCCTCCCATTTTGTATTCCAGAGGAACGATGGTAACTGAGAGGAAATTCTCAGTTTGCCCCATGATGGGGGTCACTCAGAGGAGCCCCCCTGGCTTTTTTGGATAGTTTTGTGGAGAGGAGCAGGGATGAAAACCCCTTGGAGGAGAGATTCCTGGCCGCCAAGCATCCAGACCTCCCCGTGCCTCATCCTCCTCCTCCTCCTCCTCCTCCTTCAGCACTGCTCCTTCTGCAGGGCTCAGCCCCAGTGACACAAACTGGGGGAAGGATCCTGTCATCCATTTTCTGTGGGAAAAAATTACACAAGGCATAAAGACGAATATCATATTTTTTAAAATAGGATATTGGAAGAAATAAAAATCTCTTTCCGTGGTGTGTTAAAAGCACTCAGCGCTTTAGAGCTGGGCCTTCTTCAACACCCCAAGAGACACACAAGCACAAGTGTTATTTCTCTCTCTTCCTCTTCACTTACTCACAGGAGGAAGGTGATGATCCAAGGGGGCTTTATATTTGCAAGAACATTCCCAATATTTGCATTACCCGTCAAGGAAAATATTTTTAAAGGCCAAACGAATATTCATTTATATTTATTTGCTTAATCTAATGATCTATTGTGATTCTCCCTTTCATCTATTCTTCCCTTGATGAGTGTGTGGCACTCCCATTAAGATTAATAGCGGTTTCACATGCACAGTCAGGGGAGATTAGACCCCTGCCCCGGCCTCCTGCCAGCCCCATGTATGTCTTTGGATTCAAGCTCCGAACCCTCACTGATGTCAGTGAAAGCACCATGTGTACAAAAAGGCCCAATCCTGCCCGGGGCTGAGCATCCTCCCCGCCAGCCCAGGCCTTCAGAAGCGACGGGGCACAGCTTCTCCCCAAACACATTTATTATGCTGCAAAGTCTGGGGCTGTCTGGGGAGCATATGTTTATGTGGGGGTCACTGTTTCTGCAAGCACAAGGGGGGATTTTTATGACAGACCAGTCTAGAACAGCATATGGGGACCAGTGAGGGGTGCACTGGAACCATTTCTTAGCAAAATAAACCACACAAAATGGTCCCTCCACACAAAGTCAACTCCATGTGCAGAAATTACATTTTGTGACCATTTCTATCCTTCCTGGGCATTCAACTCTGCCATCACACACCCTGGCCCAGAGGTGCACTTAAGCCACCCAGTTTTGAAAATTAGGTGTCTAATAAATCATGCTTCTTTACCAAGGCAGGGGCTGCTCCAAAGCCTTGGCATGAGAGCCCTCCTGTCGCCTTCAGTGGGCTTTGGAGCAAGGCCTTTCTTCCAGTGGCATGAGAAGTACTCCTGCCACAAGCTGGGATCCCAGTCCTGAGAGTAATCATGTCTTTGAGAGGCTGAAACCTTCTGAATATTCCTGGTGCAAAAAGCTGCTCGCAGGTGTAAGGGTTTGCGACACCTGAGCAGACGAGGTGGATGTTGTGTGTTGGGTCTGATGTAAAAAATTAAAAAAAGAGCTGCGTTTTTTCTATTCTTTCCTGATGGATTTGTATCATCTCTTCATTTGCAGCCATTTACCAATATCCCTTATTCCATCCCCATCCTGACCTTGTCAGATTAAGTTCAGCAGCTGCCTCACTACTTGGACCACTGAAGAATTTTTTTCCCCTCTTATTTCCATGGTATTTCTGGGAAGAGGAAAAGAAGGATTTTCTAATTGCTAGCGCAGAAGGCTGAGCCACAGCCTCCGTGTGTGGAGTAATTTACTTGTAACTACAAATGCAGCCTCGTGCCTCAGTTTCCCCAGGCTCATCGTGTGTGCAGTGATACCTCTGGCTTTCCAGTGGTACCAAAAGAAATGATACATTTATATGGCTTTTGGAGGCTGAAAGGCATAAAGAGCCTTATAATGATGTTTTCAGACTACTTCCAGTATCCAGCCAGACTCTCTAATAGCAACAATTACAATTATTAATTTTTACTGCCCCGAAGCTCTGGAAAGCGCTAAGATCCAGCCTAAGCAATGTGAGCAAAGTCAGACATAAAGAGTGAGGAAGAGCCAGAAAGTGAGCAGGAGTCAGAGCATGGGAACCGCTCCACCATCTGTCCCCTCGGCTCGCTCGGAAGGCATGCCACAATTAGAGTAAAACTGAGGATATGACATTGTTTTCCTGCATTGTATTCAGGCTTCGTGGTAATGACCTCGTTATTGATTTGTGGGGCTTTTTCCACTTAGAGCTTCTGCACCTTACACAGCACACAGCACATGCAGGCTCTGAATCTGATATTTATGTCATGCTGTCTATATCACAATATCCATCCTATATTACCATACACTGGGTAATCATGTCCTACCAATATTTACAGGTATTTTTAATGTAAATATTTCTATTACTCCTATTTAAACATGACTGTAGCTGTTTACAGTATCGGGCACTAAATCTATTTGATTGATTAGATAGATATGAGCAAATGATGAATATGTATGTTTAGGAAATGTCTTCTTGAACGTTTGTATGGCAGCATCTCTTCTTTTGGCTTTTCTCGTAAGAAATAATAAAAATTTTAAAATATATTTAATTGATGCAATTTATGGTTGTGGCTCACAGGATGCTTTAATAAGAGAAAATAATCTGTCAAATTTCAGTTATTTCAATAAAAACTCAGAAGGTGCATTTTAATCTCTCCAAGATCATCATCCTCGTTCTAAGTACGAGTTCCTAAAAAGCCTGTGTTGTGATTTGCTTTTATTTTCCCTTTTTTTGGCTTAAGCAATAGGCTTGAAAGTGGCGGCTCTGAAAGCAGATTTCTTTATCCAGAAGCCAGTTTGGAGAGCGTCCACACAGGCTGCTATTCTAAGGCACCATTCCGAAGACTGCCATCTCCACGATGGCACATGAGATGTAATTTAGTCTCTGTGTTAATTTAGCCCAGGGTCTCTCCTGAGCAGAGAGGAGCAGCCGTGCCAAATTGTGTTAAACTGGGGATGGCGCTTTTGTGATACGGACGGCTGTCTACCAGGGATTGAGCTGAGACCACCAAACTACTTTCATTTAGATTCTCAATTTAGTCTTGAACCAAGGTCAGAAGGTAAATAGCCAGGGCTTTATCTTCCCAGCCAAGCCCCTGGTAGAGGGTCTCTTTGAAGTGGAGTGTGATCAGTGGCGGTTTCAGAACTAATGTCCAAGACAGTGATGTTTAATACATTTACTTCCCTTTTACATCTGCTGGTACAATCGCAGGTTAATTTAAGCACAGTTTCTCCGCAAAGGAGTGTTCTCACCCGGCTGTGGTCTCAAAAACAAATCTGAAATTAACTCAAAATGCCCTCTTGACACCACCCTCTCCCCAAAGTATATATGTATTTTTTTTTTTTATCCCAGCTGCTTTTAATGCAGGTGGCTTTGGTTCTGATCCTGCTCTTTTTGAAGTAAACTACATCGTTCACACTCACTTCAGTGACTGAGGCACTTTGAAGCTGCTCCCAGTGTTGGCCAGTGTTTGTGGCTGCACATTCTCCAGGTGGTCAGAGGGAAGGAGATGTCCATTTCCAGGGACATTTTCTCCCAGGGACACATGTGGAGTGGTCAGGTGTCAGATACCACTGCACAGGCAGGCTCTACACTCACCAGTCAAGCCAGTCAATCCATAAACCTTAAACAAAGGGTCACATCTGTCTGACAATACAAATTTAAGAAGTCCTGTGACTTTCCTTCTCTGTTGCCCCATTCATATGGGGCTTTTTTAAGGATCTGGATTCAAAATCCTGAATGTTCCTGCAACGTTTATTCCCAGATTGGCTCCCTAACCCAGTTCACATCATTGCCCTGTGAACAGTTAATGGAATCACTGAGGCTGGAAAAGCCCTCTGAGATCATTGAGTCCAACCATTCCCCCAGCACTGCCAAGCACACCATTAACCCATGTCCCCAAGTGTCACATCCACATGGCTTTTAAATCCCTCCAGAAATGGTGACTTCACCACTGTCCTGGACACCCTGTGCTAATGCCTGACTACCCTTTCCCTGAAGATATCTTCCCTAATATCCAATCTAAATCTCCCCTGGCACAGCTTGGGCCATTTCCCCTTGTCCTGTCCCTTGTTCCCTCGGAGCAGAGCCCAATCCCCACCTGCTGCCCCCTCCTGTCAGGGAGTTGTGCAGAGCCACAAGGTGCCCCCCAAGCCTCCTTTTCTCCAGGCTGAGCACCTACCCAGCTCCCTCAACCCTTCCTGGTGCTCCAGACCCTTCCCCAGCTCCATTCCCTTCTCTGGACACGCTCCAGCAACATTTTGGGGCCAAAAACCAAACCCAGAATTCAAGGTAAAGCCTCACCAGTGCCCAGCGAAGGGGGATTGTCACTGCCCTGGTCCCACTGGGTCCACAGGCACGTTGCTGTGTGGGGCACAGTGAATAGTCAGGTGCAAGAAGAAGATGGCTACCAAAGATCTGATCTCTTCCAAACATGCCCCAAAACTCCCAGAAATTGAGTCTCCTTCCCAGCCATGTGCCACCATGGCCACATTTCATGCAGTTACTCAGCACAGAACTGCTGGTGGCCCCTTGCACCTGATGTGTGGTCTGGGAGGCCTCTGGGCACCTCAAACCTGGGGTACAACAGAGGTTTCAAACCCTTCCCTGACACCAAAACCCCTGTAGGGTTATTTTCATGTGAATAAAAATATCCCAGAGGTATCTATCCCTGGGTGGTCTGCTTCTAGCCAGAGCTAATCTGATGCACACCTCTCACCTTGGGTTGGTTCCCCACATCAGCCTCCCCAGGTGCAGGATCAGGGCTTGCATGAAAGGGAAAGGGAATTGCTACCACTTTGCCTTTAGTATTGATGTTTTTTTCTGCCCAGGACTGCTAGTGAAATGGATTTGTAGCAGAATATTCCTTTTCATCAAAGCTTGCAATTGAATACACCCCAAAAAAGTCTTTGTTTCTGTGCCACAATTTCTTGATTAAAATAGAGCCAGGCTTCACCTGACTGGGTCTGGAGTTTTATGGTTAGCCAAGAAGTGGACTAGAAAGAAAACAAAGCCCTGCAAACTCCAACTGGTGTGCCCAGGCACAGGCATAGGCCATGCAACACCCTCCATCCCCTGCACCCAAGTACTGGCAGGCAACTCCTGACATCTCAGCCATGGAATTTTGCAGCAGTTAAACACAACAGGCTGAATTTGAAGAGTTGTGTTTACCTTCCCTTAGTAATACTGGTGCATGTAAGGGATGGGGGAAGGAGGTTTCTGTGCAGGCACATCCAAAACCCACATAACCTTTCAATGTACAATGAAACTACAGAAAAACAAGGCTGGATAGGACATCAAGAAGCCACCTATCCATTCCTCTGTCCCAGGGCAGGGTCACCTGTATTTTTGAGGCTGATGTTTGGCTAACATGCAGTTAAAAGCCTTCATTGCCCCTCCAGGCAGTCTGCTCTGTTTCTCCTCATGGGAAGTGTTTCTTAACCTCTAAGCTGAGCCTCAGGGCTTCACCCAAAGCCTTTTCCTTCTTGCCCCAACCCCTTGGACACAAGAGGACACACTCAGCCCCTTCACAACAGTTTTGGAGACGTTTGACTGCTCCTGTCACCTCTCCCTTCATGGCTCCCTGCTCCAAATTCACCAAGTCTTTCCCAATTGTGATCCTCTGCTGTGGTGTAGCCTCCCCAGACTGGTGTCACCTGTAACCACCCCCTCTTCCATGGGGAAGAACAAGGGCAAACGCCTGAAGGCCTCCAGGTAGGACAATCTTCTTTTCACAGAATTGGTAAGGTTGGAAAAAACCTCCAAAATCTTCGAATCCAAGTGTTAATTACAGTGGTGGCTCTTTGACTGTGGTTACAGATAACTTGGTTTTGGTGAAGTTATCCAGCCATATCATACCCAAATTACAGCATTTTCTTTTAAAAATTGTTACCATGTTTTGAAATTATCTACTCTTGACAAATTTCAGTTGACTGTAATTGACTGTATCCCATTTTATTTATATTCTGTATTATCAGTAGCCCCACCCTGTGATTTAGGCATTTCAGAGAAGACATCCTTCCTAAAAAATGTCTGATCCCCATCACAGAAGACACTCCTGCAACGAGTAGGAAATAAATCCAAAAGAAGAGTGATCCATAGCCATTAGGCTTCAAAATAAATGGCACATATTTCAGTCTAGGCTGTGCCAGTCCTGCCTGGTGTGGTCTAGGAAAAATCAGCAGCAACTGGGCAAGATTTGTCCTTTTCATTGGATGCATAAGACAGAAGCATGTGATGCTGCTTGGCAGCTGGGGGAAGCACTCCCTCCCTCAGGTTCTCTGAAAGTCTCTGCTTCTACCCAATAACTACACCAGGGGCTTAAGTTAGTGCCTAAATTAGATAGTGTGCATACAGCCTGCAACTTCCCTGGTGGGAATTCCCCATCTGTAAAAAAGAAAGCAATTTCTACCTAACAGTGGGCTATGAGGGAAGAATTAATAAGCTAAAGAAGATGAGGCACTCCAATAAACAGTCAAACGCTGTAAAGGGCTGTGCCGGGTCACTGCTCTCCAGCTGGAGGCAGCCATCCCACAAACCCCTCAGCACACTGGGATAACATGTTTGACCAGACCCTTGACCACCCAGCTACCCCTCTTCTTGAGGTGTCAAGGTTTGTCACATCTCGTAGCTGTTTTCAGCTGAAAGATCAATTTTGAAGTCGTGACACGTCCGCACTGGGAGTGTGGAGCCACCTACACCGGCTTCATGCCTTCAACCCAGCAGAGGAAGGAGAAGGCTGTGAAATACTGTTTATTAACACAGCTGAAGCAGTTCCACAGACCCTCTACACCACCTTAATAAATTTGGAATAAATGGCTTTTGCTTCACTGATCATTAGAAGCTCCTTGCCTAGGTGGTGTTGGAGATGACAAGAAGTGGGACCATCAGGGCCCTGGCTGGAAGATGCATAGCGGGATCCAGTACCTAAAAAACTGAATTTAGACTCATTGAGCTGCTTTAGCCTCTCTAAATTTCCTCCAGAATAGCTCAAGGACCTCAAAGGCACCAGACCACAGACTTAGGATCTTGGGTGGCAAAGGTCCATTGAGATAAAGAGGAAACTCATAGAATCATAGAATGGCTTGGGTTGGAAGGGACCTTAAAGATCACCTTGTTCTAACTCCCTGCCATGGGCAGGGACACCTTCCTCTAGGCCAGGTTGGTCAGACTGGGATGTAATTAATGACCAGAACAAATGGCCAAGTGCTGCATTGAAATCTCCACTGCTGGAGATTTCAGTCTCCAGAATGGACATTTTTCCAAGTGAGATTCTCCAATCCAAACATGTATTAATCCACAGACATCCTCTGGACTGCATTAAATAGCAGGACAGATTAAACAAACACAGTTGTCCCTCTGGCTTTTAAATCTGTGACTCCCTTTCTACCGGAATACCACAGAGTCTCACTCACCCAATGAGCAACACCAATGTAACAGAGGCACAAAGATACTTATCCACAAAATTTCTCAGAATGCCAGGTTTGCAGTAATTAGCAGCACACAGACAACCTTGTGTCTCCACATCCATGGGAGGCATAAGAAAATTTGATTCCACTAAGCCTAGAACTTAAGCCACAGTTCTTCCATGCATCGGTGCCTACCAGTTCAAAGCACAGCCTTATGATGGCATTCTCAAACCAGATCAGGCATTTTGGCTGCCTACAGCAAAAGAAGAGTGAAATGGGATCCAAAATAGCTGTGCTGTTGCATGGACAGCTGCCCACCTTGGCTAGGAGGGGATGCCTGCCAGTTAGGAAAGGCTTGACACCCTCCTCTGATCTCCAGAAGACACCATATCTCTCATTTGGCCTCTGAGACCCACACATCCTTTTTGCAGCCAAGGAAAAGTGGATAAAGGTTCGTGAGTCTGGGTTCAAAAGATGGCAGTGATGAATACATGAACTGGATATGAAGGATGAGTTGTGCTTTCCTCATCAACCTGAGCATCTCCTGACTGGGGACATTCACCTTCCTCCTGTGGAAAGGGGGTCACCAGGAAGAGGGGATGGCAGAAACCTTCCTGTAAGGAAACCCATCAGGTCCATCAGGTGGGCAGTGATGATGATGGCAGGAGTCTGAGTGAGGGTGTGGTGGCTTCCTGCTGCAGGAATTTGCCCCACCATGTGATCTGATAGCAGAGCTGATTCTGCAAGTGCTTTGTGTCAAGCAGGAACATCCATCCACACCAAAGATCTGCCCCTAAATTTCGGTGCAGATGAACATGGACCAAGTCAGAGCCAAGCAAACATGGCTTTACCAGTTCAAATCCAGCACAAACCAAAAATAGTGGCATGGTTCTTACTCAGCAACAGACTGACCCAAACCCCTGCAACCACCACGGCTCCCAAAAATATTGCTGCTAAATCCAAACTGTGAAATCGGGAGTTGGCCCTCGACCAAGCCAGCATCTTGGCTGTGCTGAAAAAAGCCACCAAGTAGACACTGAGAAATGAGTACTCTGCTCCCCTTCTACAGAAATCTTTTCCAAGGACTCAATCATGTGCCCCAACTTTTCAAACCTTTACCACATGCCATAAAATAATACCCCACCCCCCACAAATATGTATACAATTTTAAAAAAAGAAATGGATGACCACTCATAAAAAACATAAAGGACATTCATATATGGTAAATAGGAATTTGGATAGATTTTTATTTGGGAGAAAGGATGGACTCACAGTGAAGCACTTGAACCCAATCATCTGCACCACCTCCCTCCAAAAAATTCAGCCCTCACGTAATTCTTCCTCTCCCTTCCCCAGCCTGACTGCCCTTTCTCCCCACCCACCAGGAAAAATTCGGAAATCCCATGAAAGTTAACTGCCTGAAGTTGCAGTATAAGTCCTGTTAGGCAGCCAGTCCCCTTTCAAAACACACACACTCTCACACACACAAAGGAAGCCCTGGGAATTTCTTTGGAAATGCAGCGGTGCTGGTGCCGTGTGTTTACTGGGATGTAAAGACACAGCAGAATTAAGGTACATCCAGGCAATTTTTCAAGCGTGCCTGGAAGAGATGGCAGGGATTTCTCTCAACAGTGTTGGACTTAAATCTGAGGCACAAGGTTTGGTGAAAAGGACTGCTATTTTTAATACCCACAGTTTCCTTGTGCGATTCCAGCTCTCTGAGACCCTAAGACCTTTAAATTCCATCTAGTGTCTATCACATGCCATTGAATTGGCATGTTTGCAAATTGCATGCAGTGAGATCCTTCCATACCAGCAGCTCTGTCTCAGATTCCCCACCATCCCTGCCAAACTAGTATTGCCTGCACATTTTTTTCATCTTTTCATTGAGTTCTGTGTGTCAGCCAACACATTCTTTAGAACAGGCTTCAGTAGGCATGGTAACTGGTTCCTGGTTGCAAGCTGCCTTATGCATTTGCTCCTGTTTCTTTCTGGATAATTTCCCCCCCCACACACACACTCCTTCTTCTTAGGTGAGGACTTAAAGCGTGTTTAGCGTTATCTGTTCCATCTGTTGTGTCCGTGATAAATAGCTGAGATATAATAAAAAGTCCTAATTGAGGTAGTGATGCGGTGAATAAGCAAAGCCCGTTCGTCGGGACTGTGAATCCGGATGGTTGAGAGCTGCAGGTACCTCGGGGCTGCTCAGCCTGACTCTGCTGTGTTGACTTTGTCTAATTGCAGGGGAGGAGCTAGAAAAGCAGTGAAGGGCAGTGGCACACACAGCAGGAGAGCTGAAAAATACTGGCATAACCACGCAGAGCTAAACAAACTGACTGACAAAGCTCTTGGCGTATTATTAAAAAATCTGGCAAAATGCTCATCTCTTGACAAAAATGTAGAAAGACTAGTAATGCAGAACTTTATCCCATGTTGGATTTTAAAGTGGCTAATGCCAAGTTGTCTGTCAAAATTAATAGGGCATCGCTTCTTCTTATAGAATAGGAAAAAGAGAAGGATCGCGCATACATTTTATTCATTTATTCATCTCTAACAAAAATGATGTATCTGCTAAAAATTTATTTAGGGAGGGCTTTGGTAGATGCTAATTCCGAAAAAGCAATACTCAAGGAGTGATGCTGGCTTATGCTTACTGGGGTTAAGGGATAAAACCCTCCCAGTAATAGCAGAAAAAGGCTGCTATCATCTCAAACCCCATCACGAGGAAGTTTCAGCCCAGAGGCACTGTTACCCATCTACATCTCTGCCCGGATGCATTTTTCCTTTCTGATGATTTTCACTGAAATCCAAAAGTTTCATTTTAAAATGTGCCAATTCAGTGGAATGCCATCAGTACTCGGGATCTCCATAGGCACTAACCCATAAACAGATTTATTTACCATAATCAGCCACAGTTAAACTTACTCTGCTTTAGTGCCTGCAAGACATTTTTGACTCTTTTACCTGTGGATACCTGACACCTGAGCTACATCTCCCAGAATATTCTCTGATAGTCATTCTTTTTTGTAGAAGAACTTGCACAAACTTTCTCTGCTCCACTGTACAAGCCTACCCACACAGCTGAAAAAAAAAAGGGAAGAAATTTGCTTAAGTTGCTTTACTATCTTTCAAACATCTAATCACAGGCCTGAAAATACCTGAACGTGCTCCCTTCCCAAACAAAACTCATGGATGCCAATATTGTCCTCCCTGCTCTGGATAAACAGCCACATCAGCCTGCAAACCCCACAGTGTTCTGCCCATGGTGCAGAGCACCCAGAGCTCCATCAAGAGCCAATGTGAAACCAAAAAATGCAATTAAAAATGAAGACACAACTGGCTTCCTTTGCAGTCCGAGGGATTTCTGCCCAGCCTGAATACATTATCACAAAATGCTGCTGAAAATAGCCTGGTGTACTTGGGGGTTTCCAGGAGGAACAAAAGTCAAGAAGGTATTTTATTAGCACACTCCAATAAAGAAAAGATTTTCCCTGCTTGAAGAAGGTGGCAGTCCAAATAATGATGAGTTTTGTTTCCTTCTTGTTTTCATAACAGGCTGTGACTATCACACACATCTTTTGTAAAGCTACAGGGGCCTTGCTGGTCAGTATTGATGAGCTGAAGCACACATGGTGTGCAGCGTTTTGTGTCTAGTTCATGTACTGGCAAATACGGCTCGTTTTTTTGTGTACCTGAGGTCTGGGTTTAGTCTTTTAGCAACCAAGGAACCCAATAAAGGTTGCTGGAGTGTCCTCACAGCAGAGAGGGAATACATTTGGAGGCATGAGCATTTTAAATAGGTAAGGGAAAAATTCCTGTACCCCCAGCACCTCCAGAAGCCTCCAGCCTGGTGCGTGACCAAATATTCCTGCAGCTCAGATGGGCACATTCCAACTTGGAGATCCTTGGAGTCACCCTCTGTATTCCAGCCAAAAATGAAGGCCTGAGAGTCCCTTCCAGTACCCAAATGGGCTACAAGTGAGCTGGAGAGGGACTTTGGACAAGGGCATGGAGTGACAGGAGAAGGGGGAATGGCTTCATGCTGCCAGAGGGCAGGGTTAGATGGGATATTGGGAAGAAATTCTTCCATGTGACGGTGGTGGGGGCTGGAAAAAGGTGGTTTTTAAGATCCCTTCCAACACAAACCATTCTATTATTCTATTACACTACAATTTTAACCTCCCCTTCCAGATGGGACAGGCTGAATCTGAGCATCTTTTAGAGATCCAGTTCCTTTCACTGTTAATGAGTCCCTCCCCCCACCCTCCCAGGAGTGTGAGTAAACGTTGACACTCCACACACACACACACACAAAAGAAAAAAAAAATAATTGTGAAAACGTTCTTCAAAGGCTGATGGAATAAACATGTAAATACAAGATGGGCTGACTTCCTACTGTTCATGTTTGCTCACTGTGAACATTTGGTTCACTTGGCTTTCCTCATTATTTCAGCTGGGGAAAGTCACTATATGAATTAATAGCAGATTTCCCCGCTGAAAATAAATGTTTACCAGTAATTTTTTTTTTTTCCTTTTGGCAGAGACCGGGCTTTTTTGTCTGACTGCCTCCTTTTTGGCCTGCACATCCCTGAGGTGTGTAATTAAAGTGAGGGAATTTGCGCATAGTGCTTTAGGGGCTTAATGAATAGAAAACACAGGATATTTCATTGATTTGGTGCACGCGATATTGTCAGGGTGTACATTTCCTTTGTAAATGGCAAAAAGACAGCCATAATAATATATGTGCATTCAAGCTTGTGTGTAAAAAAAAAAAAATAATTGAAAAAAAGGAGAACAAATAAAAATAAAAGAACTGTATCTGTTTCCAAATTCTAATATAAAACACATTCAAAAGAGCAATTTAGATTAAAACAGGAAAGGCAGGAGCTTCAACATGGTTCAGAATAAACAATCAAGCTATACTTTCCTCAAGATATAATTTTACTTAGAGTAGGTGTGGAAATCTTTGAAAAATTCATTATACAAAGCCACATGTGAAAATAAGATTTGTGTTAGCAAAAGATTCTTTGGCTGCTCTTAAAAAAATGAAAAGTACGTTAAATAGCATGTGTGTGTAATGTATAAATAGTGCACAATCTGCACGGTGCGGAGGCAGCTGGGATAAGTCTCGCATGTTCTGTGGAATGTGTTGGAATAATGCTGTGTATTGGGATAGAAGGCGATAAGGGAAGATAAATTCTCTTTTTCTTGTTTTTGCTGAGCTCTAAACAGTCCCACTGTGCAACTGCCGTGGTGGTCAGGTTGGTGCAAATACATTTTCTCACTAGATAAAGCAGATGGACATCTGTGTCCCTTTGGACCTGGTGACGAGGTGCAGCCAGAGAAGAAGGAGCACAAACCACAGCTGCAACCTTCCAAGTGACCCAGCCCCAGCCAGCTTCTGCCCCAGCAGGCGACACAGCACATGGGACGGGTTTCCTGATGTTCCCTGTCCTGTCTCCACACGCAGCATCATCTCAGACATCGAGGACAAAGACAATGGAAACATGGAATCATTTAGGCTGGAAAAGACCTCCCAGGCCATCTGGTCGAACTGCTGAACCAGCACTGCCAAGGCCACCACTGACCCATGTCCCCAAGTGCCAAATCCACATGGCTTCTAAATCCCCAAGTGCTACATCCACATGGCTTCTAAATCCCTCCAGGGATGGGGACTCCACCACTTTCCTAAGCATCTTTGTCAGGGCTGGACAACCCTTCTGGTGAAGAAATTTTCCTTCATATCCAATCTAAACCTCCCCTGGCACAGCTTCAGGTCGTTTCCTGTCATTGTGTCCCTTGTTCCCTGGGAGCAGAGCCTGAACCCCCCCGGCTGCCCCCTCCTGTCAGGGAGTTGTGCAGAGCCACAAGGTCCCCCCTGAGCCTCCTTTTCTCCAGGCTGAGCCCCCCGAGCTCCCTCAGCCTCTCCTTCCCAACATCCCACCCACATCTCCTGAGCACCATCATGAGGAGGAGGAGGAGGAGGAAGAGGAAGAAGAGGGCTCTCTAATACACTTTCTGTGCTCTGTTTATGTCGGCTGTGAATACCAGGGGTCTGGCCAGGAGCCTCTGCCCTGAGCAAGAGCCAAAATACAAATAATCTGTGTGCAAGGAGCAAAGGAGGTTCACCAATCTCCTGTTCAGCGGAGAGCAGCCCTGGCCTGCCCAGGACTGAAGGCCCAAGGCAAAAGCTGATGCTGTGATCTTCTGCTTAACAGATGGATGGTGACACGCTGGAACAGATTATCTGGTGAGACGGTGCAATTTCCAGCACTGGAGGTCTCGGAGGTATCTTCCAGCCCTATTGCTCAATGAATCTATAATTCATCATTTCCTGAGCGAGTCAAGACACTCCCTCAACTCTCAAAACAGCATGCAAAGGACAAATTGCTCTTTTTGCATCTCTTCCCCCTAAGCAGAAGGGAAAATAAAGCGTGGGATAGGAATGCAGAGAGAAAGAAGGAGAGTTCAGCATCTCCCCACAGCCTTATTCTGGCCAGGCTATAAAGCTTTGTACGTGTTTATTCATATACAAAAAAAAATGCATGTGAAAATATAATTTTTCTCTTCTTTCCTTTGACCCTTCTGATATCTTCTTCACAGCAGAAGATTAAGTTCAATTTCAAGAATCCATTGGAGAAGAAATGCATGTAGAATTGAAAAAGAAGCATTTTATCATTAAAAGAAGACATCCCAGGGTGTGTTAGGGGATACCAGCAGAGAGAGACTGTTTTGTTGGGACCTCAGACCTCATCCTCACTGAATTTCCAGCTCTGTCTGACACACTTGAAAAAAGCAGTTAATTCAAAGAGTTTATTTCAGGTCAGTATTATTGTTAAATGCATTTCTATAACAGGCAGGATTTGAGGGCCAGGATTATGAATTATCTGAACTTCAAGGTATTTATTTTAACTGTAAGTGACCTTCCTGACCTTTTCTCATTCTCATCCATCAGTGTCCTGGACTTCATCATTTAAAGCCAAATCTAACACCACCTAAAGTCCAAAGCAGCACGATCCACTTGTATAACAATATTTGCAAACTGTCAAATAAAATAAATATTTCATTAATCCACTGGCACCCTATCCTATTATTTCCCTGATGTGGAAAGATAGAAGCAAAAGCTAAGTATATCATCCCAGCTTTCTGTGGGCATTTATTTATGTCTCACAGCTGTATCCCAGCGCTGTGTAGGTCAGAGACATTTCAGTCCCTGCTCAGCAGATCTGCAAAGTCCAGTCAAAATCAAGGCAAAGCCAATTCTGGGTTCGCTGTTGTCCTGGTTCTGGCCAGGACAGGGTTAATTTTTGGCAGTAGACAGACGGGACATGTCCAGGACCCAGAGGTTATTCTGTACCACCTCACTCATTGATGGGGACAGGGGAAAGGGATTCTCTTCCAAGGGGAACAGGTTCTCTCTCATGGCAGAGGAAACTGTCCAGTGTTGTTTATTACTGGGGGGATTTCCGTGTGAATCGTGTCTTTTCTTGTACCCTCTCTCACTATTATTGTTGCTGTTACTGTTTGTTTTCTTATCTCATTGCTGCTTCCAGTAAATTTCTCTTACCTCAACCCGTGATCTTTGTTTCTGTGCCTCCAATTCTCCTCCCCATCCTGATGCAGTGGAGAAAGGGAGGGGGGAAAATGGGGGAGCAGGAGAGAGCAGGGTGTAGTTTGGAGGGTGGGGGCACAGAATTAGGAAGTACCATTCCTAAACCACGACAGCAGCATGGCCCCATCCACTGGTCATCCACTAGCAAGGAGTGGGGCATTTCCAGAACAGAAATTTTGCATTATAAAGTCCGTATGTTTTATGTCAACTTTGGTATTTTTAATTTAGAGGGAATAAGAAGAGAAAACGGCACCGGAACACTCAAGGAACAGCAGCACAAGAATGACAGCATTGCACACACAGAGCTGGAAAGGGGAAGCTGTGGCTGGTGTGCCTGCCCAGGGCATGGGGTTGGAACTGGATGGTCTTTAAGGTCCCTTCCAGCCCAAACCATTCTGTGATTCTACAAAGCGTGTTGAATCTCTCTGGCTGTGCGGGTTGCTCTGCCTGCCATCCATGCGGAACTGTTTGTAGGACGTGGGAACTGCTTCAGGAAAGAGGATTCATCTGGCACCCCCAAGGACAGAGCGAGCAAGGCTCCTCAGCAGTCAGCACACGCAGCAGCTTTGCCATTTATATATAATGGTTATGTGACATTCCCTGATCTTAAAATAACAAAGCGTTTTAATCGCCGAGACTTTGACCTTTTGGTCAAGTGGAACGCTATTTAATTTCTTTACTTTTCATACAACATGTTAGATCGTCCCTGTAAAGCAACTCAGGAGACTGCTCAGCAGAGGAGAGCAGGGTTTGTGGTAAAGGCAGCCACAAAATGTTCAGCTCATGCCTCTGTACAGCCTTCCTAGACAGATCCAAATGGTTTGGTCAGGCTTTGACCCATCCGACCCAGTTTTAGTTGTCCAACCAAGACACGCAAGAGTCTCTCTGCACCCTCTGAGAAGTCAGCAGCCAGGAAGGAGCACATCCACAGGATAAGTCAGCCTGTCCAGGGCCTGAAACACATTTTACAGATGTCTTTCTCCAGTTCTTTATCTGGAGTGGTCTATTAGGACTCCATGTGCAGAACATTTGTGGCCTTGGGTACATGCCTGAAGACTGGTAAGGTTTTTTTAAATATCCTTCCAGCCAGGAAGATCCAAATGATACCAAGAAATCAGATTTTGAGGACCAAAAGCAGGAATGAGACCGAGATAACTGATATCTTCAGAAGGTTGTCAAGAAAAAAGCCTTCCTGCCAGACATTCACCCATATCTGCCAGAGCACTGAATACAAAGGGACAACGGGGAATGGCTTCAAACTGGCAGAGAGGAGGGTTAGATTGGATATTGGGAAGAAATTAATCCCTATGAGGGTGGTGAGGCCCTGGAACAGGTTGTCCGGAGAAGCTGTGGCTGCCCCATCCCTGGGAGTGTCCAAGGCCAGGCTGGATGGGGCTTGGAGCAACCTGGGATGGTGGAAGGTGCCCCATGACAGGGGACTTGGAATTAGGTGGTCTTTAATGTCCCTTCCAGCTAAAACCTTCTGGGATTCTATGATCTGTAAGTAAGGTGGAGCAGGCACACTCTGACCTCCCTTCAAGCCCCATCTTCCATGATTTTGTAAGTACATCCAGCTGGACTAAAAGAAGGCCCACTGGCAATGGATTCCCACTGTATAAATGTGAATATTCATCCTGTCCCATGGAGCCCAATGGGTTTTGTGACGGGGCTGAGCTCCCCTCATCTCAAATCAGCAACAGCCCAGTCACCTAAAAAGACACTAAAACCTCATAATGAATATAAATGCAGTGAAGACAGATGTTGATGTTCCTCTCTCCTCCCTCTTTTTAAGCAGTTGTATTACAAACTTCTACCCCATCTTTCCTTCCCCTGTGGAGGCCCAGCACAGCTGGGCAGCCACGGGACCTGCTCCTGATGGGAAGTCTGTCCATTTTCCTCGCAGCCAAGAACTCAGAATGAGACGGCAGCCTGACTCAGGACTTAGGGAAAAAAAACCCCAACAAAAACCATTTACTGCCCGCTCCTCAACTTTGAGCCTTCCTCTCTTCACCCCCCTGTTTTTCACGGGGCTCTCATTGCAAGCTGATCATGTTCCCGAATACCACAGGTCATCGTCTTCCCACAGCCTCAGGAGCTGCAACCTGCTGAGGCCACAGTGCCAGAAGGCAGCTCCTCCCCTCGTTGTGGTTTACAGCTCATTTTTTAACATTTTCTGGAATGGCAGAGGTGCTCAGACTGGGTGTTACCACCACAGACATTTTCATTTCGCCACCTCAGTGCCGGCTTTCAGCTGTGTAAGCGCCAAGCTCAAATTCAACCTGCTTTGCTCTTTCCTGCTCTGCCCTTTTTGGGATGACTCGTGAGGAACTGGGGATGCATTTGTAGCTCTGTTTTAAAATCTAACCATCCAGCAGAGACTGCCAAATTTCAGCCCACAGCAAATTCTTGCCACCGAGCTGTAACCCTTCAAAACAGAGACTGCTAACATATGGTTGTGTCAGTGGGAGCTTCTGTAATGCAATTTATTGTTGTGTAGGCTCTTTCAAGCTACTACACATGAAAGGTAAAGGGAACATTTACTCTTCGATGGGAGTTTAATCTTAGATTTACCTCATTTGAAACAAAGCCCTCATTTGCATCTCTAATACATAAGCAATCACCTGTAAAGAGTGCTTGTGAATAGAGATGTTTCTTGACTGTCATCGGGCCTTTGCTCCTGGCTGGGGGTTTTGTCTGAGAAAATGCAGCAGAATTCAGTCCTCTTCCAGACAGTGTGCACAAACACCCACTGATACCACTAGAAAACAGTGATAAATAGAGGAAAGGGCTCTCATGAAGTGGAACAGATATTCACAGCTAACATGGGGCACGCTCAAGGTTCGTTCCGTTGCATGCATATATAATATATAATTTAATTCCTCCATGCTTTGCCTTCCGTGCCCTTTTTATATCTAAGCATTACAGTGTATGGTTAAGGCTTCAAACAGAAATAATCTCCTGTTGAAGTGAAAGTGCTTGATCCTGTACAAGCAATAAAAGATAAAGCAGCTCCACGCCACGGTGAAGCGTTCTCCCTCTTGAGCCCCCTCACCGTCACAGTGTCAGCAAAGGGACACCCAGCAGGACACAATCCTTCCTCATGGCCCACCCTGTCACAACCCAGTCGGCACCATGAGCTGGTGGACATCACAAGGCACGTCTCCTGGAGGAGTGTGCAGAGTTTGGGAGTCAGGGATGTTTAAAAACAAGGCCCTTCCCTGGGTTCAGTCTGGGCCTAGCAATGTGAAAAGCCTTTCAGACCCATCTGAGTATTTGTGCAATGCACAGCTCCATGCCTGGCCACAGTGATGCCTTGAGTTTTAGCTTTTATATTTTTTATATCTTTTTCAGATTCTGTATGGGTTACTGTAAAATCTGAAGTGTTTCACAGCCTGCTGCTGCTGCTCTGATGCTAAGACAGACATAACAAAGTCTCTCTGGGTTTGCTCTCCAAGGACACCCAGACCCAAAATGTGAAAACCAACATCTTGGAGAAGGGGGGCTGAGCTTAGAGAACCAACATCAGTAGCTAAAGTTTTAACTGGCGAATTTATGCTGATATGCAAATGGACCAAACCTATAAAAGTGTGAAGAACTCGTGACTTGTCGTCCATGTTGGGGTCCATTTTTGGCAGCAGCCTCTGGTCCCAGGGTATAACTTTGAAGGCCTTTCAAATAAATATCACCTTTATTCCCTTATTTCTGTCTAGTCTCTGTTTCCAGGTAGCCACTTCAGGCATCAATAGTCCTAGGACTTTTCCTATAGAAGAACTGACAGTCCACAGCTTTCAGATATTTTTCCTTTTTTTCCTCCTTATTTAACTCCCACCTACAAAGACATAACACTGAGTAATCACTGACCAGGCCATAATTCAAGAACACGACCTCAGTCTCTGACCTGCCACTGCCTCCAGCTGAACTCCTTAGTCTGAGTGCAGTATGAAAGCACCTAAAATACATCAGCTTTGGGAAGGGCTTGCTCTAAAGTCCTGTGTTCCTCTTGAGTGTTTCCGAGTTGAGACACAGTTTCCAGAAAACACTATGGATAAGTCTTTTTTTTTTCCCTCCAGGACAATTAATTTAATTTGAAATTCCAGATGGGCTAACACATTGGAAGATGGCTTGGATATTCTCTGGCTGTGAAGTGGGACATGCAGAAGAACATGGACTATAGATTAAAGACTAACAAATAGGGGAAAATAACACATTCTAAATAACTTGAAGAGATGCAGATGGTCAGGTTTTCTTTCTATCATGTGATAACTCTGAAGCCTTTCAATTACCTTTGTCCACCATTCATCATTCTTAACTTTCAGAGCTGATTCTTTTAGCAGAATTTCCTATCCAATACCTATACCAGGAATCTCCACATGGCTTCTGAATATCAAATCACCAGGAGACCCAGCTCCAGCTTCTGCACAGAGGCTTTTTGAAAAGGGCACCAACTCTCTCCTGTATCACACAGGATCTTCTCCAGCTAAAGTCATGAGATATCAAAAATTGGCCTTTTTTTTCCAATAGTTTCCTTTGCTGTCCTCTGACTCCCAAGCCATGAGTGCCCTGGTTACTATAAAAGTCATGCACACATGTCTTCTGCCAGCATGGTGTCATGTCTTCTGTCAGTGTGTTATTTAGTACTCAGTGTTCCTATTATCTTCAAACTGGCTCTGGATTGGTTCCAAAAATCACAATGTTATTCATGAAAACTTTGGGGGAGGCTTTCCAGTCTGTTTGAGCAAGGGGTTGGAACAATGCAGGGTTTGGCAGGGGGAAGGCATGGGGATTGGGGTTTAGGGGGGAAAGACAGAGGGGGTTCGTATCTGTGTGTGCCAATTATCAGTCTGAGAGTCCGTGTTAGTCTGTCTGGATGAAAGGAATTCTGTGTGACGAGGAAAATGTGAAGCACTGGCATGTGGAAGGAGGGAAATTGCTCTCCTAGACAGCAATCATCAGGAGAACTCCCAGCCAGGTTGGGTCCCCTCTGTACTTTGATTACTTACCAATTTATTACCATGTCTGCTTTTCCAAACAAACAAATAAACAGAGCAGAAACCTGAAACGTGTCTCTATCGGGCTCCAAGATGAGACATTAGCAAAACTTTCATAAATTATAATTTTGAGGAGCTAATTTGGCTATTTCTTTGTCTCCCCAAATGCTGTGACTCTAAATCAGCATAAGAGCTGCCCTCTCTGGATTGCTGAGTTTTACTATTACCAGAATTATTCAAGCATATTAGCAGACTTCTAGCCAAGAATACCTTGTGGTCTGATGTAAAGTCTTGTTTTCCTTGATTAAATCTCCATTTCTTGTATTTGTTAGAACAAACAAGCAATTGAATATTTTATTAGGAAGAATATGATTTATTTTTGCTAGTTAATATGTTTGCTCCATGACAGAGCCTCAGGGGATGCATATTTTTCTTCACTGACAGCCCTAAAGGGATGACACTTGCAGAGTCTGTTCTCAGCCTGTTCTAGCAGTCTGCAAGTGGTGGGTTTTGCAGCACAGAGCAAATTTTTCACATGCTAAGAGGACTTTTGCTTCTGAAAAGAAATTCCACGTAATTTTCACCCTCCTATTTAGGTCTTGGGGGGTTTTTATATGTCTCTTTGTGCCCGAATTCAGGCACTGATTCACTCAGGACTCACTTCTGAACAAAGGCCATCCCAAACAGAAAAAATGTAGTCCCAAACTTCTCTGAACCCTGAGTTTACACACTTCAGCTCCCTGCTATCTCTGAAATCAGATCTGCATCCAACATGCACGGCTCCTGCTTGTCTTTTCTTCCCAGGAATGACACTGTGAGGGAAGAGGCAGTGTATTTAACAAAGCTGTTATGCAGTTTACTGATTGTGATTATTCAAGGCAAATGCTTTGAAGTAACAGCTTAGTGCAGAGTGACAGTAAACAAGATCTAGAGATATAGCTAGATGAGAAGAAAAATAAATGGCAATTAGGATTGATATTCTAGGTGTGGGAAGCGCCGGTGAGACCTCAAACTCCAGCAGTGACACTCTGCATTTGTGTTGCCACTGCCCCACGAGATCTCCAGGATGGGTCACAAAAGGCAGTTTGGCAACTCTGAACCCCTAAACACCAGGTGAACACCAGCCCAGCTGCTGTACAGCCAGGGAAACGAGGAACAAAGGAGAGGGAGACTTGGTTACACCTCCTGTGCTAATGCTTGGGGTTGTCCTGGCTTGTGTCAGCAATGTGTGACCAGAGGGACCAGGGCAGGGATTGTCCCCTGTGCTGGGCACTGCTGGGGCACCTCCAGCCCTCTGGGCAGTTCTGGGCCACTCACAAGAAGGACATTGAGGGGCTGGAGTGTGTCCAGAGAAGGGAACGGAGCTGGGGAAGGGTTTGGAGCACCAGGAGTGGCTGAGGGAGCTGGGAAAGGGGCTCAGCCTGGAGAAAAGGGGGCTCAGGGGGGACCCTGTGGCTCTGCACAGCTCCCTGACAGGAGGGGGCAGCCGCGGGGGGGGTCGGGCTCTGCGCCCAGGCAATCAGGACAGGATGAGAGGGAACCACCTCAGGTTGTGCCACGGGAGGTTTAGATTGGATATTAAGAAAAGTTTCTTCACCAGAAGGGTTGTCAATCATTGGAATAGCGGGTCCAGGGCAGTGGTGGAGTCCCCACCCTTGGAGGGATTTATGAAAGAGGTGTGCATGTGGCATTTAGGGACGTGGGTTAGTGGTGGCCTTGGCAGAGCTGGGGGAGTGATTGGACTCGGAGATCTTAAAGGGCTTTTCCAACCNCCTAAACACCTTCAATAACATTTAAGTTCCAGGCAATGATAAGGAGTTCAGACCAGCTCTCAACCTCCAGCAGAGTGAAGTCAGAGGAGTTGGGCACTGTCCTCAGACAGGACATTATAAGGATATTTTCTAAATTGTCACTTCCTCTTCCCATTCCTTTCACTGGGAACTGAGGGCTGGCTGTCATGGCCAGCTTGGGGCTGAACTGTTTCTTGATTGACATTGTTTCTTTTCTGACATTGTCTTGATAACAAAGTGTGTCTGTGCAAACACTGGCGTGGCTGAGGAGTTACCATCCACTCTCATGGAATCATGGAGTGGACCTTTAGGATTGTCCCATTCCAAACCCCCTGCCATGGGCAGGGACACCTCCCACTATCCCAGGTTGCTCCAAGCCCCAATGTCCAACCTGGCCTTGGACACTTCCAGGGATCCAGGGGCAGCCNCAGCCGGGGGGCGGTTTGGGTTCTGCTCCCGGGGAACAGGGACAGGATGAGAGGAAATCACCTCTCAGGTTGTGCCATGGGAGGTTTAGATTGGATATTAAGAAAAATTTCTTCACCAGAAGGGTTATCAATCATGGGAAGAGGGTGTCCAGGGCAGAGGTAGAGTCCCCACCCCTGGAGGGATTTATGAAAGAGGTGTGAATGTGGCACTTGGGGACGTGGGTTAGTGGTGGCCTTGGCAGAGCTGGGGGAGTGATTGGACTCGGAGATCTTAAAGGGCTTTTCTAACCCATACCATTATGAAATTCTATTCCCTAAACACCTTCAATAACATTTAAGTTCCAGGCAATGATAAGGAGTTCAGACCAGCTCTCAACCTCCAGCAGAGTGAATGCAGAGGAGTTGGGCACTGTCCTCAGACAGGACATTATAAGGATATTTTCCAAATTTTTGCTTCCTCTCCCCATTCCTTTCACTGGGAACTGAGGGCTGGCTGTCATGGCCAGCTTGGGGCTGAACTGTTTCACATTGTCTTGATAACAAAGTGTGTCTGTGCAAACACTGGCGTGGCTGAGGAGTTACCATCCACTCTCATGGAATCATGGAGTGGACCTTTAGGATTGTCCCATTCCAAACCCCCTGCCATGGGCAGGGACACCTCCCACTATCCCAGGTTGCTCCAAGCCCCATCCAGCCGGGCCTTGGACACTTCCAGGGATGGGGCAGCCACAGCTTCTCTGGGCAACCTGTGCCAGGGCCTCACCACCCTCACAGGGAAAAATTTCTTCACAATATCCCACAATATCCCATCCTCTGGCAGTGTGAAGCCATTCCTCTTTGTCCTGTCACTCCATGTCGTTGTCCAAAGTCCCTCTCCAGCTCCCCTGTAGCTCCTCCACGCAAAACCCCAGATTTTTGCTGCAGGTTCATGAATATTCTTAACCTACTAAAATTATAAATGTTTTCTTCCCATCCAGAACCCCCTTTCTCCTGTAAACAACCAGAGATGAATGAGGAGGAGGCCAATGCAGGAAAACAACCCCTTCAAGGTGCCAACAACTCCTTCCTCACACTGGCACAAGAGCCAGCCTGTCAAACACCAGTGAGTTAAGATTCACTCCAATATTAACCTCTTCACTTGCACTTCCTCCTGAGCATTCCTGCATCTGAGGCCTGTGAAATGCCACTGTTCCAAGGGGTAAAGCAAAGAATTACGACTTATCATGAACACAGTACGCAGAACATTGCTCCCTTTTTTCCCTTTTGTTCCCACCTAATTCTATTTTTTAGAAAAATTATTAAAACTAATTGCATTATTTAATCCCATCACATAAAATCCTCCAGTGTTTCATTAATCAATGTAATCAAGCCAGTCAAAATAGATAAAGATCTTTTAGCAGGCTTTGATGAGATTTTATCAAAATCTCAGTGCATATTGTGAAGTCTTATCCTCAGAAGCAAACTAACTGTAGGATGTGGAAGCTTTATCAAGCAGGCACTAATAAAACAGATGATGCTTGGGCCATTTTAAGAGGCTCTCCATATTAAATTAATAACAGCAATGCTTTTGTATTTTATGTATAGGAATATAAAAGCAAATGGAAATAACATTCATTTTGTATCTGCAGAAATATTGCTGTAAAGCAATCAGGTTTTTTTAAGTAATGAAGAAGATGTGTGTCTGTGAGCCAGCAGACCATAAAGCCACAACACTGTGAGGAAAAAGCAGTGGGTAATGCAAGAGTTAGATCAGAATAGCTGTAAGTGAAGAGCCTTATTAAAAGCACAAACCGTCTCCTTTTAAATGTAGTACTCCCACCCCACATCTGATCATAAATAAATATGAATGGAAAAGCTGTGCCTTGTGCAACATTCCCCCTCCAGCTCATAGCTCCCATTCTTCATGGGTTTGCCTCACTAACCAGGGGTATGAGGTACTGAAATCTACCACAAAAATAGAATTTAAAGGGGTGTTGGTGCAATACAACACCATAAATCCAGGCAGTTCCTCAGTCCAGCATGGCTTAGGAGACCCTCCAAGAACAGTCACAACCCAGGGTACAGACCTTGAAGCACCAAAGAAATCACCCTGCAGGGTGCTTCACTTCCTGCAAAGCAGAGAGAGTTGGAAAATGAACATTGCCCTCTGTTACAGCTACCTCTGCACCTGTCCCAGATGAAAACACTGGAAGTTTCACCACTTCCTTCCCTTTAAAAACTCCGAATCCTCCTAAGCCAGCTGCAGTTTTATTCTCCTTCCCTTTTTTCTCTTAGTCTACAGCATGGAGAGAGGCAACAAGTCAGGTTCAACATCGGCCATTTCCACAAATTCAGCGCTTCAAAAGGCACAGTCAGAGCTGAGCAATGACAAAACCCAGTGGAAATAACGACAGAGAAGGATCCTGGGTTTTATTTAAACTCAGGCAACACTTGATTGCTTAGAAAGCTGCTGGGATGAGTGTGCAGGTAGCAGCCCAACAGCAGCAAATCCAATGAGTGCAGTAATTTTGCCTTATGTCGTGCTTTAGTTTCAATTCTATCTTGGAAATGGTTTTAAGTGGAATTAAGCTTGTCTCGCTCACAAGCAAACTTGGCTTGGTTTTTTTTTCTTTCCTTTCCTTTCTTCAAGCACCCAGCAAGTACAGATCAACTTAAAGATAAAACCAGGACTGAGCAAGGCAAGATGTGTCGGCCACAGGAGTGGCTGAGCTCTCCATAGCTGGAAAAATAACATGGGAGGTGATGGAAGAGCAGCTGTGGGCACCTAGGGCCTGATCCACCTGTCTTGGCTGTGTACTCAAAGGAGCAGCTCTGCTCCACAGCTGCTGCAAAATTGGACCTGGTGTGCCAAACACAAACCCCTTCCAAAGAGAGCCAGAGTTTTGCTTTGAAAGAGTTGCTAAATTTACACTCAACTTCTTGTGCCAGATCTCATCCAGAATCCCAATGGTGCCAAAAAGTCGCTGCATGTGAGCTGAAATCAGAGAATTCTAGTCAAGGATGCACAAGGTCAAACTGTTCTGGAAATGTTTTCCAGCAAATTAAAACACTGGAGATATTCCCAGTGTGGAGTGCGATGAGCAGAAGCTCCCACTCACCCATTAGAGCCATCACAACCTGAGGATGAGTTTATTACACTAAGTGATTAATTAGATGGCTACACATGTCCTAACTGCTGTCATCAGAAAGAAAAGATTTGTTTCATCTTGATGTTCAGCCACCAGAAGAACAAACCCAGAGATTTTGGGGTTTGTGGAGGGTGATTTCCAGGGTTAGCATTCTGCAATTTTTTTCATTCTATTATAATGGTTTTCACCGTGCTCTTAAGATGCTCAGTTACAACAAGGGGATGCATAAAATCCCTATTTGATGGTTTTATCTTTTGTTTTTATTGCTTTAATTTATCAGGAGGGGCAGAGATGGTGGTGGGATGCTGGGATCCCAGTCATCCCAGCACGCCACGCCGCCGCTCCTTGGACAGCAATCACAGGAGCCCAGCAGCAAGCTGTGGACAAGGGTTTTCCAAGCAGCAGCATCTGGCTCCCTGGCAAGTGGAACAGGCGGCCTCATGGATCACTTCGGAGTGGCCCCTGGCTCTGTCACGTGGGAAAAGGGCTGAGGGACTGTCTGGGTTGCTCTGTCCTTGTCTCAGTTATGTTTGCCTTTGAGGGGACGTGAATCTCCCGTCCCAAAGCCCGCTGCTGGTAGCCTCCACTTGCCCGTGCTGCCCCATGCATTCTGCTGCCATCAAACAGCCATTTCCAAATTTCTGAAGTGGAAATTCGTGCCCCAAATAAGCCACTCTTCTCACCCACACAGACAGATGCCCAAAAGGGATGTACCTGTGGGTTTAAGGATGAGCCTCGGGATGCTGCATTAGCCAAAACCTGCCTGAACTTTAACATAGCTGTGTTCCTGTGAATATTTAGTTAAACAAAATCTTTCCTGATCTATTTTTTTTTCCCCAAAAAAGCTTTGCCTGCTCACATTGGGGAAGGCAAACATCTCCTTCCCTGCACTGTCAGCAGCAGAGCTGCAGGTGGTGGTGGTTTCAGGGATGCTGGGATGGATGCTGCTGGGATTGGTGCTGCTGGATGCCAGGCTCTGAGCAGGGATGAGGTGTTTCACACACACCTGCTCCCCCCCTCCTTCACCCACTCCCCCCACCAGTGAAACAATCAGACTTGCACAATACTCCACGTTTTTTTAAAAATTTAGTATAAACACAACCCAAACCTGCTCATATTAAAGCAATTAAGGAATTAAGGGATGTCACAGCATGTGGGGAGAACTAAGCTATTATTTTGTTTCTTGATAGAGGGTAGGTTCACTGAAAATTTGAGTGTCATGCCACTCAAAACTATTTGTGAGTGTGGGGGAAATTTGGGAAATAAGGAAGTCTTCCTTCCTTTGGATGTTCTTTTAAGGAAGGTTTTCTTTCAAAAATGCCAGTAGTTTGTGTGGGGGTTTTTTTAGTTTAGTTGGGGTTTTTTTACTTCTTCTAAATTAACTTTTTTAAATTATTATTATTTTAAAACAGCACTTTCCTACAAAAAATAAACTAAACAGAGTTTTTAAACGAGTTAAATAGCCTAAAAATAAAATACTTCATGTCAGCTAAGTACAATGTCTGTGACTGATTCAAAATCACATTTCCAAGGGGTTTTAGATTACCTGTAAAATCTGAAAAAAAAAAAAAAAAGAAAAATCTGTTTTCAGCTCTGTATAGTCCATTTTACCCTGACAGTTTTCTGCTTCAGTCACCAAAAGGAAAACACATTTTCCCCCCAGCTCCATGTGTAAGGTGCTGAAAACCCCACCAAAGGATTTAGGATTAATGCACCAACCTTTCAATCAGCCAGACAAGTCCCCTCTGCATCAGCTCCTGAGAAGAAAATGTTGGAAACTCAGGTCTAGAGCAGATGAATGGGTTGGTACTGGATGAAATTTCTAAGAAATATCCAAACAGGAGTTTGTGAAGAAGTTCAGGCTGAAAGTTCTGTGCACAGAAAAGGGAAATCCCAGCTGTCAGCCAGGTGACCACATAGGGGCATCACAGGAGGAGGATTTTTTAAGTCAGAACCATTCCCAGGTGGCTTAAGGCCTTTATAAGGATTCAGTAGGGAGGGTTTGCTGCCTTAAAGGGGGAAAAAAAAAGAGGAAGGGAAGTATGAAAGCTGCTTTTACCGCAAGAGTGAGGAAACACAGGATAATTCAAATACCAACTGAAATTCAATGGATTTTAAAGTAGTCCTTTGGGACAAACAAATGGAAGTGTGTGATACATGCTGTAATATTTGTGTTGGTTTTAACAAATTTGAAGTCTGGTCTCGCCTTTCCTCTCCCAAGCCACACACGGGGGCAAAAACTGTCTCTGAGGGGAAGGCGCATCCAGTGCCACTTCCACAGCCACTGCTGCCACATTCCCTGAGAAACCAACAGCCAGGCCCTTTCCCACTTTTCCCACAGGGACATTGATGATTTTGGTGCACAAAAGGAAGAACAAAATATTTCAGTGAAAGGAGAAAACACCCAAAGCTCTTAATTCATATAACCCAAGGTATCCCGATTATCCTATGTGACAGGAGCAGGTGCTAATGCAGGAGGGTGCCCACTTATCCTCAGGAACAAATCTGGGCAGGTCCCTCAATGTTCCCCCATCCTTTGCAAAGTGAAAAATTCCCAGGGTATAAATTTGCAGTCTGGTTCCCAGTGAGGTCCTAATTAAGGCAAGCAGCCAAATTAAGCCAATTGAAGCTGCATGGTCTGGATGTGTAGCAGAGCTCCCTCGAAGTCCAGACTCACCACAGAGTCAAGGAATAGCCTGAGTTGGAAGGGACCCACAAGAGTCATCGAGTTCAGCTCCTGGTCCTGCACAGGACAATCCCAAAAATCGCACCACACCTGCAAAAGCAGCTCTTGGCAATGTGTGTGAGGCTGGCTTTTGGAATGAGTACCTTTGCACTCCTGATCTGCCTCAGATGTGCAGCCACATGAGTTTTTTGCACATCCTTTGGTTAAACCTGAGCAAAATTTAGCACTCTGGGTTATCATGTGGAGCTGCCCATTTGTCTCTAAACCATGTAAATGGTGCTTTGTCCAGGACTGTGGAAGTGTCATTTGAAATTCCTCCCCTGGAAGACGCTGTGGGTGTTATTTCATTGGATTTTGAAGGCTGAGAAAGGGATGTCAGCGTGAGTGTGTGAAAGGGGTGGAGGAACCAGACCAGTCCTCCCACAAGCTCTTTGCTTCACCTTCATGTAAGGGGCAGTTCCTCCCCTGAAAACTGGAGATAAAACACCCCTGTGTCATCAGGTGTGGTGAGAATTAATTCATTAGTACTGGCAGGATGTTCCAGTGCCAGATTAAATTCATAATTAGTGATAATTGAAGTATTTCATAGTATGCAGAGTAATAACTAGATTTTCGTTCAGCATGACCTTCTCTTACTGGCTCAACCATAAATGCCTGAGATTATTGGTCAAACCTTTTTTTCCCCAATCTGTAACGTCCTTGTCCACATTTTTCTAAGGTGCCCAACTGCATTTCTCAAAACCATTTTTCCATTTCCATTCCAGACCGATTTTCCCTTCCAGATTTTGAGTAATGCACAGGTTTGACAAAATGGTCACATTTGAAGTAAAAAATACATAAACTTCCAAGGCTTGGTGCCCCCCCAAAAAAATCATATTCATGGGATTTTTCTTCTCAGAAGTATTTTTCCTCAAAATAAAGGCCCACTTGGGCTTTAAAATTAGTTTGTCTGCTTGAGAAACACCTTGGACTTCTATTTACTTTAATAAATGGACTTGGATTTGTGATCTTAGCACACACAGAAAATCTGGAGTGTTAAAAGTCCTGTGTTTCATCAATAATAATTCATACATCAGCCACTGGGAAGCTTTTTTGAATGGCAAGGGCAGGGTAAAATACAGCCAGTGGTGTTTATATTAGTTCTTTTTTTATCTAATAGGCTTTATATAATAACTCCTGTAACAATTAATCCGAGCACAGAGGCTGAAACCATCTACACTGCAGGAGGATAGCATGAAAATAAAATATTTTATTAAAAACGCACTTTAAAAAGGTTTAAAAGTCCTTAGTTATATGAAAGGAATTGACCTTCTTTCTTTTGTAGTGTTCCTTCAGAAAAGAGCTGCAGCGAGTTAAGGGGAATTGAGCAATTACATTGTTATACTATTATATTATAATTTGCATTTCTTGATAACGCTTATGTCAAAAAAATGTTGGAAAGTTGCATTTCAATAAAATATTTAAATTGCTGACATAGCCTGTGACTGTCTGTGTTACATAAAGACACACTGCAGCTTATTCCAAATTTCCCTTCAGATATCAAACACGTGGATTTATGGACCTTATAGAATAAATCACAGCAAATGTCCTAATTATGGAGTTATAGGAGCCTACTCCCAGCTCCATGCACAGGTAGGAAATCTGGAGTAGTGGTCCAAAATCTGACAGCTAGTCCAAAATCCGACAGCTAGCCCAAAAGCAAAGTATGATACAAGAAAAATACGCCAGGGCTAAAAAGTCCTACAAGAACCAAGATGGGGCTGAAGCTGCTGCTTCCCTCCATTTCACCAGAGATAAGAGCATGAACTGATGAACTGAAAATAACCACAGAATCACTGAGGTTCGAAAAGACCCCCAAGATCATCGAGTCCAGCCTGTGACTGTCACCACATTGTCACCCAGCCCAGGGCACTGAGTGCCACATCCAGTTGTTCCTTGGACACCTGCAGGGGTGGGGACTCCACCAGCTCCCTGGGCAGCCCCTTCCAGTGCTTAACAACCTTTTCCATGAGGAAATCCCCCCTGATGTCCAACCTGAACCCCTCCAACTCCATGCTCCTGCACACACACCCTCCCATACACGCTAGCTCCATTGCTGCTCCCTCCTCCTCCTCCTCCTCCTCCCAGCCTCAGGCAGGGTTGAAGAAGCAGTTTCAGACCTTTCCCTTCTCCCAGAACATTGCCTTTGCATGAGCCATGGATGCCACAGAACTGGAGCAGAAAGATGAGCCAGACGTTTGGCCCTGGACCTCCCACTCAAAGGAACACCTGCAGCCAGCCCGCCCTTACCCATCCTTGGCATAGCAAGCTGCAAATCAACCAGCACCATATTTCATCTATTGTCTTATCTGCACCTCATCCTGATGGCCCTGGGTTTGCACACAGGAAGAGAAGAACCTCAGGGTTTGCAGGCTAGTCACCAGATCTCCTCTGTGTACATCCATACACCCAAAATACTCCCTAGGCAGACACCAGCAAACAGGAATACACTTTGGATGACCAAGTCAAGGGACCTCAGAAGGATTTTGCTCTCACTAGTTGGGTTGTCAGCACCTCCTGAACTCAGATCTCTCTTGCTGTGTCCATCAAGTTGCCACATCATCACTGGTCTACCTAAACCTGGCACTGAGAGATGGACAGTGAGCACAGGGAAATAGATGGGCAGGGTTGGACTACATACAGGCTCCTGCATGTCGCCTGTGGGTGCAAAAAGCTGTAACAGAAGTGTCACCTTGCACCAGAAAGGACCTGAAGAACTGGCCATCACTGGCTGGAGCAGCTCAGACAGTGAACGTGGCTTTGTTGCCTAAGTGCAGGTGTCCAGTGTCACCTGAAATGTCTCTGGGTGTCCCTGCTGGCCTCCAGCTACTGAGCCAGGGGGGCACAGATCTCCTGCAAGTCCTCTGGGGTGGGCATCTCAGGGACTTGAGGGCCTCTTGGACGCTCCTGGCAACCTCGTGCAGGCAACTGATCTGAGCCCTGTGCCACAACAGAGTGTGGGGACAGGACACAGCTAAGAAATGGCCAGAATTCCACCCAGAAGGGATTTCTTTTCCCACGAGACGTCCCACCAAAGGACCTCATCTCAGTGTTTATCAGTGAGCGCACACGAAAGGAGGGATTTTTTCCTTCTCAACAACCTGTTGATATCAGATTTGCCTACACCAACAGCAGGAAAACAAATGCAGAAGGCAGACACGCTTCCACAGAAAACCCTGCTGCAACTGGTTCACATTCCAGCTTTCTAGACATAGGCATAAACCCGTGTGTTACTGATGTCCCTTCTGCAGGGACACCCTCTAGAAAAACGAGGTGACAGCCCCCAGCACGGCTGTCTCCAGACAGGAATCCGAAAGCCCCGGAAATTCCTCTCCTCCAGTCAAAAACCCCTGTGCAATCAGCCTTCCGAGGAGGCGCAGGAGCTGCGGGAAGAGCAGCGCTCCGGCGAGCGATGATGACAGGGAGGAGGTGGGCACAGCCCCGTCCCGGGGGACTCGCATCCTCCCGTACCATTAAGCCCGCGGGCAGAGCAGCCGGAGCTCCGGGAGCAGGCAGGGGAGGGAGATGAAAGGCTCCTGCAAGAAATCAGGTGCAGAGGGTGGGCAGATGCTGCTGAAGAGCAAAGAGACCCGGCCAGGCTCATTTGTCTGGAAGGGAACCAGCAGGAACTTTCTTTTTATCTCCGATTGCGGATGTCAGGGTAGTTCCTAAAGGCCACAGCCAGCCCGGCCCCCACTGCTCTGCCTCTCCCTGCCTGTACAGGCAAGGAAATCGCATCGATATGTTTTTTCACAGGTAGAAAATCCCCCGCTGGGATGGTCACAGACCCGTTAACTCCTTTCCACCTGCGGGACCGGGTCGGGCCCTGCCTGTCCCAGCAGAACCCCGGCTGGTGGTGCTGGGCTGTTTGTCCAGCACCCAGCGGGGCACGGCCGGGTGTTCGTGGGACACAGCACGGCCCTGCCCAGCCGGTCCTGCCCAGCCGGCCCTGCCCAGCCGGCCCTGCCCGCCCGCGCCGGCCGCTGCCCGGCTCTGCCAAGGATTAGCCATGCTCCACCTGGTCTGCCTGGGATTTCGTGGGGCATCCCCTTGCCAGGCGGGGTGAGGGGGCACAGCCCCGTCTGTCTGTCTGTCTGTCTGCGGATTAGCCTGGCCCCACCTGGGCTGCCCCCAGCTCTGCTCGCCAGGGTGGCCCCAGCCGGAGCAGCTCTCTTCTGCGTGGGCTGCTGGGCCACAGCTGTCTGTCCGTCTGTCTGTCTGTCTGAGAGTGCTGGATGGGCACTGCTTTGCCCATCCTACCGTCATGTCCGTCTGTCTGTCTGTCTGTCTGAGAGTGCTGGATGGGCGCTGCTTTGCCCATCCTACCGTCATGTCTGTCTGTCTGTCTGTCTGTCTGGGAGTGCTGGATGGGCACTGCTTTGCCCATCCTACCGTCATGTCTGTCTGTCTGTCTGTCTGTCTGGGAGTGCTGGATGGGCACTGCTTTGCCCATCCTACCGTCATGTCTGTCTGTCTGTCTGTCTGTCTGGGAGTGCTGGATGGGCACTGCTTTGCCCATCCTACCGTCATGTCTGTCTGTCTGTCTGTCTGTCTGGGAGTGCTGGATGGGCACTGCTTTGCCCATCCTACCGTCATGTCTGTCTGTCTGTCTGTCTGTCTGGGAGTGCTGGATGGGCACTGCTTTGCCCATCCTACCGTCATGTCTGTCTGTCTGTCTGTCTGTCTGGGAGTGCTGGATGGGCACTGCTTTGCCCATCCTACCGTCATGTCTGTCTGTCTGTCTGTCTGTCTGGGAGTGCTGGATGGGCACTGCTTTGCCCATCCTACCGTCATGTCTGTCTGTCTGTCTGTCTGTCTGGGAGTGCTGGATGGGCACTGCTTTGCCCATCCTACCGTCATGTCTGTCTGTCTGTCTGTCTGTCTGGGAGTGCTGGATGGGCACTGCTTTGCCCATCCTACCGTCATGTCTGTCTGTCTGTCTGGGAGGGCAGCCACGCACTGCCATGGCTGTCTGTGCGGGGATGCTGGGCACAGCCCTGTCCATTTGTCTGTCTGTAAGAAGATGCTGGGCACGGCCCTGTTTGTCCATCTGTCTGTCTGCCTGTGAGGAGATGCTGAGCACAGCCCTGTCCGTCTGTCTGTGAGGGTACACTGGGCACAGCTCTGTCTATCTGTCTGTCTGGAGGGATGCTGGACACAGCCCTGTCTGTCTGTCTGTGAGGGGATGCTGGGCACAGCCCTGTCCGTCTGTCTGTGAGGGTACACTGGGCACAGCTCTGTCTATCTGTCTGTCTGGAGGGATGCTGGACACAGCCCTGTCTGTCTGTCTGTGAGGGGATGCTGGGCACAGCCCTGTCCGTCTGTCTGTGAGGGTACACTGGGCACAGCTCTGTCTATCTGTCTGTCTGGAGGGATGCTGGACACAGCCCTGTCTGTCTGTCTGTGAGGGGATGCTGGGCACAGCCCTGTCCGTCTGTCTGTGAGGGTACACTGGGCACAGCTCTGTCTATCTGTCTGTCNATTGAGCGTGGGGAGGGGGGAAGCAATGTTGGGAGGGAGGGATCGGCTATAGGATATTTATTTATTTATTTATTTATTTGTGGGGGAGAAATATGCTGCTCTGGTTTCATTATTTTATTCGTAATTATCAAATCGACTTCGCTGCCGAGGAAGGGGCTCTGAAGAGGACTTTGTTTAACTCGGGAAAGGGCGCGCACCGCTCCGCGCATCCCTCCCCGCCTCCACCCCCCGGCTCCGCGGCCGCGCAAACAGCGCGGGGCTCCGCGGGAGCGGGGCTTCCACCCAGCCGCTCCTCCTGGGAAAGGGAAGGGAGAAAAAAAATACCAGGCAAAACCTCAACAACCAGCGCTCGGTATAAACACACCTGATCGGCGCATCGAGCAACTGAAAGTTTAATTTTTTTTTTTTTAATTTTTTAAGTCCAAATAAATGCCTAAAGTGGAGGCGTCGCTCGGGCGAGCGCTGTCGCTTGGCAGCGCCGGGAACGAGCGGGGGGGACAGGACTTCTCCCTTGGCTGTGGGGCATGGATTCGTTTGCAAACTGCAGCTTAAGCGCTCCCACCACCCCGCATTGTCCTGCGCTTAAATATCCTGAATTAGGCAGCTCTGAAAAGTCCCTTTAAAGCAGGCGGCGAGGGCGAGCCGCGCTCGCACAGCTCCTCGGGGTCGTGCCGCCGTTCAAACTAAAAATAATAATAAAAATA
>VZTH01018077.1:0-26392 GCA_013397815.1 Aleadryas rufinucha
TTGTTGAATGTGCGTGTTCACTGGGGTAAAATACAGTGCTGGTCAGGTTGATGTACTTAAGCAGAATTCTCTGTATTTTAAGTAGAATTCTCTGGATCTTTAAGCTCTGAGTCTTGAAGCAGAATTCACTGTCCCTGACTCTTACTTTGATCTCCGTTGCAGATGGAAGTTGATGGTTTCATTCTCCCCTTTAACCCCTCTTTTAAATGTCAAAAGATGCTGTCAGGTGGGTTAAGCAGATGTTGTTCAATGTTTGTGGGAAGCTTTTGTATATTATGACCTGCCTGGCAATTGTCTGAGAAGATGACATCTTCTTTGGCACTCAGCCTGAGGTTCTGCACGTCCTGAACTGAACTTTGCTTGAAACTGAGTAGGGGGCATCTCCGCAAACGGCCACCAGGGACCAACCACTCCCGAAGAGGCCCACGCAGGTGCAGTGACACGTACTGCATAAGGTTGCACAAGTTAAGCAATTATGCAGTAGACAGGGGCTAACTGTGTATTAGATAGGGAGGTTTATATAGATTTCAATGTGTGAATTCTCTCACATTAACCTTTACTCTTGTCCCTGTTTAGAGAGTTCTGAAAGTTGGCAACTTTCAGAGCAGTAAATTGATTTACAGTTTAGAAGCCTTTGCAGAAGAATTAATTTCTTGGAGGTGCTGCCCAAGCATTCAAAGAGGAGAAGAAATTAAGCGGATCTCAGCAGGAAGGAGCAGATAGAGCCAAGGTTAAGACAGAATCTGCTGCAGCCAAGCCATCGGGTCCTGTTGCAGAGACATTCAGAGTTATTCAAGGGTCAATGACTGAAGAGTATGTGAGAAGTACTCAGGGTGTCTTTCAGTTTGAGTTATCTGGTAAGACCATCGCTTGTGCAGCCTCGCCTAGCAAAAGGCACTGGGTGTGTTTAAACAGAAGCACTTTGGAGGCTGGTCCCGAAGCAGAGCAGCTCCTCTTCCCCTCTGTGGGATGCTCCTTGTCCGGGCCCCCTTGAGCAGGCGCCGGGAGCTGCTGCCCCTCGTCCCGGCGCTGCCGTCCCCACGGGGGTGGTGTGGCCACAGACAGGGCGCTCTCGGGGGCACGGAGGAGTGCCAGCTGCCAGCAGCTCTGCGAGCAAAGCGCAGCCTCTGGGCTCTCCTGCCCATGTCCCCAGCACGTGGTGCTCGGGGCGTCATGGGGGACAAGAGGCGACTTCTTGCAGAGCATCCGCCGACGTGCGGACTGCCGTGGGACCGCTCCAAACGCACACGGCTGCGGCCGTCTGACGGGGGCNGAAAATAACCTGATTTGTTTCATCTCCCCCGAGAGATTGGAGTCATACGGTCTTTTCTTAGTTAAATCAGTCATAATCTAATAATTTCATTAAGTATCAGCATACAACATCTGATGTAATTCGTTCCTCTTACAGAGTGTTTTCTCATTCCAGAAAATGTATTTACTGCTTAACTAATGTTGGACAGGAGGCAATGTCAGAACTTTCATAATGTTAAATTGCTACACTTCTTTGTAAGTGTGATTTCCACAAGTATCACTCTTCAAAACAGCTCCAAACCTTCTTTAACAAGCTTCAAAATGGAGTCAGAAGAGAACAGATTAATCATGAAAAAAAGAAGTCATCCGTTAAGTTAATCATTGTAACCGAGTCCTCAGAAATGTTTTTACAATGGACTGGAAAAGTAAATTCTATTTCAATTAATCAGCCTCCTCCTTTATAGCAAAATGCTTCAATATTGTGAAATATAGATAGATACAGATATATGGAAATACTTTGTTAGATTCAGATATTGGAAGTATATGAGATTTAATCACAGAGTCTGATTTAGTATTTTTGTCATGTGGATAAAACTATGAAGTATATTTCAAAACAGAATTTCTAAAGAACTCAAAAATCTTACTCTAGGGATATTACTGTTTCCTGTACACAGCCTATATCCAGATCCTTTTCATTTTCTGATGATTCTGTTTCTTCTTTTTAGATAAGCTAAAGCCATTCATGGTTTTCATGTCAGGAAATTCTAGTATTATAGGTGATATGATGCTAACATTGAGTCTTGAAAAGATGCTGCTATAGTTAAATTTTGAGCACTAGTGGAATAGTGGCCTTTACTGTGTAACTACAATGCTGTTTTAAAACACCAGTCCTCATTTTTCATTGATGCAGAATACTGTAACTTCAGCAACTCAGGTTGATTATAATACCCAACAGCAAACATGGGGTTTTTAAATAACTTGCTGTAAGGCTTGAAAGAGAAACTATGTCCCAGAATTCTGGTGTTTCAAGGGCAGCATTCTTCATTTTCACTTTTTTTTTCTGACTGCAAATTGTCCTGTGTTACTATGAGATGTAAACCTAATAGAACTTTATTTATTATAATGTTTTCTCATCTTTAAATTACCTGATATCTAATGAGGTGTGAGTTGTGATCCTAGGATTAGGGGATGCACAGCATGTTTCCGGTGTACTGTAAGACCTGAAGTCAGCACTAACTTTTCCTCTGACTGGGAGACAAACAGTATTTTTCTGTCCTGTACTGGTTTCACAAAACTTGTATGAATTGACCACCCCTCTCAATATCAGATATTATTTTAAAAGGCTGATGATCCTGAACTACTGAAAAAGTCCACTGTGCACTGTTAGGACAAAACCTACAATGGATGTTGTAATAGAAGAATTATTGCAGATATTTGCCTTTTGCAGAGCATTTTTACATGAGGTCAGAAGTGTGTTTCTTTTTACTCTCTTGCTCACTTCACAGATTTTGAGGCTCATGAAAATGAAATGACTAAAAAAGCTGTGACTGTTTTGCTACTGTGACTAACTGGAGAGAAAGGTACAGGTTTTCTGGGGGATGATAAATGAAGAGAACAGATCCAAGATGTACATAAGAGAGACACGATCTGCAGGCTGCTGACAGTAGTGAGCAGGACTGATGGCTCATTGTACTGCGAAGGAAATGTAACCCTCATGTGCTCAAGGGCTGTTTTGACGTCTTCTGTTCCACGTGTTCAGCAGTTCCAGGTCCTCCGGTGGAGTTTGGAGCAGGCGGTGCCAGCAGAGGGAGCAGGCAGCACACCGGAGTGTGAGATAAACAAGTTTGCAGCAACTTAAAAATCTGTGTCTGTGCCTTGCAGCCTCTCACCTCTCTTCCCTCGGTCCTGCTATAAAGTCCTTTCTCCAGAGCAGGAATAAGGGTGTGTACTTCTTGGTGATAGAGAACCAGGACCTATCGTATTTGTTTGAACCACTGAAATAATCAGAGAGAGCGATGTTTTATTGTCAGGGAGAGACTTGGTTTGGAAGAATGTTAGCCTGAATGCTTAAAACTTTGACAAAAATCAAACCCAGTGAATCTTCATATAATGTCCATATAATGTCCATATAATCCATATAGTCATTATAATGGAGTGTTATGAATACTAAAAAGCTTTAGCAGAGAAACTTTCCAGCTTTCTGCAGCATTTTGTGAGACTGCAGCACTTCGTGAGAGCTCTGTCTTTCCCATGCAAACTATTAGAAACAATGATATGGGTTTTGTAAACTAACTTTGCTATCTTGCACCTGCAGATTGTTTGTAGAACTGTTATGATTCTGACTAGAGAAATAGTTTGAAATGGGTGTTGTGAGAATTGACCAATCACCCTAGGAGGTGGATGACCAGAGGTCCAATGACCTTACATCATGTAAGAATACTAAGGTATAAAACAAGTGGTATATAATTAAATAAAGGGGCTTCTTCACCTTTCTTCCTGGACCAAATCTGTGTTGGTTTTCTCTCTGTCCTCGCTACAATAGCGACAGAGTGTTGCTTAATCTTAGTTCAGTGCAGCATTCTGTCCTAGAATCAGATGGTGCTTTGTATAGCAAAGTTAAGCTCCAACTAACTAAATATAACAAGCTCAAGCAATAATGCATAGAGTCAGTGTCTTTTACGGGGGGAGGGGGCTGTAGCTCTGCTTCCCACCATTTCTACCAGGGGCTGACAATAAGACCTTGCCAGCTGTCTGGGGACAGTGCCATCACACCTCTTGAGACACGTTTACCTGCATAGACGTTTATCAGTGGGGTCCACACATCAGCTTGAAGTTACTGTAGGGGAAAAAGAATACAAAGAGAAGGAAGTGCCTGACAAGTGGCCAGCCAAGAAGCAAAGCAATGTGGCCCCCAGAAGAATGTCCTTTCCAGAGTCAGCAAGCAGTGAAGATGAGGTAAGTGACTGTAATTATTCTTGTCAGTCTTTCTCCTCTGTCAACTCTGCCCTTGGTATTAGGACCCAGCTAAGCTACCTCTTGGTTGTTCCTGTATATGATGCTGTCAGTGCTGACAGGATCACATTTAAGCAGTCACAGGTGGTGTGTGTCAGTCACTCCACTTCATGCATATTTGTGGCTGGTAGTGCTTATGGGTTATTTACATGATTATTATCTACTTTTCTATTTGCTAACTCTTGTTTTTCCCCTAATACAAACTAAAGTTACAAAACAGATAGGAAACACAAGGGGAAGAAAGAGAAGATTCTCAGACTATGAGCAATTGCTTTCTATGACAACCTACCGAGATTTGCAAGCAGAAGGCCAAGGTAACAGCATAGGAAGGAGACGGGAGAAAGACTGACACAGCAGCTCGGGTGGAAGGCTGCAGGGCTGCAGGTGATAGCTGAGCCGTGAAGGGTGCACAGAAGGCACTTGGCATTGCAAAGGTGAAGTGACTTGTGCACATGTGTGTGCAGCAATTGATGTGTCTGGCATTTGCTACTCAGTGCTAGAAGAGGTATTATGCAATGAAATTGTGATAACTAGGTTGGACTGGGAAGCCTACACATTAGAACCTAAAAACCAAGGAGGCAGAAAAGTGTGCACACTGTTTCAGCATGGCATGGTTGAGCTCAAGCTCTATGGTTAGCTCACTAGAGAATGAAGCAAGGAAGGAAAAGTGGGTTCTATCAAATTTCTTAAATGTGAACAGTAATTTTGAGCTTTTTTCCCTGTTCTTACTTTCTCTCACTGATAGGAGCCACATGGCATGAGAAACAACTCTGAAAGCAGACCTTTTCATCAATGGTTAAAGTTTTAGCAGGGTGGGGGATAAGTACAGTATCATTAGCTTCAGTCATGATCTTTTTCACAACTTGGATTGTGAGTATGTGTGAGATGTAATATTGGGTGAATAAATAACACAAAATCAGTGTTCTGGGTTTTTTTTTTACCAAGACACATAATTCATACTTGTCATAATATTTTCTCCAGAAGGATGTTGTCAGCTATTTCTTTATATATAGCTCACTATTTCTGCTAAACAAATGAACATGATAGAGGGGAATTTTGAGATCCAGACTTCACTGTAAAAGCAGTGTCTAGGTCACATCTATTCACTGAAACAGGTCTCTCAAACTTCAAAAGTTACCAGGCCAAAAAGGGAGGGAAAAAAATAATACCATGGTTGCCTCAACCCAGTTTGGGAGGAAACACTGGCTCAGTTGGTTATTTTCTTTTCCAGAGGAATAAATGCTTCTGTGACAGTGACAGTCAGATATATCTTAAGTAAATAATGCCCCATCTTCATGTTTACAACCTTGTCTCCTGTTGTTTTCTTCTCTTTGAAGAAAAAGAGATCCCCCAAAGACAACATATGAGACGCTGTTGTCAGCCAACAGGTGGGCGATTGCATGAAATGCTGGAAATAGCCTCAGGATTTCTGTGGCAGAACCAAGACTCAGATCCCTCATGACTCCAGTCCTGTCATTGCAAAGATTTTCCCCACCCTTCATCTTTTTGTGTTTACCCTGTGGGGTCTGTAAGGCACGCTGTAAAACAGGAGTTCTGCCCTCACAGGCCAGCATTAAGAGGGGAACAGAAATGGATGCACTGCAGGTCTGCTACAGCCTTCATATGTCATTTGCAGAGAGCCACACCCTTTTTTGAGCTCAGGAACCCAGAGCTAGCAGTGTGAGTTGGGTGAAGAGCATGACCCAGTTATGTTTTAAAGCCACTCTCTGTGTTCTAAAGGACATTAGGGAATTACTTGAGGCCACAGGCTGGAGACAAAAGCATCATAGTTTCTTAGACAGAAACAGCCCACTGTCCTTATCCTATATACAGAAATTACACACTGTACATTCAGACAAATCTCCCTCATATAATTAGCACACATTTGTAGTGCCAAGCCTCCTGCTTGCTTTCAAATGGGTTTTTTGTTGAGCTGTTATTACAAACTTTTACCATACTCATTATTCAGGCTTTTGTTTAAATTGCTCTTCTTTACCTGTATATTTCATGCAACAGCTGACACTCAACTGCTGTTGCCACAATTATCTCCTGTTCCACCAAAACCCAAAGGAACGTAATACAAAATAGAATTGTGTGGTGACAACTCTGAAAACACACAGACTGTATTCTCCAGGGTGTTTCAAGCCTCTGGTGAAGCAGTATAGAATTTCCAAAGGCACCTTGTGGACTGATCTTCATATACCTTTTCCTGTGTTAACACTAATTGTTAGTTGCAGCCTAGTAACAAAACTAACAAAGAAAGGACCAGCAGAAAGTTAGTTCTGCTCTGATATGCTTGGGTGTAAATGTGAAGTATCCTCATGATGTCTGCACTGCATCCTTCAGCATCATGCACATGTGAAGGGAAGGTGGCTGCCAAATGTGACAGGTTCATTTGAGGTTCTCCATGGAGAAAGCTAACAGGTACTCCTGCCAGGTTGTTAGCTGCCCCAGACAGGGTATGAAAAATTTACAAGTGACCCAAAGGCTGGGTATTCTTCCTGGGCATTACCACGTCTCTAAGCTTTCATAAGCTGTTATCTGTTTTGCATTTCATCAGTCACACTCTAACTCACTTTGATCCTAGCTCTGACTGGAAGTTACGTATTTTGTTGTACTGTTTTGTTTTGTTGTTTTTTTTTTTAAAGTGGATGAATAACTGCAGTCATAACAAATGCAATGACTGTGAGTTGGGTGGTCTTTAGTGCTGGTACTTACTCCCCCATGTTCCTTCAGGATATCCAAAGAAAATGAGCATACCCTCATGTGTGCTATAGGCTGGGTGTTGAACCTCCAAAGGGAGTTTGAGAAGGGTAAGAGTTTTCTGGTAATTAGAGATTACTGGAAAAAGACAAAACCTTTACAGTGCACTGTGATGTCTGAATCCCTGCTCCTCAGGTCCTCCCACACAACCTTCTACTTCAGAAACAAGCTCAGGACACTCCTTGCCTGGTCACCCCTTTGAATTCAACCTGGTGTTTCCTACATGACCAGAAAAACGCCTGCTCGAGCACTTGTGTAAGTCTGCCCTGCCCTGGTCAGGCAGAGCAGTATTTGCAGCACCTATCCTAGCAATCCAATAAAGGGGTTGCTATCAGTCCAGGTGGCTGGAGCAGAAGGGCACTCTCCTCAAGCTTTCCTGTTTCCATCAGGCTCCTTGTGGGCTTGTGTCCCAGTAGTGTCCCAGAACAAACCATCCTCTCTTGTGGATCCTTCTAGTGCCCTTGTTTCTGACCTATGGAGCAGGGATGTCAGGTCAGCATTAAAAGGAGCATTACAAATACTGAAATACTGTTGAGCAGGATGCAACTAGATGCTGTAGTGAATGACAGACAGAGATGAAGGACCATGGTCTGCTAAAAGTGAGTTTGTTCTGAAATCTTCTCCAAAAGTGACAAAATCTTATGGTATCATGCAGTGTCTCCCACAAGTAATTTTTGGACTGGCAGGTAAGTGAAGGGCAAATTAACCAGCAGTGCTTTGCTTTGAAATATTGTGTGTATTTAATGACAGATGTTCCAGGAAAGCAGATATGATGCTTCACATATTCTGCTTTTAAAACCTTTCCTTACATAAAAAGAAGTTGTCAGGTGTGAGGGAGAAGTTGCCTGCTTGATCTTCCTCTTTAAGGATCACTCTTAAATGAATGGATCATCAAATGGATCTTTTCCGATGCTGCTTTGCCATGCCTTAGTAAATGAATTTGCTTTTCAAACATTACAGTTCCAGTGCTTTGTACAGGAAACCTAAAAAACTCCAAGCCAACAGACAAGAAACTTACTCACTTCTATATTTATTTGCAGTTTCCCAAGGATCTTCCCAATAGCAGCATACTAGTATAGTGCCAGAAACCTGGTATCCACAGAGGTGCTTAATGGCTTTTATTCTGACCCTGCCGACACCAGTGCAGCTCTGCTGCACTGCTACTGAAAACACAGGGATACAAAGCCCTCTGCACAGTCCTGAGAGAAGGACTCCATATTTACTAAACACCAGCATCCCAGGAGTGTGTTGTAATACCCCAGCTCCACTTGTCACAGCAGTTCTCTGCAAGTCTGACCATTTGTCTTCTTGCAGTTATGGAGGAAGCTGCCACCCACCCTGCTGTCCTTGACTTTGAGTCCTCATAGCTGGGTGTTTGTAAGCTGTGCTGTCCCACAGACCCACGTGTGGCTCTGCCCTTCCAGAGCACTGATGTCCCACGAGGGAACCAGCCCATTAAATACTGACTTGCATACACCTGTTTCTCACCAAGCCCTTTCACCCAGAGAAGTGTCAGCCAAGTGGGTCTAGCTCATGCTTAATTCCCTGAGAGGGGACTGCAGGAGTATTTCAGACTGACACACAGGCTTTTGGGGTGGGAAGTTGGCTCCCCAGATTTTTTGTGCTCATTCCTTTGCAATAGATGTTGAGGTAGAGGAAGCTTCAAGGAAGAACCAGTTGTCTGCCTGCATGTTGGAAGTCTGCCTGAAATAGGCTTCCCTCACAGTGTTACAGAGGAGGAGGAGGCACTGTGGGACACCACAGGGTTTGGCCAGGCACTGAGCTCTTCTAGGACTTTCTGGGACCTTCCAGATACTACTCTCTCCATGCTGCAGCTAACTAATGGGGTAAAGTCTTGCTTGGGTCACAACAAATGAAGTCTAAAAAGGAAGATGAATCTTTTAAATCACACTGCTTTTTCAAAGGGCTGCCTTTTTCATGAAGATACTGGTTGTGCTAGGAATTTTTCCTGACTCAGAAGTGCTTCCAGCTTAACTTTTTGCACTGCAGGAGCTAGTTTGGTTGGGCACATGTTCCTCTGAGAAATATACATTTGAAAACTAGTTCATGATATGCATTTGGGATGTTCCAGGCATGGTGAGCAGCCCTTGGAGCAGACATGGTAATGGCAGTCTGTGGGGAACTGCTGCAAAAAAACCCTGTTGTGGCAGTGGCCTGATCCTGCCCTTCTGCCTGTGACACAATCAGTTCTGATTTCAAACCTACATGGTCAAACAGACCATTCTTGACCTTTCTAATTTTTCTTTCTCATCCCAGCTGCTCTAGTGGTAGGTCCTTAGTGTATGGCCAGCTTTCTGCTAAAAACATAAGTACTTTTTGATTGTGTCTGTCTTCCTCCCAGCCTGTTCATCACCTTCCAGGGCAGGTTCCCTCTTGCTGTGAGGGTTGAGGAATTTCACGTGAGGTGCTGTTTCACCTTTGTGTTTCAGCTGGCAAATCTTCTGGCAGGTCAGGCTCATGACCTGGTGGTGGGGGCTGATGGAGAGTCTGTGCGGGTGCTGACACACCCTGCTCAGTTGGGCAGGAGAGAGCAAGCACCGCCAGGGCACAGACTGCAGGGGTGTGGCACAGCTTCCTTGCTGCCTGGGTCAAACGAAGGGCAGAGCTGGGCAGAAGAAACAAACCACTCAGCAGAATCCCAGCTCACCTGTCAGTCCTGCACAAAAGGGGAACTGGCCCAGTCCCAGTCGGTGCATGTCTTATCTCACGGAGGACATCCCTGGGAAAAGCCAAGCTTTGCTCTGTTCCTGCTTGACTGATGTGGTGCTGGAGGGATGCTGGGGAAGCTGAGCAGTTCAAAACAAAGCCATGTGGTCACTTGGTGTCTGCACGTTTTCTATGAGGTGGTATCATCTGTGTTCTGATGTCACTTGCCAGGATCTTTGGGCCTCTCTTCAAGCAGACAGTCAGGTGTTCCCAAACAGGTGGACAGTGATTCCTTTCCCTCCTGTTTGGCAGCTTGTACACCCTATTTCACAGCCAGTGTTTCTCTGCAGAAGGCTCAGTTCTTGTGGGATCTGGGATGCTTTTGCTTTTGCCCATTGTTTTTGGTCTGCTGGTGGCATGGGTGTTAATGGGATGGCAGGCTGCCCAGGAGTACTGGAAGGGAGAGCACAAGCTTCCACTGAGCACCATGAGCCCTAGCTTTCCTGGCACTGGCATGTGGAGTGAGAAATTCATGCTTGCCTCACAGCTTGCTATGGCTGATAAAGGGTCATAGCACACAGGTTAGTGAGTTGCCAGAGGTCACAGAATAAAATCTATGCTAGTTCTGGGATGAGGAGGTGATACACCTTCCTTCTCAGCCCACTGCATTAATGACAAGACCCTGCTGCCTCACCTAGACATGTGGACCATCTATAGAGAGATGCTCAGCACCTCCAGCAGATGTCCATACCAACCAAGTCAGACATCTGCCTGGATGTGTTTTATTCCAAGTGAAGAAGGGGAGGAGAAATGACCAGCAATACCTCCTCACCACAGCAGTCTCTCAGCTTTGAAGAGGCAGGACAGTCTGTCTGTCTGTCCACCGTGCAGCAGCCAGCACCGTCCTGTCGGGTCAATACCAGCAGCTTTCCTTCCTGGAGAAAACCTTGCTTTCTCACTTGGGAACATCGGTGCACACAATTGCTGCCCTCCCAATGCAGTTACTAACACAGGCAGTAAGGTAAAACAAGCTCATCCAGAACTGCAATTCTCTGCTGAAGTGCTGGTGATAAGTGCTGGCTTAGCATATGATATGAAACAGGAACCTCTGTGATGCAGTTACAGCCCTGTGAAGCCCCCCATGATGATAATAGGGCACAATAACCAAGCAACAATGTCAAAGGTTTGTGAAGTATTTTCAAACCCTCTTTTTAATTAATGAGTACAGATACTGCATTGACCTGTGGCTGCTCCTAACAATGAAGAAGTGAAGAAGGAGTAGAAAGAGGTGGGGGAGGAGGTAGGAGGAGGGTAGGCTTGGAGGCTGCTTTGTCCTGTAGCCACTGAGAGCATGAGAGAAGTAAAGAACAAAGAAAAAGAATGCAGAGAAGTGAACAAGACTGAACAGCAACAGTGAAGAGCAAGCCTTTGTGTTGCCTGACTGCAGATGATGTGCTTGATTGTAGGGCTCCCAGAGACGAGGAGCGTTTGTTTGGAAGTCAGTCCTCCTCTTCAGGAATTCCTTATTGTCATTTGTGAAAGTGTAACTATTTGGTCTTGAAAAGACAGCTCAGCAGCCCCATCTCGGAAGCAAACAGAGCACTGGTTTCAACCAATACAACCCATGCAGCTTCTGACCCAGGAGGTGTGTTTGATGGCCCGTGTGGTACTGTGGGAGCATATTCCTGAAAATCAGCCCATTCCTGTCCCTGGAAGGATTTTGCGGGCACAGCAGAGTCCAGGAAGGTTGTAGTCTTTTTCTTAACGTTGTCAGTGCTTTGACTACGGGTCCCCACCTTAAAAGCAGGATGTGAAAGCAGGGTGTCATGTATTTGATCATGAAGGATGGAGACAGACTCTTCCTTCACTCCCTGGAATAATTGCTCCTTCTGTTCAGGGTTCTCCATCTTTAGGAGTCTACCACTGACACCTTGATTAATTAAGTATTACAGACCTCTGCTGAGTTGCAGCAACATGATCATGACACCTTCCTGAAAACAACAATAGCAGAAGGGATGTCAACCTTCCTTAGGCGAGGCTAATGCTGCTACCAAATTCCCCTGCCGCATCACAGGCAAACCCAGAAAGACCATTACTTTTGGCATGAATACACTTCCAGACTGCCTCCATTATACTCTTGTGTAAGCATTGTTGCCATCATAGCTAGTAGCATGTGTTAGCCCATTCAAGTTTTGCAAATGTTGGCATAAGGAAGATGAGGAAAGGAAACCTCTGGGCCATGAAGCAGCCGGCTTAGAAGGCTGATAGCCAGGCCTGTCTCCTTCTGGAGTGATGTAGGGTAGAAAAACCCCAGCTGAGAAGATGAGCAGAGTTTGCTTTGGCATGTGCCTTTCTTACTGTGGGAAAACCAACACCCAGAGAAAATGCTGCAAGCACACAGTCAGCCTTCCCATGATTAATTGCAAAAAAATCCCGATATGAGTAAGGTTGCTGATAGGGTCTCTAGTTGCAAGCAAATCAAGAAAGTTGTTGTTTTCACTGCAGATAAATTGTCTTGTATACAGGTGCAGCATGTGTGCAGATACGTGCATGCATATGTATATGGTCCACATAAAATTAACACATCGTGCCAGATACCCATAAAAAAAAAGTAACAGCAAATCGCGTGTTTCCGTATCTGCACAAAACAACGGAGTAGCAGCTGTTTGGACACACCCACTCTGAGTAGCTCAGCTGCTGCAAGTCAACAGACCTCCACCAGAATAATGAGAATTATGTTATTTTATGTCAGCTGAGAACGTGCTCCTTAGCGCGACATCCCCATTTCACACGCATGCATTTCTCCTTGCTTTCACTCCTGCCCACGGCAACGCAGGGAACGCAGCTCCTGCTGCCTGTTTCCCCGCGCAGGGGCACGGCGACCCCCCCTCCGCTACCCCACGGGAGTCTCTGCCGCCCTGTGCCGCTGGCGTGGGAGGGGCGAGTGTCCCTTGGGTGTCCCTCAGTATCCCGTGCTGTGCCCAGCCTGGGGCTGGGCCGCTTCGCCCGACGCGGTGCCTGCGCAGTGTGCCACGGCACACTGCCTGCGGTGCTGTGCCTGTGCGGTGTGCCACGGCACACTGCCTGCGGTGCTGTGCCTGTGCGGTGTGCGGTGTGCCACGGCACACTGCCTGCGGTGCTGTGCCTGTGCGGTGTGCGGTGTGCCACGGCACACTGCCTGCGGTGCTGTGCCTGTGCGGTGTGCGGTGTGCCACGGCACACTGCCTGCGGTGCTGTGCGTGTGCGGTGTGCTACGGCACACTGCCTGCGGTGCTGTGCCTGTGCGGTGTGCCACGGCACACTGCCTGCGGTGCTGTGCGGTGTGCCACGGCACACTGCCTGCGGTGCTGTGCCTGTGCGGTGTGCGGTGTGCCACGGCACACTGCCTGCGGTGCTGTGCGGTGTGCCACGGCACACTGCCTGCGGTGCTGTGCCTGTGCGGTGTGCGGTGTGCCACGGCACACCTCCTGTGGTGCGCTGCTAGTCCAGGCCAGTGTGCGAGTGTGCCATTGCACACTTCCTGCGGTGCGGGGGACCGGGCGCCGGTTTCCGGTGGCTGACAGGAGCAGGAGCCCGCCGCTGCCTCCTCCGGCGCGGAGTACCACACACCCCCGCACACACCTCGGGGAGGAGGAGGAAGAGGAGGAGGAGGAGGAAGAGGGCGGAGGGAGCAGAGCAGCCCCCCAGGCCCCGAGCGATATCGCCCTCATCCCCCCATGCAATACGGGCGATATAGCACAGCTCCCCGCCCCGCGCTCCCACGGACAGGCACCTGCAGGTACGTGACCCGCCCGGCCGCACCGTCTGTGTGGATGCGTGTGCGGGGGGTGCGTGTGTGTGCATCCAGCGCTGCCCGCCGCGGGGGCGGGCGATACTCCCGTATCTGGCTCGCTCTCTTTGTGCGCGGCCAAGGGCTCTCTTGCAAGCTTCAGCGGGCATGGGCACGGGCCCCCCGGCCTTGTCGCGGAGCGCTGTGCAGTGGCAGGGCTCGGTGTGCCCCCCGGGCTGCACGGGGCGTGCCGGTGAAGGACAGGGGGAGGCAGCGGTGCCTGAGGGGTCGTGGTTTGTCACAACATACCGAGTGGAGCCCCTCGCCCCGCGTTGCATCCTCTTGCAAAAAGAAAAGCGACCCTTACAGCCCCCGCCCCACTCCCACCCCCAGCTCCCGGCTGAAATAGAGGTGGGAGGGCGTAGGGGGCTGTGGTTTGGGGCCCCCGGGGGTCTGCCGGCTGCACTGAGAACGGGGACGAGGGCCAGTGCCTGGCGGTGTGGTTTGGCCCCACGTGAGGTTCGGGCCCTCTGGCACCTCCCTCGGGGGAGCTCCGAAGGGTCCCTGTGGTCCCTAGCCCAAGCAGGCACTGGGGTGAGCACTGGGAAAAGCAGCTCCTCACTAACTTGGCTTGCCACCGAGACGAGGCAGGAGTAATAAGGCAGACCAGAAAACAGAAGCAAGCTTGGAAAGGATGGTTACATGCGAAGGAAAAGAGTGAAAATGTTGGAGAGATATACTGAGCCTTCTGCAATTCAATTCCAGCTGTTAGACAGAGAGCCACTCTCCAGCCAGAGGAATAACTATGACACGTTAAAACTCACCCTCCATCTACACTGTTAATGGTTATAAGTATCTCCTGAACACAGCTGGCAGTTCAGTAGTACTAGATGTAGAGTACAGCTATTTCCATTCAAGTGAATGAGGATCTGTCATAGAAAAAACCTAATACACTCAGTAAAAATGACATCCCTGTACGTGGCTGGCTTTCAACATTTGAATTGTTAATTCGTGAAGTTTGCTTTTGACTGTCTTCTTTGCCATTCCCCCACTATCATTCTCAGAAACAGAACCTCTGCCAGTGGTGTTGCAATGCTAAAACTGTGATAGATGCTGAAGCTTGGCTGTGAACTGGCACAAACTGTAATGTCTTTCATTTTTTCTGTTGATTTGAAGAAAAATGGGACTAAGCTCTTAGCGTGCTTGATAGCAGCAGTGAGAATTTGCATAAAACAAATGATGACATCCCTTTGCTGTGTTCTGAATGGCAACTTTTCAGGTCATGAACTAGGCTTGTTTTTCTTAACTTCAGAAATTAAATTCAGAGCTCAGACCAACAGGGCTGTACTCATGTGGCTGTGCAATTAACCTGATAAGCTCAGCCAGCACCACACTGGGGCTGCACACCTGCCCCACAGCACATGTGCATGGTTTCAGACTGTTTCTGACTGCCTGGCCTTACCAGAAGCCAGGAAAAATCGCCCTGGGGGTCATATCTCCCAGCTGTCTCAGGCTGATTATTCAAACATCATTTCAGGCTTGGCTAAACCTGGTTTTGCCCACTTCTAAAGCCACACAAAAGTTGGAAATCACATGGTTCGTTCACTCACCCACAGTCCTGTGCTGAGCCTGGCGCTCAACCTGGCTAAGTCATGCCCAGAGCCCCTCTTCCCCTTTTGCCTGTGGCTTTCAGCAAAAAGCTGTTTTTCAGCCTTTTGCTCAAGTTTATCAGCTCTTTGAAATCTTTTATAGGTAAGCTAACAAACAAACCTTAGTTTAGTTTAGATAGTTTAACCTAAGTAAGTAACCTAAGTAAACCTTAGATAGTTTAAAAACCTTGCACCCAAAGAAGTAATAGGTACGAGAATTGGCGAAAACATACTTTGTGGTCTAAGTATTAACAGAAAGTATTGAGGGGATGATAGGTCGTCTTAACATGCAGTGTAAAACTTGTTGTGAGAGAGGTGCACCATGGAGTGGTTTTGCATTTTTGCTCTTCCCACTAACTCATCTCAAGAGTGTAGCAGAAGTGTTCTTTGTATTCCACTAAAATAGCTAGGTGTTCAGAAGGTAACTTAAAACTTGTGGAGAAACCATAACAACTCAAGTACTTCTCTAGCCATTGTTAGCAAGCTAGGGGTTTTTGGTAAGAAAATATGTATTGGTATTGCTCCTGTATTGATGCACCTATGCACTGTTTTCTATAATTGAATTTATACTTTGAAACTTATACTGAAAGTTTCAAAAACACAGTATAATTCTGTTTCATTCTCTCAGTGATAATGGATTTATAGTCACAAGTTCCTAAAGCAGCAGCAGTTTGCTGCCTTAGCTGTTCACACCTCGCAGCCACCAGCTGCACCTGCCTTAAGAGGCCACTGAAGCTCACCCTGGTGCCAGTTTGACTGGGCTGTCGTTTGTCCACCTGCAGCTCCATGGAGACTTGGAGTTTCAGCAATGACATCCTGTGGTATTTTCAGTCTCCTGACCTTGTGCCTCTCTGCCTTCCTTCCTTGTTAGTCATAAAATGCAGACAGAAGAGGTCTGAAGGTCTTAAGCGTAACCCCAACCTTGGCACTCATTTCAACGGTGCCACTGTTTTTCCATATCTGCACTTTGGGAGCAATAACCCGTCCATGTACAGCTCACAGAGGTGGTGTGAAAATTAACTGCTGTTTGTAAGGCACTTTCGCAGAAATGTGTGTGGCAATTGGTACTCTTGAGGATTGTTATACATCTGGTAACTCAAGTGTAACTGGCTGAACATAATACTCTGCTTCCAAAGGTTATTGCTGCACACCTTTTTTGCAAAGTAAAACAGGGTGAGATGAAGATTAGTGACTTAAAAGTAGAGCAAATTTTTATTGGCTTTTGTAGTCTCTTTCTGTGAAAAATATTCAAAAATTACTGTTAGTTTGTATCGAAGGTTTCCATGATGGATTTGCATAATGAGTTAAAGGAACTCAAAAGACTTGCACCTTAGAACTATGAATAATGAAGAGGACCCGTAGAACCCAGCTGCTTCATCTTCAGTTACTTGACCTTGGTTCTGATTTGTTGATTTATGAACTTTATTTACTATCCAAGGTGGTGAATTCTCTTGCAAGACAGAAAATGCAGGGTGTCAGTCCTCTCTTGTTTCTTCAGTAACAAGTATACCTCACAGATTCCCTAATGACCTCCCTGTCTGGCCATTGACCATCCATGTTTTTCCTGAAGTAAATAAAAGGTCTTGGTCATATGACTGGCTGAACTTAAGCATTCAAAATGGAAACAGAAATAAAATAGTATGTGCCTTCAGCATGATGAGAATGTGTTGTATTTTAGCCTCAGTCATACATACACAATTGGGATGTAAGCAGGTAACTTTCAGTATTGTATTTTCTGCTGAGAATGGTATGGTGAAAAGGACCTATCTCAGATCCTGGGTTTAGTTTGATCTTTGTAGAGCCTCTTCTTTGCCTGTCTGTGTGCTAAGAAGTTACTCTGCGTGATCTAGGGGCTATTCTCAATTACAGGTATTTTCCACATTTTCTGCACAGTAAGTTTTTATCATGGTCCTTGTATTGCTTGAGAGTTCATTTGAGCTTCACTCCCTTTTCTTATTTTTTGTTCAGCAACAGGCAGGATCTGAAACTTTTGTTCACTTGACTGATGTTAGCTCAGAGACATCACATGAGTTCTGTTGGACCCCCGGGCATCTTAGGATTTTAGTCCTATGAAAAGTTACAGGAACAAAAGTTTTTCCTCTAAGTGCAGAATCACAGGGTTAGATTCATGGTACTCACTGAGTGAGCACGGTGACCTTCTGCAAGCTTTTATTTCTATTGTTCAAGGTAATTATTTTCTAAAAGTGGTCATCATACCTTAAATATTTTACATATGTGTTTTACAAATAGTACCCAAGATTACTGGAAGAGATAAGGGGAGGTAAGAGATTCCTGTCCCATTTTCTCTCCAGGTTTGTTTATTTCATCAATTTATTTCTTCCTTTTTTTGTGTGGTCTGCCCTATTGTCTTCCTCGGTGATCTTCAGTAAAGTGACTGTCTTTGATTAGTGTGGACAATCAGGCATAAAAAAACCTCTAACATTTTTTAAAAAGAGGAACATAACCATAGATGGGTGATCCAAATGTACATGATACTTTGCTTCTCATCTAGTCCAGTGGAAACTTTCTTGCATCACCAATGCTATAGTTTGAAAGCTTGGTTGTCCAGTCCTTTCACCTAAGAACAGCTGCATCTTCACAAAAGAAATAGGCGAGAAAGGTGTGACATAAGTTTCTTCTACAGCAGTTTTTTTCAAAGTATGTTTAAAGCGGACAGCAACTGGTTTTAGTAATTTCAAATTTTACGGTCTATCCTCATGGGGTTAAGGCTGGAGAAAAGAAAAACCACTGATGATCTAGTAGGCTGGAGAAACGTCTCAAATGAAATGAAGTGAAATGAAATGAAGTAACTGGAGACACACCCCGAGACACGCCATGAGATGTGTGGATGCGGTGCTGAGCGGTTGGAAGACCCTTATTGCTGCAATGAGCCAGATTAAAGATGAAGTGATGCTAAGGTGACTGCGGTGCTGTTCCGCCCCTGTGCAAAACCTACAGTCTTTGTAATCACTTTGTTACTCCCGATGCTTCTCATTTACATATAAATTGGAAGCCACCCCCCGCCCTGTTTAGGCATGGAGGGGGGGTTGCCTGAAGCAGCCAACATAAAAAAGGACAGCGAGCTACGTTGTGTGGGACTTCAGGACATCAAAGAGCCCCGTTGGCTGGATCCAGGACCAGGGATCTCTCTCACTCTCTCTGTCTCTTTCTTTCTCTTCCCTTCTCCTCGCTATCCTCTTTCTTCCTCTTTCTCATATCATATTGCAAGGTTTACGAACACAGCCATTTGCTAACTGTGTCCCTTCATGAGAGTAACCATTTTAAGTTTTCCTTCAAATAAAATTGTTACGTATTAAAGGACCACCAGTATCATTTTAGTGCCTCTCTACCCAAAGATGTTTTCGAATCTGAGTCACTTTCCTCCCCCTCTTGTGTTGGGAAGTCCTAAGGGATACCCAATAAGGGGGCAGGGAGAGCAGGGAAATAACCTCTTAGCTGTAAGCCAAGATAGGTTTGAGCAGTGCCAAGACAACAGCTGCCCGGGAAAGGCCAGAGCTTGACTGCTACCCTGTTTGAAGTTGTTATCTCCTCCTTCCTTGTCTCCAGTTTAAAAACAGAGTTTCTAGTATGCCTTTGCGGAACCCAGACATTTATTTTGAGGGCGTAAATTTCCACATGGTCAAGGACTGTGGTTTACGTGCTGTAAACTATGCTTAATAGGTTCTTCAGTAGTGACCCAAAATAACTTCTCTTATATTTTATAAATATTTAAAGGTGTGTCATATATAAATATTAATAATGTACAGATATAAAATTATGCTTATTTATAATTACATATACATATAGAATATCAGTATAATATCAATAATACATATAAGTAATAGAATTTTATTTTGAAATTCTATATTCTGTATTATTAAATATAATATAGTCTATTAGCATGGTATATACACTTTTTTTTTTTTTGACATGGTTTGTTCTGTAGTCAGATGAGAGAGAAAAGAGAGATCTTGCACAGAGGGTGTCTGGCTTACAGGGTGAGGGAGCTGTGGTTCTGCTGGAATCTGTCCTATCCAGATGTTCCTGAATGATACAATGTAGGAAATAACACACCTCTCTCTGTGTTGCACTTGTGCAGAGTGTGAGGCCAGAAGGAGACACAAAGATATGGGAGCACAGAATCAAATTTCAAAATCATGTCAACAGGTTGGAGAGTTGGGCGGGAGATGACAGGATGTGTAAAATGTAGGGTTCGGCTCTGTGGTAGGTGAGGAAAATGCTGACATTACAAGCTGGGTAGCAATTTTTTGGTCTTTTAAAATTTTTTTTTAAGCAAAAATTCTGTGCAATGGGAAGGGAGTAGCTTTGCTCTATGGCCAAGGTGGATGGGACAGGAAGCAATTTTCGGTAGGAGGGAAGGTCAGGGCTAGGCATCAAAACATGCTCATTAGCCAGTGTGATATGGGAGTATGTGCAGAGGGATGTCAGTGGCATGAAGAGGAAAACACTGTGGTGAAATGAAAGCACTTCTCAATTGGCTTATATTCAGCTTTGTCCTTGTCACAGTGCTGATGTCTGCCCAGAAGTCATCCTGGTGCAGAAAAGCACTGGAACAGTTAGAAACCTCCTTGGTTTTGTTGAACGACACACTGCCATGGTATTTACACCTTATCTGGGCTACAGCAGGTACTTCCATGCAGCAAATTTCTGCAATGAGAGCCGAAATTAGGGTAGATTAGCTTTTGGTATGCACTTGGTGTTGCAGTGTAACTTTACTGTTTGTCTCTTCTTAAACCTAAAGTCACAGACTGTAATTTCTATACTTCTGATATCTCTGCAGTCTAAGCACAGGGGAGAAAGGATGTATTTATGTTACAAGTGTTCTCCCAAAGCTGTAGAGAAAACCCTCATCGCCCTGTGATAGTTTGCAAAATCTGCTGCAACACACCATAAGGAGCCAGCATATTTTAGCTAGTAACACTCCAAATGTCATAGTGTGGAATTTGCAAAATACTGCAGGATGGAAAAAAAATTAATGAACTATTCTCAAAATGTAGAAGCTGGCACTATTTTTTTTTTTTTTGATCTGTGAGATTTTGATCCTTGCTGTTGAGCCAGCTTTGCACAGAAGATGCCCAACTACTCATGCAGTGGAATGTTTTCTGTTTCCATCATGTGGACTGTCCCCCTATGACAGTCATACCAGGTCATGCCACTCTACACTCTTATGTTAAATATTTGCTCAGATTTTGTTGTAACTGAAAGCTTTTTATAGAATCTTTTTTTCATGTTTAATGAGGAAAGTGAGTACTTCCTGTTCAAAATTTGGATTTCATACTGTCTTTTTTTAGCGCTGTTAGGGGGAAGAATAATGTCTGGTTTCTTTTTTTTTAAACTTTCTTATCTGTAACTATAAAAACAAGGGTGCGCTTTTAAAAACTGATCTCTTACAGTGCCAGCATTAATTTTTTTAAACCCAGGAGGCAAACATTTATTGTGTAACCTGTAAATTAGAATTGAAACTGTTCTGTAAAGTGGTTGGCATAGTCTGTTCCAGATATGTGTGCAAGCAATTTTACCAGACTTGATGAGTGCTGATGACTTAATTTCAAACCACTCAAGTTTAACATTTCCATCTCTAATTTCCAGAAGTACTATTATTATAACTATTGTGGAAATAAGCAAGTTAAAAAGAAGCATTGTGTTTTGTGTTTATAATGATTTATTATTAACTATCCACTGTCAGGTGGATATTTTCCAAGTCTTCTAGATTTCAAGTCACATTTCAATGTAGATTCTCTTTACAAGTTTAAAATTTGTGCCTCCAAGCCAAGACATGCAAAAAAACCTCATGTAAATAACTTGTGTCCAAAACCCTTTTCAGTTAAATCCTGTTTCCTGCACACAGCTTCACTTCATAGCAGTGTACAGTTAAGAATCCCATAAATGACAAATTTTCTCTGAACTGATATTATGAATTAAACAAGCAATGTTGTATTCCACCCACTTTGTCTGACCTGCTGTTTGCCATCACTGTGCACAGGCACAGTGCCAAGTGTCTGCTGAACATGCAGTATGATTTGATTGAAATACTGGTGACAAAGATTTTTTGGCTGGACAGAGCTGGGTCAGATATTCTGTTTTTAAAAATTTGTCTTGGTTTGAGGAACAGAAGTTACTTATTGTGGAGGTGAGTGAAGAAAGCCAGAAAATTACATATGCAATATGTATAAACACACAGAAAGTAGATTTTCTTTTCTCTTGTCTCATCATAAATAGTCTAAGGGCTCATTCCTGTAACACATTGGACATTATGGTACTATACAGCAAAATACAAGTGAGCTGACCTCTTGGAAACAGAAGCACCAGTCAATTAATGCTTGCAAGTTTCACTAGATAATTAAGTTATAATAATTTTTTTCCTGTTTTTTTTCCCCCAAAATAGTCTACCCTTTGGTTAGTTTTTTCCTCTGGTTCAATAATCTATTCTGAAATGAGACTGATTTCAGTATAGCAATGTACAGGAGCCTTTCTTAGCAATCTGTTCATATGTATGGAGGAAAAAAGGTGGTCTGTCAGAGGAAAAAGAAATTTGTAAATTTGGATTTACCATTTCTTTTCGACCACAAGTGAATATATTATACTGAGCATTGCAAATAAGTCATGTTTTGGAACAGCTCCCCGATATAGTGGAGCACTACTGAAATACAGCAGCAGGCAATTTATATGGAGGTTGGTTATTTACCCAGCCCTTTATTTGCAAGTAACATTCTGCCCTTAAATTGAGCTCTCTTCAATATGCTGCATCTGCTTTAACATGCTGTGTTTGCTGTATGCATTTGAACAGTCTCATAAAGATGGTCAAAATTTGTTTTGGTCTAGCCAGGAGTCAAAGAAAAATAGCAGCTCAGATCCATATATCAAAGATATGCACGATTAACCATTGCATTTTATGTTTATGTGTGTGTGTGTGTCAACATTCAGTGCTTTCCTGTTGGATAGTTAACTCTGTAAAGCTAAGTGACCTCTTTCCAGTCAGGCATCTGTAAAAACCGTGTCACCTCTGCTGACCTCCTAGATACTGATTAAATAGTTTGGCTGTGTTTGATTAGCTTAGTTTACACACCGTTTAACTGGCGCAGGAGTATTTACATAGGATAATACTGTGAAGATGGGGGAGATAAAAACCTGGAACCACTTCAACAGGCTTTATGAAACAAAGAGGTATGAATCTATCATGTATGCATGTATTTTAAAGTCTGAGGACTGGCCCTGTGGAATCACTGATTTTTTTTTTTCCTGTGGAGGAGAAGTTGCTCCTTCAGTGAAAGGCATTGGTTTCCCATATTGCAGCAGTTCTCCTTGTGGCTCTGCTCTGATGTTGGTGCCCTGTCCACAGCTACGAGATCTACATGGGGCATGAGGAATATGCTTTTCAACAAGGTGAGAGCAAAGCAAATTGCTCCGTGTTTTACTTCATTACTACTGATGCACTACCACTGCCCTAGTACAATGAAAAAGCAGAAAGTCTGAGTGAGCACATGTACACATCAGCTGTTCAGTCTCTTTCCTTGTCTACCTCCACCTGTGAATTTCACTACTTGCCTACATTGTGCTAAGTTGGAAGATAAGTTTTCTTGTTCCCTCTGGCATAGCTGGGGTAAATTTGTAATATTAGGTTAGGTCTGTCCTTTTCATCAAATGCCCTTTATTCCACAACTAATGGCCACTGGGCAGTGATCTTCATTAATGTGTTCCAAGGGAGTTGCCAGTCTTTTTTTTTTCTCACTTGAGTTGGGGTTTATGTGTTGTTTGTTTACTTTTTGGAGACTGTAGCTCTTCAGAAAAAATCAGGGTGACCAGTGTACCCATCATTCTTCAGGAGGGACTACTCAGTAAGATGGAGGAGCATCTGCATGCTGCTCTTGAGACTCCTGTGAGGAGGAGTTTAACCATTATCAAGGTTTGGGGACTGGGTTGTCAAGTCAGTAGGAAGGCTTTCAGGACACACAGGATTGCCTTGATGGTACCACACAAATCTTTCCATGTAATTAAGACAGCCTTTAGTAGCCTTAATAGCGGGTATTGGGGAATAGGTGGGAGCATCCTGGCTGTGCAGAGGGACCAGGGCTTTTGTGTGGAGGGACCTTATGTTCCCCTGGGGTTTTTGTGGGTTGTCAGATTTATACACTGCAGTTTGTAGGTGCAGTGAGTTTCCTGTGGTCTTGCACTTTTTGTCCAGGGCTGGTATCCCAGGAAAAGTGTTTCTGTTACGGGGTTGAGCAGAGGTCTGCAATGCTGGCTGGTGTAAAAGCCTCCTCACAGCCAACCAGCAACTGGGAGAGTGGAACCCAGGCCCTTGTCATGGTTTCACCCCAGCCAGCAGCCAACCCCCACACAGCCACTTGCTCACTCCCCCACCAGCGGGATCGAGGAGAGAATCAGAAGTATAGAAGCTGGAAAACTCATGGATTGAGATAAAAGCAGTTTAATAGGGAAAAAATAGCCATGCACACAAGCAAAGCAAAACAAGGAATTATTTCACTGGTTCCCATGGCAGGCAGGTGTTCAGCCATCTCCAGGGCCTCATCATGGGTAATGCTTGCTTGGAAGGACAAACACCACCACTCCAAATGCTCCCCACTTCCTCCTTCTTCTCCCCAGCTTTATGTATTGAGTATGATGTCATACTGTCTGAAATATCCCTTTGGTCAGTTTGTGTCACCTGTCCCAGCTGTGTCTCTTCCTAGCCTCCCATGCACCCCCAACTTCCTCACCAGCGTGGAAGTACAAAAAGCAGAAAAGGCCTTGGCTCTGTGTAAGCCCTGCACAGCAATACATTTTGCCAGTAGGCAGGGTCAGCACAACAGACACATACACCAACTTTAAGGAAGAAGTGTAATTTACTATAGTTCAACACAGCAAAGAATTACAAAAGAATAAGCTAAGCAATGCACTTAATCATTACTACGAAAGATTGCCTGTAGTGATGAAGATCACTAAACCAGTGATCACTGGTTACCTTAGTACTTTACCAACATCCAGATCCACACATCAGCTGGGGAGCCCTGGTCACAGTGAAGGACTGGAGAGCCACTCCTGGTAGCTGAGAGATCCTACATGGTGCGTCCACTCATAAGCGAGGTCTCCATCTTCGCTGTGAGAGGGTCCGGCTTTTATATTGTGCAATAGACAAGCTTACATACCTTCTAGTGCGGAAACATCTGGTTTCATCCTCCTCTTGGGTTCTACCCAAAGCCTGGCTGTGGCTCAAGGAGAAACCAAGGGAGTTGGCTTTGACCATACACCCCCAAACAAGGTCAGATATCTGATTTCATGGCCTTGTCTGGCCTGTAAACACAGAAAGATAAATTCATTCTTATCACACTACATATTCCAGTAATGAGAGGATACAAATATCATAACACTAATGATCATGCATATTTTATTAATGAGCAGATACAAATATCATGTAACATTTGGTTGGAAGGTTCATGTAGAGGTCAGCTTTGGCTCAGGGCCTGTTGTTCAGGCATCAGTACTTCACAATAACAAAACTATCTCTGTGTTATTGACACTGTGTTCAGCACAGATCCAGAAGACAGCCCCTTACCAGCCACTGTGGGGAAAATTAACTCAACCTGGCCCAAAACCAGCACAGTCCCCATGACTTATGCCAGAGCCCTCTGTCAGGAAGGTCCTGCTCATGCATCAGGAAGGTCTGCTGTTCCCATTGCATAATGCTTTTGCAAGAACTAATGCCTTCTCCCCAAGGCATGAGGTATATTGTTGAAGTTTTATTGAAAGTCAAGTAAATTAAGTTATATAGGTCATTTTCATCTGCTTGATTCACCTTTCCTCTCTACTTGATGACCACTTTGAAAGACTCACAGCCATCAGTGGTCTGGCAGTTTTCCCTCGTGACTGTTGTTCAAGTGTGACCCTTTTTGGTTCCATTTGTTTTAAATGCTGCACCACTTTTAATTATACTTTGCTTGTGCAAAATACTTTCTCAAAAATAATAGACGTGTATCACTTCTGCTGAATGTATAATTATACTATAAGGAATTCGGAATTCAGGAGGATGTCAAAGTAAAATTTCTGCTAATGTGACACGCTATTTGAGAAACAATGCCTTGATTTTGTTGTGTGGGATGTATTTTTTTTTCCTGATTTCTGTCAGAGGACTGACAAAAGAAAGAGACATTACCATTTTTCACGTGGTTTGACCCATTAGATTGTTTGGTAGAAAGTATTTGAGTGGGCGACAAATTGAATTGCTTTTACATTTCCAAGATGCTTAAGATAGAAAATAGAAAAGACAGCACCAGGTTACATGCTGCATGTATAATAATATTACTGCCAAGGAAATTTAATTCAGTCTCCAGTGATGGGTTTGGGCAGATGTTTTGCATTCAGCTAGAGATAAGGTAATGCATGCAGTGCAGTCTCAAGTAAGTAGGAACAGAATGAAACTGATATTCTGTATTACTTGTGTACTATTTATTGTATCTGATAGAAGTGTTGAGCAGACACCTGATAGTCACACCATCTGCCTGGTATCAGAAGAGTAGGGAGGTGCTGTCTGGACTCTGTATAGGAGTTGCCCAAGAAAAGCTTTTATTTTGTAAACCACTCCTTTGCTTGTGTTTTTCTGGATAATTTGCTTTCTCTGCTAAGGCTATAGTTTTGGCATTAAAAAACAAGGTTTGCATTTAGTAGTTGACTGCAGTGTGCAGTGGTCCCAGTATTTTATATCAAGACAGTGAAAAGCAGCAGTTATGATCAGCTGCTGTAAGAAACCAGTATTTCTGTGCTCTGAGGGTGGGAAACTGCAGGAAGACAGTTTTCATAGACTCATAGAATCATAGAACATGTAGGTTGGAAGGGACCCTCAAGGATAATTGAGTCCAACTCCTGTGCAAGACACCCCAAGAGTCACACCTTGTGCCGGAGCATTGTCCAAACGCTTCTTGAACTCGGTCAGGCTGGGGCTGCGACCACTTCCCTGGTGAGCCTGTTCCAGTGCCCAACCAGCCTCTGGGTGAAGAACCCTTTTTCTAATATCCAACCAAAACCTCCCCTGACTCAGCTTCATGTTTTTTCATTGAGTCCTGTCAGTGGTCACCACAGAGAAGAAATCAGTACTTGCCCCTCTGCCTTCTCTCACAAAGAAGTTGTAACTGCAGTGAGGTCTCCCCTCAGTCTCCTCTTCTCCAGGCTGAACAGACTAAGTGACCTCAGCCATTCCTCATGTGGCTTCCCCTCCAAACCCTTCACCATCCTTGTGGCCCTTCTTTGGATGCTCTATATAACCTTC
>VZTH01018084.1:0-36816 GCA_013397815.1 Aleadryas rufinucha
TTCTATGATTCTATGAAATGTGTCCTTTAAGCATAAACTGATGCATTACCCGTCACTTCACCTGCTAAATTAGAATTACCGCTTCTGCAATGGAGGGGAGAGCACAGATTAGGCTGTCAAAGCTGCCTGACAAATACAATTCACTTCAGGACACCAGAGTTTACTGCATGACCTGCACATCCATGGCAGAAATACCTCCCATTGAGCCAAAAGCTGAGACATACCACAGAGATGAGCATATATCTAAATGCACTGTCTGAAGTGTTATTGATTTTCGTAGCCAGTCAGAATACGTTCAACAAAATTACTCTCTTTTCACTGGTTTTGGCCAGCTCTGTTGACTCCACTTACAAGAGAGTCTTTGCATTTCAAAACAAGTGTTTGGTGAGGATACAGGGAGGGACCCATCAGGAAACAGCATACATTAAACTGCTGCAGTCAAGAAAGCAGTGTTAATAGCACTGGCAATGCTGAAACTGCCTTTCTAGTTTGTTTGCTGCAGTCTTAAAATATATATTGAAAACATAAACCCATCCTTTCTTCACCTTTTTCTCAGCACTGGATATAATTTTTTTTTTGTAACTAGACTTGTTTGGAAAATTCTTACCAGCATTTTTAAGTCATAAATCTTTCTGCTACTGTGGCTTCTGCCCATACCTTCATTATATCATTCCCAATTACTCAGAAACTTAACAATTTCTACCAGGTCGAACTCATTTCTTGTGATATATTTTCTGCGTTTTCAATAGCAGGATACTAATTAGCACTTAACATTTACTTAATACATTCTATTAGAGCAAAATGAATTAGGATCTTTATTAACATGAACTGAGAAATTATGATATTGTCTATTCAGTCCCTGGGTATATTTGCTGCATTTGTATTGTGTTGGTTTTCTTAGGATTCTACTATATTTTTCTCACACAGGGATAATGAGTCTACTAAATTGCTATCTGCAATAAATTTCTACTGAAGTGGTTCAGTTTCCTTTTTTCCACTCTTTCATTTTCTGCTTTGAATAGAGAACCCTAGAGTGAGACAGAGATTGCAGAGAAAAAACAATTCACAGAAGGGAAATCACTAGAGTTTGGAAGAGGATAAACCCAAAAGGTTCAGGGATTATAAATGCACCAACTGGTCATTTCAGCTGTATTCACATCAAGTCTGATTCTGAAATACATTTGATAACTTTGTCAACAGTGTCATTAGCTTTCATAGAATGTTTTTGCCTCTCTCCAGGTCTGAGTCCGACCACTCTGCCCAGAAGCACATCACCCATTTACAACGACCTGACTCTCCTCTCTCGAGACCCTCCCACTCTCTGTTTTACTCCCCAGCCCTTTTCTTTTCTTTTTGTTTTAGGAGAAAACCTCTACATGTCCTGGCTGCTTTCATTCTTGTCCTTCAAGCAGGACTATTTTCTCAAATCTTTGGCAGTTATCTCCTCCTCAGAGCCACAAAACAAATTAATGTGTTATTTCAGGAACTTTGGGGGTTTTTACCCTTTAAGTGTAATCCTGATGACTACAAACTGCGGCGCAGAACTCCTTTAGAAGAAGGCACCATAAGCCTTCTAAAGCATTGTCTTCCACACTTGGGTGCTGAGAAGATCAGCAAGACAGTCAGTGGGAACAGCGACTGAGTACAACACCTCAGCAGCTAAGTGCAAAACCTGATGGCTATTTAACAGCCTATTTAATAGCTATTTAACAGATATTAAGTGAAATAATATTCTGACAAAGACCAAACAAAAAAAGGAGCTCCAAGAGTTTTCCTTTGTCCTGTTCACCCACCAGAACCAGTTCTTTTACCAAATGTCCTGGGTTTACAGTAAAGAGTTTTCTTTAGTCCCTATTTCTTTCAAACTAAGTTCCATTCAAGTCAGCTTTGCAGCAGCAACACTGGCCTTAGCTACAATGGGATACACACAAGACATTTTTTTATGAAAGGGCCCACCTCAAACACACACTGCTTTGTCCTTTTCAGTATTTGAACAACAACCTAGGGAGTCCAGCTGAACTGCTGATCACATCCATAGTTGCCTTCATGAGGAAAATGCTCCCAAAGGAGCATCTGAGCCAGTGTTTGGGCCCTCAGACATGCCAGAGCTTAAGAGCAATAGCAGGGTAAAGAAAGCCACAAAGAACTGATTTTAGAGCTTAATTTAACACATTTTGGTGTTTCTTACTGCTGCAAGAAACAAACTGATATAATTCCCCCTCATGAGGATCCTTATGTACTTTTCCTTGAAATCATCACTTCACCTTCTCTTCTACATGGGACAGGTCTATCCCAAACTTCATCAGTGGAGGATGGCTACCATCAACCTCCTTTTCCCTCCCAGCCACATATTCATGCACACCTTCCTCTCACTATAAAGTATAATATTTAGCTTCTAGAACCCAAAAGATCCGAGTACTGGCCATCATACCTTTGTTAGACAAGTAATGCCTCAAATGCCAACATCAGAATTGAGTTAATCAGTGCCAGAATTTGGCTCCTTTTATCTTTGAGGGTGTTTAATGTATACAACTATGTAGAAGGTTCACACTCTAGATCGAACTGGCTCACAAAAGCAATGACTGCAACTTGAATTGGTCAGTCCTGGGGCAGCTCTGGGCACCATGAGGCAAAAAAAGATCCCAAGCTGCCAGAGAGTGTCCAAAGGAGGGCCCAGGGCTGGGGCAGGGCCTGGAGGGGCCACCTGAGGAGCGGCTGAGGGCACTGGGCTGGTTCAGCCACAGCAGAGGAGCTGAGGGCAGAGCTGGGGGCAGAGCTCCCCAGGACTACAGCTCCTCCCAAGGACAGCACAGGGACCTCTCTGAGCTCTACTCTGGGCCAGGGACAGCACCCAGGGAATGGCTGGAGCTGGGCCAGGGCAGGCTCAGGCTGGAGATCAGGGAAAGGTTCTGCTTCCCCCAGAGGGTGCTGGGCACTGCCCAGGCTCCCCAGGGAATGGGCACGGCCCCGAGGCTGCCAGAGCTCCAGGAGCGTTTGGGCACCGCTCCCAGGGACAGGGTGGGATTGTTGGGGTGTCTGTGCAGGGACAGTGTGGTGGCCGCTGGGCCTGTGGCACAAGGGAATCCATGGAGGGACATGCCCTAAGTTAGGAAATGCTCCCCTTGTCAGGGCAACAGAGCAGGCTTCTCCCAAGTTGCTTTGTCTCTGTGTGTAGATGTACCCCAGTTCTGTTTCCCCGCAGGCCTCCCTGCCCCTTTATTCCTTATTTATCCAGACCCTAGAAAGTTCTCCCTTCCCTGCTCTCCCATTGGCCCTTGCTCCTCTGCTCCTCCCTCAAGGCTTCCCTGTTGGTTACCATGCCCTGGCCCCGCCTGTGTACCACCCCTGTGCCCTCAAATCATTGGACCCTGGTGCTGTCTCCACCCCTATCCTCCCCATATAAAACTCTGGGTCCTGCCCATTGCCCTTGTCTTTGTTCCCTAGATTTCTTCATGGTTTGGCTGCAGTAAATCCTCCCATGGGACCCCTCACAAAGACCCTTCCCGGACTCTTTCATTGTCGGTTTGCTTTAGGATTTATCCGTGTGCGTGTGACTGACTGTGTGTGTTATGGTCTGGCTGGAGCGACTTCCCTGGAGGCGCTTTTGGGAAGATCGCGGCATTTTACCACCCACACCCCACCACNGGTGGGATTGTTGGGGTGTCTGTGCAGGGACAGTGTGGTGGCCGCTGGGCCTGTGGCACAAGGGAATCCATGGAGGGACATGCCCTAAGTTAGGAAATGCTCCCCTTGTCAGGGCAACAGAGCAGGCTTCTCCCAAGTTGCTTTGTCTCTGTGTGTAGATGTACCCCAGTTCTGTTTCCCCGCAGGCCTCCCTGCCCCTTTATTCCTTATTTATCCAGACCCTAGAAAGTTCTCCCTTCCCTGCTCTCCCATTGGCCCTTGCTCCTCTGCTCCTCCCTCAAGGCTTCCCTGTTGGTTACCATGCCCTGGCCCCGCCTGTGTACCACCCCTGTGCCCTCAAATCATTGGACCCTGGTGCTGTCTCCACCCCTATCCTCCCCATATAAAACTCTGGGTCCTGCCCATTGCCCTTGTCTTTGTTCCCTAGATTTCTTCATGGTTTGGCTGCAGTAAATCCTCCCATGGGACCCCTCACAAAGACCCTTCCCGGACTCTTTCATTGTCGGTTTGCTTTAGGATTTATCCGTGTGCGTGTGACTGACTGTGTGTGTTATGGTCTGGCTGGAGCGACTTCCCTGGAGGCGCTTTTGGGAAGATCGCGGCATTTTACCACCCACACCCCACCACGATAGGCCAGGAGCTGGACTGGATGATCCTTGGGGATCCCTTCCAACCCAGGATATTCTATGATCCCATGAACAAAGAGTCAAGACTCACAACAGAATTGAATTTCCTTAGAATGATTTACACTATGTGGAAAGCTTAAAAAAAAAATCTTCAAACAGTTTGTGCCATGTTTTCTTTCATCTTTTTCTCACATATTTCACGTTTCTTCTTGCCATTAGAAAAGCCAAAAAAAGTTAGCAAATATATACCAGTTATAAAATTAGTCATAAATTTTTGAGCCACTCAACTTTTAGTAGGACTTTGAAGGCTTTTTTTCCTTTGTCTGCTCAAGAGAGATGCATATCACCATCTATACTGCTATCCCTAAAAACACTGCTCCATTACCTTCCTCATGAAGGAAGAAGGAACCACATACCTCCCTCTCCTTCAGCAGCAGGTGAGCTTCTAAGTTGTTTCAGAATGGGTTTTTTTTCACTTGTAGATCTAATTAACTATGTTTCCCCTGTAGTTAATGACAGCTCTTTAGATATAATTAAATATATGCCACAAAGAATTGCTGTTATGTAGAACAAGTTATACCAAAGGTAGGAATCAATTGTTGAGTCTGGTTTCCTTTCCACAAAGTTCAGCTAGTAAAAGGCAGTAAACTTTGTTCACATAATCAAACAGAATTAAATATAAAATAATTTGTGATAAAAGGCAAAAAATATTGATCCCTGATGATCTTTCTCACCTGATTATCTTTTCGTAAAGATAGTGACCAATAACAACTTGCTTGGTGATGTTTATTTCAATAACAATGCCTACTCTTCAGCTAATAAATGCTGTTTACCAAAAGTTCTGGAGGTTTTGTTTTGGGGCTATTTTTGGGTTTTTGTCTCATGTAAGCTTTTTTAAATTATGGTTTCCAACAGTTTTGGTGATAAAAAGCAATACACAACATGTAGTGGAATAGCCAGTGTCAGTATATGTGGCGGTCTCCCAGCCCTCCGATGGGCTGTGGACATCAAATGCCCATCAAGTCCACGCAATCCAATGGCTGGATTTCCCTGCCTCTGACAGCCTGGATGGTGGCTCAGAGGAGGGGACTGAGGTCTGAGGCACCGCCCGTCTCTCCACCCCGGTTCCAGAAAGTTCTAAGTTACGCGATACCCTATTGGTTTATGTTCCTAGTTCCCTCCTCCAAGTTCACCCCATTTGTTATTATATGTTTCATTTAACCCCTATGGTTGTATCCAATTGGTTGTTCCCCTATTCTTTGCCCTTGAACCCTGGTCCTTAAAAAACCCCTGTCACCCTCAGATCTCTGACTCTTTTTCCTGGACCATCTGGAGCTAATAAACTCGTGGAACCCATACAGGAGTCCCCTCCCTCCATCTTTGTCTCCACCAACACAGCCACACACCAGCCTTTTGGGGATTGCTCCACTTTGGAGCCAGAGGATCCCTTGTCTTGCAGGAAGGATGCTGTGCCTCCATGGGCAAGACCCCAGGCAAGCGTCAAGTATATGCTGCTTTTCCAGTAACATTTTTATACAGAAGATTCAGGCAATGAAACTCCGTCTTTTCCTCACAAGGAGATGGAACTGAACGCAAGAAAATCTCTGAAGATGTGGAGATTCAGATGCATTGTTTGTAAGTGTGCAAAAGAGAAGCCATTTAATGAAGCATCTATGAATTTTCCCAACAGTAATCACTTTTACCATCCTTACTTTTGGAGGGTAAAATACAGTAGTAAAAAGTTAAGAAATTGGATAAAATCAAAATAAGACCAATTTTGAGAACTCCAGGATCTCAGCCATGGAAAGGCTGGTCATGGAAGCACTGCAGCCTGATTTTGGAACAAGATATCTAAGCTTGACCTACATTATCTTTAAGCTTCTAGACCTTTTCCTCACCCTTGTATGATTTATAATGCATACGTAATTTTAAGCTCTACAGCTCAGACTGTGCCTGCTCTTCCTTCTCGAGCCCTGGCATGTAGAGGCAGAGAGAATTTCCTGAGGATCCAACTGCCTTCATCATAAAACCCCTTTCTATAACCTTACCTGGTTCATTTATTGTCATGGAGTTGGGCAGTGTCAGGGTATGGAGGGAGCAGGATGGGGATCCAACAGATTTAGGGAAATGTTAAAATAGATTTGATGCAGATGCGTTCAAGCAACTCCTTCCCTATTCACTCCAGGGGAAAAAAGATATTGTTAAAGGGGAACAGTTCTGAGAAGACACCAAGAACCACCCTTTTATACAACTGTTAATTCAGTGATGGATTTCTCCTTATTCTGCCTCACAAAGTCATTCACAGAGTTGCTCTGACTTACAATATTGCAGTTATAAATAAAGGTAAGACACTAAGTTTCAACAGAATTCAATTATAAGTAAAATGACTAAAATTTATCTTGCCTTACTTTCGTAAAGGTAGAGCAGAATTACACTTGATTGCATTTTTTAGTAGTAAGCTGATCTTCCTCCCCCCTCTAAAAAAATAACTAAGATTTTGTATAATCTGAGCCAGCATTCTAGTTCATTAAAAGAATTCAGCACATCATGCCCTGTTCCTTATTCCCTATTACTTTTTACTTGTCTGATATAAAGTGCTCTGCTAGAATATTTCCCCCCGCAAGACATGTCATCATTTCACTCTTTGCCTTGTTTTTCTTGTGCTTTTGCTGAACTAAAGAATCAATATCTGTCTAAGCCCATTTTTGATTAAGCAAGGTGGTTCTATACAGATATTTTCCTGGCTTTAATATTTATATATATGCACAAAAAATAAATGTGTAATTATCCTCTATAAGCCATATTCAAAGCTTTCTGAAGCAAATGGGAAGACTTTTGATTTTTCTGAACTTTTGAATTATGGCCTAGAAACAAACATCATCAGAGATCTTACTCAGCCAAGTGGAAGAAAAGAGATCAATGCTCTTCTATTCTCCCTTGGTTGGTCCAGCCCTGACTGTAACAGAAAGAAACTCAAATGCTAAAAAAACAGATGCTTTGATTTATTCACTGAGGACTCTGGAAAATTATCTGTCCAAAATTTTAGATAATGAGTTAAGATTTAAGATTAAGAAAAATACAGTTTTGCAGCAGATTTTTTGGAAGAGTTTCAAGGAGATTTAAAGTATTCCAGTTTAAGATGTGGTCTCTGATAGAAGGCAGAAGACAGAGTAGAGAAATGTGAGACAAGATCACCAAACCCATTAAAAATATGTCTTGCCCCCTCAAATATCCTTTGCTCTTATCTTTTAAAACCACGCTGAATTAACAGTTCAGGACTTGGGGTGCAACCTTGAAAGAATGTAAACTTGATAAATTGTGGAATTTATTTTAAGGGGTGTCTCTGCAAGAGCACTGCTTGAACAATAATTACATTTTCAAATTAGAGACCACCACATCCTTCCCTGGTATGAAGCAGAGGCACAGAGATACAAATATGCATGTAAAATGTAAATAACCAGCTGGGAATCCGACTGAGGCAGAGCCAGCAGAACAAAAGTGCAGTGTTAGACTTATCCAAGGTGCAGTCATTCCACTTTCCAACAGTGTGGAAAAGGCAACTCCAGCCAAATGAACTGCAGTTCCACTGGGAGACGCTGCTGTGGGTAACTCCTCACCACTGATAGTGTAGAAGCCCACAAAAAGGATGCTCAGAATATTCTCCTCAAGCGATCCTACAGGCTCAAAGGCAGGAAAAGATGCTGAGATCAAGGGCACCCTCAGCAGGTTTCAGGTTTGCAGAGCTGAGGGGGCAGGGACACTCCTGAGGATGGGGCCGTCCAGAGGGACTGGACAAGCTCAAGCAGCGACCCCTGGGAATCTCCTGAGGTTTAACAAGGCCCAGTGCTGGGGCTGCCCCTGGGTCAGGGCATCCCCCGGGATCAGTCCAGGCTGGGGCTGAGCAGAGGGAGCAGCCCCGGGAGAGGCCCTGGGGGAGCTGTGGGGCAGAGCTGGCCCTGCCCCGGCCGTGTGCGCTGGGACCCCAAACCCCCCTGCCCTGGGCTGAGCCCCAGCGGGGGCAGCAGGGGAGGGGGGATCCTGCCCCTCTGCCCCTCAGCTGAGAGCCCACCTGCAGAGCTGCCCCAGCCCTGGGGCCAGCACAGGAACGAGCTGGAGCTGCTGCACAGAGCCCAGAGGAGGCACCAGCATGAGCAGAGGGATGGAGCAGCTCTGCTGGGAGCAAAGGCTGCCAGAGCTGCCATTGTTCAGCCTGGAGAGGAGAAGCTTTGGGGTGAGCTCAGTGGGGCCTTGCAGGGCCTGAAGGAGCTGCAGGAGAGATGGAGAGAGACAATTGCCAAGGGCTGGAGGGCCAGGAGCCAGGGAATGGCTTCCCAGTGCCAGAGGGCAGGGCTGGATGGGATCTTGGGAAGGAATTGTTCCCTGGGAGGGTGGGGAGGCCCTGGCACAGGGTGCCCAGAGAAGCTGTGGCTGCCCCTGGATCCCTGGCAGTGCCCAAGGCCAGGTTGGCCACTGGGGCTTGGAGCAGCCTGGCACAGTGGAAGGTGTCCCTGCCCATGGCAGAGGATTGGAAGTTGATTTATAAGGTCCTGTCCAACCCAGGCCATTCTATAATTTTATTATATTTGTCAGGAAAATGAGTGGTGCTGTAGAAAACCCTCCACAATCTCCTTTGCCTTTTGCAGTCTCTGCTGTCACACTGGACTCAGAGCTCCATCCTTATCTCAGGTCTGTTCTCTGCCACAGGGGATTTAAATCCACCAGCTCTGGCCTTACTCTCAGGCTCCTGGCTCATCGCTCAGGCTGTGGAGAGTGACACACTGATAACAAACATCTAGAATTCCACCGCTGTGCAAAAGGTTGAAGATCAAAATTTGAGCTGTGTGGGCAGCTCTGGTGCCTACAAGGTTAAGCAACAAGTGATTCTTCAGCATTACAAGTTTTGACTAGAGCAAAAACACTCAAACCAGCTTCTGATTTCAGATGCTGCATCGTCTTCCTGCAGAGAAACCCAATGGCAGGGCACAGCTCCCTGGGACATTCTGCAATGGTGCTTAAAGCAGAGCTATGCAGAACTTAAAACGGGATTTTTATCAAATTTTCTCCTTAAGACACTGTGCAATGGGAGGGAAATAGTTTTGTGTCAATTTACACAGGATTCAGTAAAAGCAAATTAAAAAGTTGTTTCCTATTAAAATCGACACAAGTTTTCTATTATCATGAGTATTATTAACTGGAGATATATGTGCCAGATCTTCTTTTAATTACAGACATATAACTTACACAAAGAGAAGTCATATCTTCCAAGTAATTACAGGCAGCTCTAAAGCATATTATTGTATTATTAAATTAAAAAATCCGCCAGTAGAAAGATCAGAAATTAAATATAGAATCATCCAGCATTCAAAGCAAAAGTAGGCATAGACAGACATGAAATAAGCTAAATTATTCAGATTTAAAACACTGTTTTCACACAGAAAGAGTTATATGCAGCAGCAGTGTTTTGCTGTGGTTTTGTAAATCAGAAGTAGCTACCAGCAAACTATTCAGCTCTCATTAAAAAAACCTAAAAAATAAACCCACCCTGTCCTGAAGAGCAGCCAAAGAACCTTTATCCCCCAATGAAATCATTTACAGAAAGATCCCCATGCCTAGCAAGAGGAGGAAAATAGACAACAGCATCATAAAATCAGAGCACAGTAGATGAAGCAATATTGTCTCAGGTCAGTTCTTCAGACCTTGCACACGTGGGATTTAACCCTCCTTTTCAAGCTAAGGACTCAGAATTCCTTATCCTGGCCAGTGGCAGTGAGACAAAGTTGAAGAGGGAGGCACAGGCCCTGCTCCAGATGGATTCCACACACCTCTGAAGTCCTCATTAGTAAGATATGAGCAATCCAAAGCTGAATATTTTACTCATGTCTTTGTTCAGCCCTCAGAAGAGGCAAACCTGGCTGTGCAGTGGCCACAGAGGACGTGGACTCCCTAAAGTTGTGCTGCTTCACTCACCTCAGCCCAAACTGCCCCATAAGTTGTGCTACCCCACCAAAAATCAGTTCAGCTTCCATTCTACTCCCTAAGTCTGTGGGGCTCACCCTGAGTTAATGCTGAGCTTTAATAAGATGAAAAATAGCACAGATTAAAAAGGATCATAATGCATAAAATTGCATTTTGAAGTTGAGCTGGATGTAGACTTTTAGCTGGCTGTTACATATTTTACCATATTTTAGAGCAGGATTTCCAGGAAGCAGTTTCAAAAGTAGTTCCAAGAGCCTTTTCTATATGACCATGAAGAGGCAAACAAGTTAGGTAAAACATTTGCATGTACTAGATACATATCCAAAGTGTACATCTATTTTTACACCAATGTCTAAGATTTAAAATATTGAACTATTTTATCCTTTTTTTCCTCCACTAATAGCTTCCAGTAATGGGCAGATCCACAACTGTCATAACATTGCAAGGATGTCTCCTTAATCAGATTTCTCTTCTAGTTTTGTAAGGTTAATAGTTTAGAAATTTGTGATAAATTCTGAACTTCTGGATGTTTATCTAAGCTGAACTCAAAGCAACCCCTTCTGAAGTCTACCCTGCTATAAATGTAGTGCTAAAGATCTGCCTTAAGGTTCTGCAGCTTGCATGTAAACCTCAATTTGTATTGTTATAAATGACTGCCACTGGTGTGTTTTCTTGTGATGTTGTAGTTCTTGCCTTTTCTTAGATTCACTTTCTTCTTAATGTAAACAGAAGTCCTCTAAAACAAAGCAAAATATTTTTCTCTCCCTACATGTTAACAGCACACATATGATGCCTTTTTAAGAATTTCTTCCCCCTGTCATCTTTATGTAGTGGAACAGAAAGTCCAAACTAAAATGCTCAAGAGGTCATTGACTCTTAGACTATGTGTGAACCTTTGCAATTTTAAACAAGTACCAACTACATTCATAGCAAGATTAAAAATAAATTTTGCTCGTAACCTTGGCAGGTACCCTGCAAATATAAAGGCTGCTAAATTTTATAAAGCATTAACACCCTAGAAAGCTCTTGGAATGTCCATTCCCCCCTCATAATGGTCTTTGGTCACACATCAGAAGTGAAAGACACTGCAAGTTTTGGTTGGATGACATAAGACAAAGGACTGGTGCTGGATTCGACACTTACTGCACAAACCTGTTTTTCTTCTGGCTAATTCAAAGTGTCATCAGAATGGATTAAAGAGCAAAGGAAAGAGAAAGAGTGAGGGAGAGGAGGTAAATTAATTCCTCCATACCAGAAAGCCAACTTTCAGTCAGCTTTTCCCTGGGTGTTTGTATCTGCAAGCCTACTGAGGATTCCAGCAGAAGGAAGTCTATTAATTTTCCATGTACTTGTTGACGAAAAAGCTATCAGGATTATGGGTTGAATATTTCTAGAGTAAGGAAAGTAAGGGATGCAATTAATCTCTGTGAACTAAAATATACCTCTTTTCATTAATCTTTTATTGTAAATGAGCAAAGTAATTGAACCAGTACCACACTGTCAGAATAAATGCAATGCCAGTGGGATATGCATGAGAGAGCACATACTGATTGAGTATTAAATATCTAACGGCAATAATTTATGGTTCATTACCTCTTTTTGGAGTTCCTTAGTTGCAGAGTGCTTGAATTTTAAGTAGACAGACTTTCAGCAGAAACTGCTTTCAGAAGCTGAACATACCAAATGTGCAAAACCCTCGGCAACCTACTTAAAATTAAGACTTTTGTACTTAGTTGAGCCAACCTCTGCCCACCAGCAATGTGCAGCTATTTGCAACTTGGATTAATGCAATTAAAGATGCAGTGATGAATAAATACTTCAAGGATCATGTGCCAAATGAAAATCAGAGAAATGAACAGAACATTGTACACCTGCAGATCACAGGTAAAAATGGCCAAATCTCTTCTTACCTGTGTTCCTATAGGGAGAGTTTATATAGGAGACATAGTTTTGTGCTGTTCCCTTGGATCTTGTCACTGGAAACAGGAGCCAGGGAACAGCTGGAGCTGGGCCAGGGCAGGCTCAGGCTGGATATCAGGGAAAGGTTCTTCCCCCAGAGGGTGCTGGGCACTGCCCAGGCTCCCCAGGGAATGGGCACGGCCCCGAGGCTGCCAGAGCTCCAGGAGCGTTTGGACACCGCTCCCAGGGATGCCCAGGGTGGGATTGGTGGGGTGTCTGGGCAGAGACAGGAGCTGGACTCAATCCTTGTGGGTCTCACCAAACTCCAGATATTCTATAATTCTATGACTTCCAAAAGGCTAAATTTTAGAAAGGGGAGAAGAACATGGGCACTTAAAACACTGTGTCACATGGCATCATTTGATTATCAAGGAACTACTGCACCTGTTCAAGGGAAAAATATTCAGACATCCACTTGTATAATCTGAAGTATAAATAATGTTACCTCTTTACTATGACTTGAGCATTCCTGACAGCACCAGGCTTACAGGGAGTTGTGGCAACAGTGAGAGCTGCAATGAGTTTGGCCTCTTCCCTCAACACCCCTTTCCCAGGCTGTGAGCAGAACCATCTCTTGCAGGGGAGAGATGTCACCTTTGCTCAATTGACACACCACGACCTCCTTCACCAACAGGCCTCCTGACAGATTCCAGCTGTCCTGCTTTGACAGAATCTTTCAAGGATCAAAGAAAAGATCAAACTGGAAGTGGGAAATAAGTGGTTCAGTGTTTTTATGCCCTCTTCATCTTGACTTCACAGGGGTGTAAGTGATGAAATCCGAGGGAAACCAGACAGGAGTCAGCCCAAAGCCACAGATTTTAATCCTCTTTCTGAATTTTACTCTTTCTGTTGCCTACTGGAATTGGTCCTGGAATGCATGCAGGGCTCCTGAGCCTATCTGCTCCTGGTGAATTCTGCTCATCTGCTGAAAATTAAACTGTCCTATTCAGACACTGCTCACTTGGCAACAGACTGCTCTATGTTTACTGTTTATTGATTTTTGTTAACTGGGACTATAGAGAAGAAGCATTTCAGTTTCAAAGTCGTCCCAGAGGACACTGGCAGGTTACAATCACTTACACTGTAAAAAAGCTTCATGTTAATTGACTCTATATTTACATATTATGAATGCATATTTTAATCTGTTTTACATGAATAAGTCCTCCACAATGAAGATTTCATTTCCTTTTTTAAAACAACATAACTACTTGCCTTATTTGAAGAGACAAATCTCTTCTAAATTGTTTCGACCTTTCCTTGTGTCCTTTCTTAAAGTGGAAGTTGTATCTGCCTTCTCAGTTCAGGAATTTCTTATCTTGAAGCAAAGGGATGAACTCAACTTCAAACTGAAACCATTTCATTGTGCTCCCTCCAGTTTGGCAAGTCACCCTCTCCGTCTGTATTTGAAACAGCCAAATTCCTGACTAGCTCAACTCAACTATTTTTAGCCACAATAGACAAAAGGCTGAGAACAGAGCAACTTCAGCACAGCACTGGAAAAGGTCTCTGGTCAAATCCAGACAGATGTGGAGATATCCCAGACTCATAAAATACAAAGGTCAGGACATTAATCTGGAATAGAGCAGAACCTTCTGAACATGGCACTCCTGTTGCTGTTTAATATTTTGCCCTCGACCTTGGCAAAGGCTGTTCTCCTCCTGTACAAACCTTTTGTTTGGAGTTTCCAAAGCCAACCTGCATTAAGATGAAACCCTTTCTTACCCACCTCTAATTTCATCACCATCACAGCAGGTCTCGGTCAAGAGAGTTCAATAAAATATTACCTCATTGCAGCACCAGCATCTTGTCTGTTGATGCTTGGGACGGAGAATGCGAATCGAGGAGCATCATCTATTACCCACTTATCCAACACACTCTCTGGCCTCAATGCTTCATTTTTAGGCACAGAAAGTTTATAGTCATCATCATCTCTATGCAAAGCCCAAATATTTATCAATGTTCTGCTGTTTTCCAGGACCACAGGAACTATTACAAGCCAGCTGTGCTGGGTTCTGAGAGGAGAGCCCGACAAAGCCTTCCTCACAGAGTACCTGCCTCCCTTAGCACAGTTTCCAAGCCTTTTCATTAATTATTGGCTCACACAGGACACTCCTGCTAGCACAGAAAAACACTTCCATCCCAAAGCCTCAGGATAAGGAGGCACCTTACAGATTCCTATTTGTCAGGCACCACATTTAAAGCGCTGCAATAAAACAATTAAGCATATTCACAGATGTGAACACTGCAGCCCTGAGTGTTACTGTTCCATTTCTTCATTCTCAAGTCACTCTAATATTCCTCTAGTAAATGTGTACTCTGGGGGCTTATCTGTTACTGCTCTGTGTCTTCACAGCACCTTTGTAGCAATGTTCTTTTGTGTTTGGAATTACACCCTGCAGAAATTGCTTCCTGCCACCGAGACAGACCAATTCATTTTATGACTACAAATCTATATTAATGTCTTTTCTACAGTATTTAACGATGCAAGTCCTTCCACTTGTTACTCTTAAGCATATCAAGGCCTGTATTTCTGGAGACAGTAGTGCATGCAAAAGATTACAGTGGTTTTTATTGCAGTTAGAAACTACCTGATGTTCCCATGATCGATACAGTGAGAACATGTGTGTGGTACATTGAAATGTTAAATATAGACAAACAAATAAAAATCAGGGCCAAGCGACAGCAATGGAATAGTTATAAAGAAACAACTCTCATTTATATTTTTTCTAAAAACCATTCCAGCATCATAGCAGCAGAACAGAAGACAGTAGCAGAGTGCATATGGAATTTAATTTTGAATGATATTGAAAGGTCAGCACAGAATTGCTCAGCTCATATTTTTGTGAAGATAACATGTGTGAACTAGTTATTTCCTCCTTTTAACATATAATGACCTTGTCCTTTGATTTAATGAGAAAATTATACATGCTGCACTCAGATTTAACAAACTCTCCAGAATTAAAGATATACCAAAGGAGGGGAAAAAAATAAAAGAGGAATGAGATTGAGACCTCACACTTGCAACCCAACCATCTGGCAGAAGAAAGCCCAGAGATACCAGCACAACGACCTGTGGAGCCTTTGCTGTGACACAGGCGGGGGCAGAGAGGGGGAGAGCTGTGCAAGAGCTCCTTCCATCTCAGGTGCACTGACCTTATTAACGTGATGGAATGTGAACAATGCACATGGTTAAGTGCCAGGTCACATATGTGCTGCTGCTAGCAGGGAATGCAAAAAGACAACAGTGCCTGAAGTGCTGCACTGTAATTATAACTTGAGAAGACTTCTATAATCTTAATTATAAGCAGGTTGCCTAACCTGTGTTAAGGCCATATATCTCAATTCCAAAGGTTGCAGTAGTATCCCATGTCACAAAGGAACATCCATTTACTCATTAAAAATCTTAATTAAAATTTCAATGAATTTAAACTGTTCTACTCAACTCCTAGAAAAATATTGAGGCCTGACACCATTAAAGGATCTCTTCTCATGTGTAAAAGTGGAAGAGTGAACTCCTAATTCTCTTCCTAGCTCTGCTTTCGCCACTGTATACTCCTGACTATGCTTCTTTTACTTTCTACCTTTTAGAGCTCTGCAAACTGCCGGAATTCAAAAGATTTTAAATTTGTGAGCCCAACATCTAAGGACCTGTTGTGATGCCTGAATGGACCCCAAGATGGACGACAAGTCACGCGTTCTTCACACTTTTACAGGTTTGGTCCATTTGTATATCAGTATAAATTTGCCAATTAAAACTTCAGCCACTGATGTGAGTTCTCTAAGCTCAGCCCCCCTTCTCCAAGATGTTGGTTTGCACATTTCTGGGCCCAGGACAGCCTGGGTGTCCTTGGACTGCAAACCCAGAGACTTTGTTATGTCTGTCTGAGCATGAGAGAGCAGCAGCAGCAGGCTGTGAGGCACTTCAGAGTTTTACAGTAGGCAATACAGAATATGCAAGCTAAAACTCAAGGCATCATTCTGACAAACAACAAAAGAAGGCAAGTGACTGCACTTGCTTTCCACTGTTCCCTACTCGCAGCTGAAGAAATCAAGCTGGAGATACGGAAGTTTAAATAGATTGATAATTGCTTTAGTATGACTTTACTTGCTTTTTCCAGCATGAGCCCTGTGCTGTTTCAGGGGCAAAGGCTGATCCTTCCCTGGTTTGGGCCACAGACAAGGAAAGCAGCAGCTTTATGGGAGTGGTTTATCCTTCCCTCCCTGCTTATTTCTTTGATTTTGTGCAGGGTTTTTATTTCACAAGCACATTGAGGGGAGAGACAGATGAGATTAGAAAGGGATTTCTGAGGATGAACAATTCCACTGGGATCACCTAGGAGAATCCATTAGATTGGATGACAGATATATTTTTTAACAATCAACCGGAAGAATTGTTTAATGAATATTAGATTATATTAAATATGCAGGTTACATCTGAAGCCTGACTAAAGCAACTGGATACTGAAATTTATTTTTCGTTAGAAAAAAATGAAAACAAGAACAAACTGAAGACTACTGAATTTATGTTGTTTCTCCCAATATTCCCCTTTGCTGACTTCAGAGCAAGTGACTCCCAAGGAAATAAAAACCTCCCGAAGACAAGTGCTGGTTTCAATGGAATGCAGAAGAAAAGCAGAGGAGGCAAACAGCCACACTGGCAAAATTCCCAGGTATCAGCCTTGTGCGGGGCTGTCACACCTGCGATTAGCAAGGTCCAGAGCCCTGTCCCGCGGTTTTAGAGGTCCTCAAATGAGTTTCCTGCCTCTGCTCGATCTCACGAGCCACCACAGCGTGGCACTGTGACATTCCAACTGCAAACCCGGCTTTATTTCCCTGGAGCTGGGCTCCTGATAAAGCCCCCAAAGCAGCATCTGTGCTGGGTGACGGGGCTCTGCTCCCTCAGTCCCCATCACCTGCACTCATGGATCCCATGCCAGAGGCTCCTGGGCTCCCATTTTGTAGGAATGCCCGTGGGAGCAAGGGGGCAATCCCAATGCTGGGTGAGTGACAGCAGCTGTGCTTTGGGATTGTGGAAAGGGAATAAAGAAGGCTGCTTCTCCTTAGTTCTTAAAATAACCCCATCGTAGAGCTAGCAATTTATATTCAGTGCAACCCTTCTGACAAACCAATATTTTCTATCTGACAAAAAAAAAAAAAAAAGAAAAAAAAAGAAATATTAAAGAGCTCCATCCTCAACAGCCCCATGGACACACACAAAGTCCTGGCCTGCTCCAATGAGTATTTCTGTACCATTGCAAAATATTTCCAAAGGGAGCCTTAGAATTCTGAGGAATTTGTACTGGTAGATCATGGAATGAAACAAAACAACCATTCAGCATTCTCAAAATAGTTTGAATTAAATATTGCAGCCAGCAAGACTGCAAAAAACCTGTTTATTATAGAAAGTGTTACACAGGGATTTTTGACTGGTGTCCAACCAAAGCCTTCCAAAGTGGGTTGGTTTTGGTTATTTTTTTCTCCATTTTAAAATAATATACTCTGATGAAAGGCTGCAGCCATTCTGTCCCTGTCTCTGAAGGTGGCAGGAATTGCCATGAAGCTGTTCAGGGTCCTGTCACAGCACTACCTCATCTATCTTGTGGCTCTCAGTTGAAATACTGATCAAGTCTGGCCCTACTGAATTTTCACAATTAAAGTTTCAAGGTGACATACTATGGCATAACATTAAGCATAGATTTCATTTGTCCTTCATTAATAATCAACCTTACAGTCAAATATCCATTAACATGAACTGCATAATAAAATCAACAACAATTTCAAATGAATTCCCATATGAACAAAACATTTCAAATGCTTAATATTTCACACTCCTCTTTCACCAGATACAGCTCAGTAGCAGTCTAGGTCTTTGAAATCTTCATAATGCTTTTTATCTCTTGAAATGAAACATTTCTCTTAGACTTTCATATCACCCCTCTTACTTTACATCAGTGCCAAGTCAATTCCCCTTCTGGATTACATCGTTCCTCTCATATCTCCTTTGCCATTTAGCAAACAACATCCTTTCTCTGGATCTTCTCAGGGTATTTACTCATAAAAAAAGGACACTGTTCTAACCAAAATTAGCAGAATCAGAACCAAGGCAGCTCTCCTCTGCTTCATGGGCTGACATGTGCACTAAATGAAAACTCAGAGATAGAAACGCATCAAACAAACAAAATTAACAGTTGGTTTGCTATATAGAAACCTTGGCAATGGAGGCCCTCTAGTATCACCCACTGGTGTCCTGAATTATTATAAAAATAATCCTTCAACAATGTAAATTTATGTCTTTTTCCCTGTCCTGTAGATTTTTTATTTTCCCAAACAAGAAGGGTTCATCCCTCTTTGCTCAGGTAACCTGGTGCTATTCTGTTCAGGAGCACAACAGCTCCAAAGAACAAAACTCCCAACCATTATCATTATTAATAAAGAAAAATTTGCTAGTTGTGACTGGAACCTTTTAAGATTTCAGATTGAGCTGCTTTTCCTGGTTGGGAGCAGTGTGATTGCTTGTATTCTGCAGAGTAGAGGTGACTTTGTCATGCTCAAAATCTGCGCTTTTTGATGTTAACTAACTTCCTATAAAACCCTGTGAATGCCAGATAAGGAGGCTTTTACCTGAGAGCAGCTAAGTCTGATAAGTGAGGTGTTTGATTAAGCTCAACTAAGATTAGGAGAAAGTTATTGATGCCTTATCTCCAAAGGACTATTCAGTTCGACAGCTATCTCAGTGAGAAGCTGTCCTTTTTCTCTCCCTGACAAAGCCACAATCTAACCATTTTAAATCCAATCCACTTACAGCACTCAGACAATGCTCTTCATTTACTATAGCTCAAGTTGCCACATTCCTATGGCAGATTAGGACAATATTTATTACAAGATCTGGAATGGATCTTCTATGGAATTCTCAGGCACTAAACACTTTAGACAATAAAGGTTTCCCAACATTTCTCCATCTTGAGAGGAAAGCACAATTTTTGGAGTGCTGCTTCCATTACATAATACTCCTCTGAACATAATGCAGAGCAATTTCCCAGTACTTTATAAAATCTATTCCTTTAGGCTACCATTTGCATCCTAGGAATTACAGCCATATCGAGCGTTTGCATGGAGGTGGTTAATATTTAAAGTGAGACACAGGACTTGAGCAACTGAAAAAATCTGCACTCATGGAAGGCCACAGCACCCTCCTTCCGTGCCCTTTTGCAGTGGCAGCAGCAGTGCATCTCCTCTCCCCACTGATGGCTCTTTATTAAAAGTTTGGAAGTTTCCTGTTGCTTAGACAGCACAAGTCATTCCAGGAGAGGAGTCCTGGATCCTGGGTGTGTGTTTTGTATAAATATTGGCACTGCTGAGCACGGACAGAACAAAGAACCAGACCCATGACCCCTATGCTGTGTGACCAAAGCCTCTCCTCTCCTCCTTGCATCCCATTGTGCCCTAAACTGGGATTGAGCTGTGCTCTGCAGACCTCCATGCCCAGCCCTCCTGGTCACATTCCTGCCCCTCCTGCTCCCTGCTCAGGCCATCTGCTGCTTGCAAATCTCATACCAAGGCGCCCAGTTCCCAAAATACTGCTCATCTAATGAGCAGTTCTCATTTGCAAACTTCAGTATGTGTTTAGGTGGCCCCAAACTTCTTGGGAACTTGATTTATTTCTGCTGGAATGGTGTGAAACCACGCTTGGACTTTTAGTGAACTTGACCTTCTCTCTCTCGTGCTGTAAATTGCCTGACACACTGCTGGAAGTACACAGACTTTGTTAAGAAACTGTAATTATCAAAATGCATGAAACTGGAGATACAATTTGCACTTGTTCATCACACCATTCCATTTTCATCCTGTTGTATTTTTTTCTCATTTTAATTGAGTTCCTATGCTGCAAATTAGTCTCATAGCGCTCCTGCCTTGTTCTTGCTTGGAGCAGATATCCATGAGGCATCCCACTGAAAAATATCCTGTAAGGGATATTTAACTTTCCTTGCTAATTCCAACTGCAATAGCTAATTTAGCAGAGGTTTACTATTGGTTCTCAATTCTTTTCCAGGCCACGACTTCTTCCAACATATAAAAATGAATGTTATAAACCCCCACCCTAATAGTGTACCTGTCTGTTTTGAATAAATTTGTGAGATGATAATGACAAAAATGCAGATGTGATCTCTGGAATTTGTGCAGGTAAGCAAACTAAACAGAGCTAGGCAGAGCTGTATTTATCTAGCACAAATATGTATGTTCCTCAAATATAAAAAGAAAGTATTGATTTGCTACTGATACAAGCTCTGTTTCCTCCAAGCACTACTGGCTTAAAGCCCTTTATGGAATATACTCTTGTTGATCATCAAATACAGCACATTCCTACATCAGCAGTGTAGGAGGGAAGATTATTCCTCTGAGAATTACTGTATTCAAGAGGCAAGTGATAATATCATCACAAAATAGACAAGTTACATTTAAAATTAAATAAAATAGCGCACCAGAGGCTTCTGCATCTCCTAATGCTTTTTTATTTCCCAAACTCGTCTCTTACTGGATCAGGCAGAAAAGTGCTTTTCTTCCATGATTTTTTAATTTGATTTCATCAAAACTGTGGTGAATTCTTCCTATCTTTTCCCTATGCAGACTTAAAAACAGCTTACAGAGTTTGTACAGCCAGAGCAACTGAAATAGGCTCAGCATTCCAGATGGAAGCATTGGTTTTACTTGAGAGTAAATGCACAAGGCTTTGCTTAGAGCTCATCTTCTGGCAAAGCAGGGAGTTCACTTGTTTGCAAATTGCATTCACAGGCTTCATTCACTTCATGACAGGTTGTAAGGGCTCAAAGGGGTTTCTGCACCTCTCTTCCGTGAAGCAAGAACAATGTTACCCACAAACCATTTCACCATTATTAAAAATCTGCAATGCATCCAGGGGTGTCATAGAATCATGGAATGGTTTGGGTGGGAAGGGACCATAAACACCACCCCACCCCCCCCCCTGCCATGGGCAGGGACACCTTCCACTGTCCCAGGCTGCTCCAAGCCCCAGTGGCCAACCTGGCCTTGGGCACTGCCAGGGATCCAGGGGCAGCCACAGCTTCTCTGGGCACCCTGTGCCAGGGCCTCCCCACCCTCCCAGGGAACAATTCCTTCCCAAGATCCACTCTAAATTTCCTATCTTTAAATTTGTCTCCTTTCCCCCTTGTCCTGTCACTGCAGTCCCTCAGGAATTGTCCCTCTCTGGTTTCCCTGCAGACCCTAGAAGGAGCTGTGAGGTCTCCACACACCCTTCTCCTCTCCAGGCTGAGCAGCCCCAGCTCCCCCAGCCTGGCTCCACAGGGGAGATCTCAAATTCCCATGTGGTACTGGAGTTGCACAACCAGTTATTCTCCAGGAAATGGTCATTCAGACATTTGTACCTTATTTGTTCTTCTGCACTGAGCTGACTCTGTTTCCTGATATAAAACTTTTATATGAAGCAACCATTTCTTTGGCAGAACCATTGTGGTGACACTTTCCGCTGTGACAACTACCAGGGACTTTGGGGTTCAGTGAAGTGCAGGGAGGTACTAAAGCACTGCAAGGAATGCAGAAAATTCCTGTAGCACTCATTTGATAAATACAGCCTGGGTTTAATTTGTCCATTCAATCCTTTCTCATCCTGGGGAGGCAGAAATTAATTCATTTTGCATGCAAGCAGCAGCCATTTGGGTCAGCCTGAAGAAACTATTTCGGACTGTCAACATGCATCTAGGGGAGGCTTGAGACAGAGTGGGAGACAAATTGACCAAACGTTGATTTATAACAACAGTCAGCCAGAGAAGGCAAAAATGTGAAAACAGTGCAAGCAGAGTGTGAAACCCAAACCTGAACTGTCAGGGAACTGAAAGAACAACCAGCTGCTTTCTGCAGTGACATAAATCGAAGCAGAAGTCACCAGGCAGAGATATAAGCATTGCTACCACAACACGTAAATAATCTGACTCACTCTAAAAGAGTTGTTCTCTGGTGCTGAAACCAACTGCTGGTTGCATAAATCACATCCCCCCTCAGACACAAACAGGGTAGAACACGCATTCTTTGGAGAGAGGAAACTGTGTCACGGAGTTGGAGTATTCTCTCCTGCTGGAAATGCAATCTAGGACAAAGAAATTGTCACATTCTGGGTCTGAAGGAGTGCCAGTGGATTAGAGAGTAGCTCCTGCTGGCACTACTCTTTCAATTTATCCCCAAGTATCACATGAACATTACTGTTACTGCTTCCATTCTGCATTAAGAGATGAAGAAATTGGTTACAGACCAGTGAGAGACCATTCAAACAAATGAGCAGCTAAAAACTACAGAGGCAATAACTCCTTAGTGTACGAGTTACAGCATTACAGGATGCAGGAATTTATATTCAATTCTACAGCTGACTGTAATTCTACTGTTCTTGTAAGTCAACAGCTATCATTAAGCAATAATCTCTTAAAATATTTGCAATCTTCTGTGTTTCAGAGCATAGAACTGAGATATTCTATGCTTATATCACACTGCCAGTTAATCTTTCAAACTGAAGTTTATGTACAAGCACCTTGGGAAGTTTATTCTGAAATAATGCTATCACTACTAAATGCTCAAGATCAAAGGTTTCAAGTATGAGAGGGCTGATTTTGAAAAGAGCATCTCCAGAAACTGAGATCTACATGGAACACTTCTGGCCTCACCATGCACTAATGAAGTCTGCTTAACCTCACCTACACTATTTTTATTTTGGGGGGGGAAAAAAAAAAAGCACAAGTCTTTACATCAAAAATGCATCTAAAAATTTCATTTCCAAGCCCTTCTCAAAGGATGGCACACATTGATTAACTGAATTAGTAATTACCTTTGTGTAAGAAGCAAAAGCAAAAAAAAACCAAAACCCACTCGTTTTCCTCAAACAATTCAAACTTGGAGAAAGGCACTGGACTCTGCAGGGAAACGTTCTGTCAGAGCAAACACCAATTCCGTTAACAAGAGAAAGGAGCAACACAATACTTGGCTATATCTCAGTTCCTTTTCCACTTATTTGCCTTGCTCATCCTTTAATGCAAGGAATAAATGATACTTTCTCTATATGCCTTTTTCATATAAAAATACAAATCATATACAAAGAGAAATCATTATTGGGAAAAGGGAACACACTGCAATCTTAGTGTGTTTTAGCACTACAGAGCCTTATTCGCCTTGCCAAAAAATATTCACTCCACAGGGACATGAAGCAAGATAAGGGGGGAAAAAAGGGTCTGGCATTGAGGTACGAGATAAAGGTCAGCAAATCACATGAGCATTCTCATGTCAAGACTGAGCCACAGGGTAAATTACTCTGAGCCCCACAGAGCAGCTACAGAAGGTTGTTTGGAGATTCAAAACCTGTACAAACTAGTCTGCTGGCAGAGGGTGGAAATCAAACCATGAACTCAATCACTCCCAAGTGATCATAAAACCCAAAAAGCCCAACAAAACTTGAAAATATCCACAAGCAGGAAAAAAAAGCACGTGCTCATGTTGTCCACTTTCTGTAAACAGCCATTCAACATGCACAAAACTCAGTGGAATATTTTCCACTTCTTGGGAACTTTTCAGACCAATCATATCAGAAACCAAAGGCTCTCTCTACCCCACCACCCCAAAATTAAAATATCTCCACCTTCTGCGGGAGCTTTGTGCTGTTTCCAGTGCTCCTTGTTGTCTTTTTAAATGCTTCAATTTTGTCATCAGCTTTGTTTTGGCAGGTAGGTTCATTTGCAACTTGGAGAGTAGTTTGTACTGTTTTATCCTCTTCCCCTATCTCAAATATGTTGAAAGATTTGCCTTTAAAAAAGGTTTTATGACAGTACATAATGGTGATCTTCCTCTAACGCTGAGAGGGATGAAAGGCTGGTACAACATGCCTTAACCTGAAATTCAGCACAGAAAAAAACACAAATATAGAAATCAGCAGAAACTCAGGCTTTTTGTCACTTCTCCTCATCACCATTTTGCCTTTCATGTTTTATCTAAATCCATTGGGAAGGGGGAACACAGGATTAAATCAACAAGACTTAACATATGTTTCAAGTCAGGACCAGCATAAACAAAAAGGTGTGGAATGATAGATCATATTTTCAATGTCCACACGTGCACACAGTCTGAATCATGAATAAATGTCTGGGTCTGACAGCTGGGGAACATTGCAGTACTATTACATTTTCCTAGGAAGAGCTGAGCATGTGAGGTTTCAAGAGACAACAGAAAATACAAAAGCTACAGAGACATTTCAATATTGTGACAAACACTTCCTTTCTTTAAAGGAGCAAGAAAAATTTGAAACAACACGAAGAATCAATTTCCATGTTCTGTTGCTTTTAAGCACAAGACAGACTTTGTTTTGTAGTACTAACCCGAGAGAAGCTGAACTCCCAGTAGGTATTGTGACTTGGTCACTGTATACAAAAATGTCAGGATTTAGGAATCATGGCACTGAAAGAACACACATAGTGTAAAAGGGTACCTTGGAAAGTGGTTAAATATATAAGAGATAGGAAATAAATTCCTGCTTCTCAACCACTAAGAAAGTGTATGGGGACTTCATGCATTACTCCAAATTTACAATTGGAGAGGAGAGTCTGGAGAAGAGAAGGCTCCTGGGAGATCTTAGAGCTGCTTCCAGTGCCTAAAGAGGCTCCAAGAGAGCTGGAGAGGGACTTGGGACAAGGGCCTGAAGTGCCAGGAGCCAGGGAATGGCTTCCCAGTGCCAGAGGGCAGGGCTGGATGGGATCTTGGGAAGGAATTGTTCCCTGGGAGGGTGGGGAGGCCCTGGCACAGGGTGCCCAGAGAAGCTGTGGCTGCCCCTGGATCCCTGGCAGTGCCCAAGGCCAGGTTGGCCACTGGGGCTTGGAGCAGCCTGGGACAGTGGAAGGTGTCCCTGCCCACTGGATGGGCTTTCAGGTCCCTTCCAACCCAAACCACTCTGTGAGTCTGTGAGCTCTACACAAAATGAATGGATCAGCAGTGCTTTCTTTTTGGTCCTCTATTCCTCATCACCTCTTTCACCACTGCAGCACACAAGCTGCTATCAGAAGCTTACCACAAAAAAACAACACCCGTCTTTCACTATTTCTTTTTGTTTGGCCATCAGAGCAATTACTTGAAAATGCCAAGATCTGTGGAACATGCAATTGAAAAAGTGCCAGGTAGCAGTGCACTGAAAAGTGCTCCAGGAACTTGCATGAGCTGCTTCTCACCACCCCAGCCATGACAGCTCTTGACCTATACCAAGCAAACAGTAAATCAGCTCAGTTTAGTCTGAAGTGAATTACTTCATCTCCAGCAAGTTTTTTGTGCATTTGATACTGACAGGCAAGCATTGAGCATGGCAGGGACAATTATCTCAGGTCAGCATGCAGCTCTGTGCATTACCTGCAGCTCTCATTGCACAGAATGACACCAGATTCTAGAAGCCAAAGGTCTTTAGGGACAAATAAGTAGCACAAAAGAGACTTTGCTGAATTCATTTCTTCACATCTTAAAGAGCTTTCAGGGTATGTACAATTCTGCTAATAGACCACTCAAAGCTGTCTGCTAATTTATTGAGAACACACCATATCACCTGTACAAGTTCAATTCTTCCTTCTCCTCAGTATCACAGTCATCTCAATGTCATTGAGAAACATATAAAGATGTTTTAGGCTTTTAGATCAATACTGATCATCATTACCCAATCATATTTCAGCACAGCCTTCAGGAAATTCCTGGCTCTGTTCCATATTCTCTATAACACATAAGAACCTGTTGCATTTCAGGCTTATTGAATACATACTTATTTTAAATTGAGAGTAATGTGCCCAATTATTTTGGTAAATAATCCCTTCATCTTGAAAATACAATTCATATATTCTTGCTTCATAGCAGGCAAATGAATTACAATATAACAGGTGGTGTGTTTCAGTTTTTTTAAAAAATAAATTGTTTAGAATTATGAGTAAATTATTACAGGGGAGGTGATTCTGGAGCCACAAGTTTTATTCCCCAGACTACTAAAATTGAGAGCTGGAATACTGTTTGTGAATGTGCACAAAGTATGGACTTTGTGCAAAGATAACATGAATAGCAATAAATAGATCTTAAATGAAAAAAAAAAAGGTTTAAACACATTTTACTCAGGAAAAGAATGACTTCACAAAATCCCTTATTGTTATTGATTACAGAATTCATTACAGAATAAATTGCTTTTGCTAACTATGATTTTAATGATTTAGTCTTAAACCAATCATCCAGATTAAAAGGCTGATGCTAATTTCACTCTTCTATTTAACAGTTATCATGGTTTATTCATCGCTTATTAAGATATCAGTTCTATCAAAACATAATAGTCACAAAAATAGGGGAAAAGGAAACACAGACCCTTCATTTTTGAGAGCAGATCCAGCATTGCTCTGCTTTCCTAAACAGGAGCCTCCCTCACCAGTTCTTCCTTTCTTGCACAGCGATCACAGCAAAATTCCACAGGCCCCTCTACTGGCAAATTAATTCTTGCATTCTAATTAAAAGCATTTCAGGCTGATGCTTTTCCCTGGCTGTGCTGCTGCCAGCACGGATTTGCATTCCCATTGTGCAGAGCTGATCCCATTCCCTCGGACCAAACCAGGTTCTCCATGGGAGCACCAGGGGCGAGATCCCAGAGCCTGCACTTCCAGCACTGGGTATCTCCAACCAGCCACCCCTTCAGGAAGGGATTTATCTACCTGGAGTAGGTACTCCCCATTTTTCCTGAGGATACTACATTTCCTTTTATTTGCAATTTTATTTCCTTTTATTTGCTTCCCAATATCATTCAAAACTGATACCATGTTTCACCAGGTAACATTAAGTACTAAGTTTTCTACTGTCCCTGCAGTGATTTCCTTACTTTGTACTAAAACCAAAAAAAGTTATAAAGATCTAAGTTTTGATTCATAGACAGAGTTTATACCAAGCAGATTCAGATCATTTACATTGCATCTCTTCACTCTGAAATAGCCTGAAAGTTTTACATAACATTTTATTAAATTTCTACTACTGAAATAACTAAAGTTAGGTCTGAAATGCTTTCACTAGTGCTGCTTTCTCCCTTCCTCTTACATTTACCACTGTACTGTTTTTCTTCAACATTTATAACTTAAAAAAAAAAAAGCAAACCAAAACAATTAAAATTTTTTGTTTCTTAGAAATTGCAAATTTGCAAAGTTTAATGCCTAGGAAAATACTCAAAGCCACTGAGGTAAATCTTAGCTGCAAAATTTCGACAAGTTTTTCAAAGTTTTAAATGTGAGGATTGCTTCTGGGTTTTTTTTGTTTTTTCTAAAGTAGGAAATCAGAAATGCAGCACATGTTCACACACAAAGGGTTTGAGTTCTTTTTTTGAACCACTTCATTATTTTAAATGAAAGAAAGCACCTGGATGAGTGCTAACAATGGAAGAATAATTTTGATCTCAGTTACTCAAACACTAAAAATAAACATTTTGCCTGAAGTCAATCATAGAAGATTACAAATAGACACACATTCAGAACCTTCTAACTGCAGCTAATCAAGGAAATTGGAAAGGTGTGACGCCTCTCAACTAGTGAAATCAAAAGCCATAAAAAACAGATGGAAGCAGGAGATCTCATAATACAACAGTTTGCACCATGTTTTGAGTTCTCACAGACCGACAGTTCCAGGCAGCACAAACAACTCAGGCAGTGGGGCTTTACTGCTTGTTTGAGAAAAATAGAGGCAGTTGGTAACAGGTTTCAGATTTTTTTTATTTTTTTTTTTTAATTTCAGGAAAAAATTCTCCATGGAAAGGGTGGTCAGGCATTGGAAGATGTTGGAGTCTCCATCCCTGGAGGTGTCCAAGGAAGGGCTGGATCTGGCACTCAGAGCTCTGGGCTGGGAACAAGGTGGGCATCAGGCACAGCTTGGACTCTGACCTTGGATGTCTCTTCAACCCAAATGATTCTGTGATTAAATATAATTTTTCAGTGATCTTAGGAAGAAAAGTTTCCTCCTGGAAGTTTTCTTTTTTTAGTTTAATCTATGCTGCTTTCACTCTCTCTCTGCCTCAGAGCATTCCCTCCTGTTGGTCTTTAAACAGAAAAACAGCCTGCCTTAGAGCCAGGCCTCCTGGTTTGAATTAGATCATCATTAGCAGAACCCCCTTGGGAAAGCTGAATTAAATCAGGTTCAAGAAAGAAAACCACTCTTTCCCTTCCCATGCAAACCGTTGATTTGCAAACCCATAAAGCTGAAAATGCAGACAGATACGGCCACTGCTAAAGATTTTAGATCAGGTGATTTAGATCACCTGCCTAAAAGCACCATGAATCTCTTCCATGGACAAATACTAATTGTAATAATGCTAGGACAGTCAAAATAGTTAATCACTCACCCAACAGGAAAATTAAAAATAAATTCACATCTGCAGGAGTAGATATCACGCTGACTTCTCTGCCATTGCATAATCAGACAAATCTCCTTAGCATTGCTTATTCTGCAGTTAAAGCTATATTTTATTTTGGGAGCAGGAGATTGGGCAACACCTTACACTTAGCAACCTAAACGTTGGAAAAGTTCTTTTAAGCTGAATTTCATTTAACAACATAGTGTTATTTTATTTTTTTCAGTGCCATGTGTCCATACGAAGTGCAATCATCACAAGTGCCCATCCTGCCAGGTGCCCTGGACAGGGCATCCTCTCTCTACATCAACTCCTTCAGCAGTGCAGGCATGGCCAACACACTCCTGTTCCTGCTGCTCCCCTACCCCATGAGTTTATCATTGCTGCACCGTCCCAGGTGTTCAGGAGCAGCTGCTCAGGGCACCCCAGCTGATTGCAGCTAGAGCCCACAGCTTACAAACACACATTTGGATACTTCAGGGCCAGGAGTTGAAGTTTAGCAGCAAGAAATTGGCTTTAGCAGCAGCCAGCCCAATCACTACAATGTTACACGTATGGTGTGAGAAGAGAAAGCAAATGGGGATTTTTTAGGTGTTTTTCCAGCATTTACTTTTAGGAGAAAGCTGCAGATCTGGTACAAGTTTAGTCTATGCTCCAGACTGAGATTTACTGCTACCATTGGTATCAGCTGGGTTGCTAATGGAGTTATGGATTGCCTCCCACCCTCTCCACTTGGTCTTCCCATAGAGCCCAAAGTTGTATTCTAATGGATCAGAAGGATCAGGGAATTATATTATATCCAAAACCTATTTCAGACACAGGTGTATAGGAACAAAAGCTCCTGTGGTGAACTCTCTCCTTATTGATTTCTTTTCCTTGGGGAAAAGAAACATCTCTAAGTCAATAGGCATCAGCAAAAGCTTTTAAATTCAATACTATAATTCTAATGAAGATTAATTTATTTTTCATTTTTATGGGTTTTTTGGATGCAATTCTGCTTCCACTGGAAGTCAATTGCCAAGAATGTCACAAATCAGATAACTGAGAAGTAAGCAGCAAATTTGTTAATTACTAGGATTAATTTAATGAACTGAGTCTCATTAAGCTCCATGAGCCATGCTGTCTATAGGAGTGTGTGAAGGGCCACACCAGCAATGTCAGGAGGCAATTAAGGACACTGCTGAGAAATTTTGTGAGGGGGAAGGAGAATAACAAGGCCAGTGTCACCTGGAAAATGGCATTATTACTGAAAGAGCCAATGGAAAGAATCAAAAAAAGATCATTTTGGTCCCAACAAAGTGTATTCTCTCCTTAAGGCAGACAAACAAATGCTTCAGCTACGATGGTATCTGGCCCAGGCCCCTCCTCAGGTGAGAACTTGCCTAACAAAACTTTCCCACACCTGAATCTACTCAGGACTGAGTCCTGGCTCCCAGTCCTGCCTGTAGACACCAGGTGAAATCAGCATTCATGTAAAAACATTGTTAAGGGACTATAATTTAATAAAACACCACAAGACAATGTTGCTTTCAAGTCCTTTTGAAGTTAAAAATATGTGAATTGATAAAACCATGAAGTACCACTTATAAAACAAACCCTACTCCTTCCTCTTAATCAAATCTACAGGAGGGAAGACCAGCACCAACACAGACTGAAATCACTACAATTACACAAGAATGAAAGTTATTTTTTTTCCTTTTTAAACCACAAGTTATAGCTTTCAAAAACCTCTGAGCTCCAGATGATTGGATTTGATGTACCAGAGGAATTTTAATCTTCCCCAAAATATTTAAACCCCCCCACTATTTTCAGGGGAAATACCACCACCCATGACATCCACCTGATGGCAACATCGAGGCGTCACAGCTGGGGCAGTAAACACAGGCAGTGATGTCTCTGGGAAAACACATCTAAGAAAAGTGAAAAAGCACTTAAAAAGTGAGGAAATAAATAGTCTTGAGGGCACCGAGGTGGGAATAAGGTGCAGGAGGGAACTCTCCCAGTGCTGGAGTGGGCATCCCTGCAGCCTGTGCAGAGGATTATCGTGCCACAGTGTTTACCTGCTGCCTGTGGAAAGAGTCACAGGAGAGACACCCACGCTGCAGCCCAGGGAGGTGGATGGGTATATCCTGAGGATGTGCAGCCCCTGGAGAGCCCATACCAGAGCAGCTTTATCCTGAAGGACTGCAGCACACGCAAGGACCCGTGCTGGAGCAGGGCAAGGCACGGGGAGGGAGCAGCAGCTGCCCTGCAGTGACCACAGCCCGTCTGAGCCAATGCCCTGGAGGCACCTGAGCAGCTGGGAGTGAAGGACTGGAAGGGAGCCTGGGAAAAGGAGGTGGAGGGGAGGTATTTTTGGGTTTGCCTCTTTTCTCACCATCTAAATCTTCTTTAATAGCAATAAATGAATTGTCCATGAGGCTGTTCTGCCTGTGAAGGTAATTGTCAGGGATCTCTCTGGCTTTAGCCTTCCCTGCAGGCTTTTCTGGGGGATGTTTCCCTCTGTGTCACGGAGGGAATTCAGAGCAGCTGTGTGGGCACCGGACACCTCCCCAGGTCACCCACCACAGCAGCAAACCCGGGATGAGCTGGGATACAAGTGCAATATTCCCTGGAATATTGCTCGTGTGTGCCATGGCAAACGCACTTCTGGAGCCAGGGGAACACTCACCACAACTTTAGCAGGAAAAGAAGCAATTTACTAATGTGATTAATTAGCTGTAGCAATTACTGCATGGAAACAATGCACAACCCCTACATATTCCATTTCCTTGAAAAACTCTTTGCTATTATTTATAAAGCTTTCAGAATCCTTATTTTTTCTTCAGGGGGGAATATTTAGATGGAAATAAGAGGTACTTTTTCTAACTTTTCCCTTTAAATAATTAAGGCTTGATATTAATGTTTGAATACTTAAGGTTTTCTATTATCTTAACTAAGATATAGCAGATATTCTGTCCATCCTGTAGAGTTTTTGAGATCTTATGGTACGGGTGCATTGACACTGATTGGGTTGAACACAGTAGGAAGAAGAAGTAAGAAGTGTTTTTTAGCATGAACACAATAAAAGAAGGAGGTGGTAGAGAATAAATCTTTAAAATGGCTCCCCTTGGGAAAGAAATAGAAATACAGCAGCATTTTACTATTTGTCTAACATATGGTATGGATAAATGTCTGTTAGTGAAACTGCATTAATTCCCTGCAGGAAAGTCTTATCTGGAGCTCTGATCTGTGCACAGATATGCAGATATTAAATACTGACAAGAAAAAATGGACAAGTTCTACTTTTGATGTTATTTAAGAACATAACTTCATAAAGTTAAATAATTTCAAATAAAAAAAATGTTTCCCAATCTTACAGATAACTAATAATTAGCTACTCAAATGCATAAGAGCCTGGTAACTGTTCCCTTCTCCATAAATTATTCTGTAACTGTGTTAGATTCCAGTAGGGCTTTTAAAGTTTGGGGGTTTTTTTAATGTGAATCTAATTTGTTTGGAGCTTCTGCTGGGTGTGTGGGTGGGATTGAGGTGGACATAACCCAAAGAGCATTATTTCTATTTTCTTTTTAAATATTAAAGTAATTATGAAAAAAAAGCCCTGGAATATAAAGGTCTATCCCAGAATATTTACATGGTAAGATTTGACTGCTTTAGCTTGAAGAAAACGCCCTTTTAGATGATTACAAAAGTTGTAAAAGTGCATAAGTTTTAAAGGTTTTATGCCATAATTACTATGATAATCATGTTTTCCCTGGTAGAAATATAAAAATAGTTGGGTACAGCACTAACAACATATATTTCAAACAAGAAGTAACATTAATGGAGCCTGCTTCAAACAAAAATTCTTCTAAATTCTGCTAAAATGCTGTGTGTTTTACCAGGGCCAGCCCAGCTGGGAAAGTGTGGGAAGGCTCCAAGGCATTTTGTGTGCTCTTCCAGAACTGTTTCTGAGACCTGGGAGGGGATGGAGTTTGAGTTGCTATTTGTGACACATCTGAGCAAAATCTCTGCTCTCTGATGTCAGAGCAAAAGGTGATTTTTTGTGTTTCCTCTTTGCTGTTGCAGTGTTACAGCTTTCAGTAACGAGGCAAAGCACAACAGTGAAAATCAAATGCAGGCTGGAAGAATTGTATTTCTGGAGTGAAATGCTATAGCTCCAAAAAACTCAGGGGGTTTTTGCCTGAGGGGTCAGTGAGGCCATGAGCCCTGTGATTTTTTATTCCATGTGTATCTATTAATGCCTTTGTGTGTGCATATATATATAAAAATATAGATACACACACACACTTTTGGGTATGTATAAAATGAAGGAGTACCATGGACTCCTGGAAGGTTTCAGGGGCAGGTTGGATGGAACTCTCAGCAACCTGATCCAGTGAAAATTGTCCCTGCCCACAACAGAGGATTGGAATGAACCTTCAGGATCACATCCTTCCAATCCAGACCATTCCATGATTTTATTACTCTGTTCTTCCCTCTGACTGTGCTCCTTTTCCTTATATACAAAAAGAAAAGTATTTAAAAATCATTACATACCCTAAAAGTTTTGTGCTGGTCATAGAAACACCCTGAGTCCATCCATTCAGCTGCAATGTTATTCTTGTTTTGTATGAAATCCCCTGCCTCTAATAAAAATTAATTATCTCACACTATTCAATGAGTCCTGCCCAGCCTGCTAATTGTCTCAGCAAAAGGTTGTTGTGGTGATTTATTTCTACTCTTCCACTGCTACTCTGAAACTCAGGTGTATGGCAAGTGCAGGATCACAGAAATGCTTCTTTCTGATAAAATTGGTGTTTGTCTACTTATAGATTTGTGTATTTCATAACAGAGCATTTAATTTCGACAGGCTTTGGGGCTTTATGCACAGCTGCTGCTGCATTTGCCATCCTCCTCACAGGTGTCACACCTTGTAGGAATTTCTACACCATGATTAATGCAATGATTTTTTGTGTGAGGGGAAAAAAAATAAGCCTGTTATCAGTTGTTGCTCCAAAAATTGTTACAAAATAAAATGAAAGGGTAGGAGTTATTGTTTGTTTGTTTGCGTATTTTTAGTACTAATCTTCACTAAAAGCACTTCAAATCCAATATAAAAGTGTTTCATCAAACAGAAGTTACTTTCAGAATTTCTGGTATAATTATGATTTTAAAAGTTCTGAGGCTCATGTCCTCATCTAGAACCAGAAGTCCTTAAAAGCGTTGAATTAGAATTTATAAGCAAAGCACCTACAACTCTTTCTTGGAAATTATAGATTTTTTTTTTTTCTGTTTGATGTTGAGCACAACTTCCACTGAAAATGTGAGCAAAACCCTCACAGTGCTACATCCTCAGTGCTTAAGATCTGTCCCAGGAATGCTGAAAAAAGCAACGACCATGGAGAGAAAATGCATTTAGGATGACAGAAAACAACCCTGCAGAAACATTAATAATAAGATTTAGGTAAGGAGCTTCAGTAAAATGACTGGGGACAAAGCTGACGAGTCCTAGATTTTAAAACATTTTAAGTGGAAGTGGATGAAAAGGCTTTTAAATTACTTGGGTGCTGAAATCTAGCTTGAACATCCTATTAATTAATTAATATATTAATTTATTTATGGAGCTTTTAGTAATATGAACATTTAAAGCTGTAAAATGGCTATGGGCAAAAATTGCCCACTCAACTGCTGCGTGAACTCTCTGTTTGCTAATGAAGGGATGGAGAAAAATATCTGGAATTTCAAGACTGGATTTTGAAGGAACTGAATTAATGTTTAAGTTGGTTGTTTTCCATTCCTCATGTTGCTTCAGGATGGTCTCTTAGGAACACAAGTTGCTTTTGCAATATGAAATGGTGCCTGAGATTTTAGAACATCTCAAAGTCATTAAGAGAAGTAAATTAATTGGACAGAGACACAATATTCTTCTAAGAAAAAACATAATCTCATTCTGTTAGGAGAAAAACACCTTTTATCTAACATTTTACAGTAATTTCCATGGACACAAGCATTAACAAATGTAAGAATGTAGTATTATATTAATGTAAGAATTAGTGGGAACATGGTGACAGCTATGGAAAATAAAAATCAAAATGCAGAGAAGTAACAAAACACAGTTTGGAGTGTCCCTGGTCAAATGTTAAACAGAAATACCTGGAAACTCAGAAGATTATTACTCCAAGAAGATTAATCACAAGATTTGGATGGTTTTTCTTATTATCTCTCTGTTCATGTATGAAAGTTTTTCAATAAATGGTCCAACAATGGGACAAAACCTATTCAGGGCTGTATTTCTGTTCCTCAACACAGGAGACAGAAGTGTCTCAGATTAAATTTCTATTTTGCTCACTGACACATCTGTCAGCACACTATGGGGAAAAATTCCAGTTAAAAAAATCAAACTTCATCAGGAATGGGACCGTCCAAGGGAGGACAGAGGAGATCAGTCTGAGAACAATGAATGGCAAATCAGCAGCGCCCTTCCCTGGTGCTCTTTATGTTTGGATTTACCAAGGATGTGGCACTGAATACTTCTGTAAATTATTGGCTTTAAATAGGAATTTGAACCACATCTCTCTCCTTTGTTACGTGTGTGTAATGATCAGTGACTTCAACTCACAGAAAATATCTAAGGCTAAGGAAGATTGGTGCTACTACATTCTACTTTCACTTTGAGAATTTTTCATTTTTTACTTTAGTTTATCTTCTATTGATTTATTACTTTTAACTCCCTTTCTACAATAACATAAATGGTATTTCTCAGAAGTGTAATGATGTTTATTTCTGTAAAAAAATATTAATAAACTAAATAAAGATTAATGATAGGCAAAAATCTATATTCAGATGAGATCTATTTTTCTTTTCTGAATTAGTTTTGTTACTTATACTGTAATGCAACAGCCATAACTCAGAGAATGGTTTTTTTAAGTTTAAAGAATAAAAATCACTGGTTTTGATTCACACAGTTCAAGCATTTCCCTATTTAGATAGATACTATAGTTCAAAAAGAAGAGTTATTTTCTGATTATGAGTTAAAAAATCCATTATGGCAGAAAATAAAAATGCCCATTAAATTCAGAGGAAGTTTTGTCTTTTTACATTTCCAGAGAAGTTTTGCAGACATTCATATTAAGTTTCCTTTTTGCACTGTCACCTGAACTTTTCCAGGCTTCTCTCAACTAAAAGATCAAATTTTTCAACATTATTCATTAATATAATCTGGGACATGACCTCCTCTCTAGTAGGTTGTTGTTACTGTCCTGCCCTTTGTATTGACCACCCTGCCTGGGATTTGTTTCCTCACCCTATTTCTTTGCCTTGCAACACATTTCTTCTTCCCAATTGTTTAGAATTTAAATCAGGGAATCTGATCTTTTGTGCACCTGCATTTAGACCTCTCATTCCCAAAGTATTCCTGTTCATATTTGCCCTCTGTCACTGGGATCCAGAGCTGCTCACAGTTTATAACTTCCTGATCTCACTGATTAGTCCTTTGTGGTTTTGGGTTGAATTAGATAGAGTAATCTTTGGAATATTTTCATTGTATATATAAAGTGTTTTCATAAATGTACTAGTAAATTACAGTGAGGGATTCCCCAAAAAATGCTCTTCAAAAGAAGAATTTATAAAATATTTTGCAGTGATTTCTCTTTGATAAATGCATCCACATGATCCATAATCAATAAGTTCCACAGATTTTCTTACTATAATAGCTGAAAAACTTGACTATGACTTTTTGTATCCAAACTCAAGCTTTCTTAGCTAGTACTCTTATATATAAACAAATGAATATTGTCTGTATTTTTCCTCCTAATTTCTACAGTGAAATTTTGTATCTCCATTTATTCACATCTGGACCTAGGAACAGATTTTGAATCAAGCATGGTCAAGCCATACATGTACTCCACCAGTTCTGCTTTTTCTCCAATAGTTATATCTTTTTTTTTTCCCAAGCAGAGATTATAATAGTTAAAAAAAATCTTATTATTATCAGTGCTGCTGCCTGTTTACACCTTCCAATCGATACTGCTTCTCTCATGGTGCTAAACTTTAATTTGACCATCACTGCTGCTGTTGTAGCACAACTGAAGTCATCTGTTCAACTTGGGCATCAGGTAACTAACACAGAATTAATTAGAAAAATATTTGCAACCTGTAATCTATTCTGTGTAACTCCCTGGATGAATTCTGTACTTGACTGTGTAATGCTGTCTAGGATCGCGG
>VZTH01018085.1:2533-118334 GCA_013397815.1 Aleadryas rufinucha
GTTCACTGGGGGATATCTTTCAACTCCAAAGTTTCCAGGCTACTTTCTTCTCCTGAAATGTCATGTGTTTCTCTGATGGTTGGTGTCTCCAAGCAGCTGATGGCTTAAATCACAAAGCAGAGAATCTGCAACTCTACCTGCCCAGTTTGCTCTCCCTGTTAGCATCAAGCAACGAAGCCCCCAGACTGGCAGATGGGGCCTCTCCTAGAAGCAAAAGCCATGCTGTACAAGCCAGAACTGCAGATCCCTAACTTTCCTGTTAGTCTGCAACATCTTGCAGAACCCTTAAAGGTGGCAATGCCTTGCAGGCACAGACGTGGTAAACTTACGGGGTTTGTATCAACACACAACAATGAATCTAAAAAATCTAGGATGGTCAGTTCTTTCCTAAGTGAGCTAATTGGGCAACATAGGATCTACTATTGAAATTTCAGTAAATATACCAAATCAAAATTTATACTAAAAAAATTCATTTCCAGTGTTTTCTGGTGGAAATTCCCGATGTGTTTGCAGTTAGTTGTTTTGTGTTCCAGTACCTTTGTGATGAACTGCTCTGTCCAGTGAAAGCCACTGGGTCCATCAGTATCCAGGCAGTGCAGAATTCATGTGTAGAAGAGAGAAAATCAAATCTAGCCTTACTCTAACAACACTGACCTTATCATGTCCTTAGATGTTTGTTCTGTTGCCTTGTTCTTCCAGCTATAAAAGCTTTCCATCTGAGTTGACAACCTTGGAGCTGGCTGGAGCTCTGAATCTTTGTCATTCATAGAACAGCATTTATTAAAATTCATAATACTTGAGTGTGCTTCCAGATCCGTGTTACTTAATAGAGTAGTGCAGGTTTACAGTCATTAGACATTGACAAATGCAGCACTAACTGCCAAAAGAAACTATCTGTTGATACCAAGATTGCAAGACTCTTAGACCAATCATAAAAATCAAATAGAGACAATGTTTTAAATTAAACAGAAAACAAAGACATTTTACTTCACAGTCTTATTAATATGTATAATGCATTATGAAATCCATTTTATTTGCCTCCAACATTTTCCCAGCTGAACAGGAAGCTTTTAAAAAACAATTACCACTTTGAATCTCCTCTGCTGCATGCAAGTCATGTTGTGCCTGAGCCAATCCTTTCGTACAATTCTTTATCACTGGCAGGTAGTTATATTAAAAAATTAATAATGACTGCTTCATTTTTCAGAACCTGTAATCATCTTGCTATGTAATTCTGAATGCAAGGTAAGGAAGAAGAGAAGACCTGGGGTTTGAAAACTTACGTAAAATCCCACCAGGTTCTGGTGCTCACTTTTCCCCCTTTCACTTAAAAATACCATTCTCTTTTCAGTGTTAGCCCTGTCACAACAAAGAGAAATATTCAAAGCTATTTGTGATGGCTATTTGTTGAGACAAGGTTTGGATATAATTCAAGAATAGTCATGTCTGAACCTGGATTTAGCATTACTGACGTTCCTCTCGATGCTCATCTAACGTCTCCACATACACAAAGGGCAGTTTCAGCTCCTTCCTACTAAACCAAGTCTTACTAAACCAAGGCCCAGCAGCAGGAGGCACAAAGATGCACACGTGGCTTTTGTAGGAAGCTGAATAGTGGACAGTATGGAGAAGAGTCCAGTGGAAATCACTCGGGGATGCAGATATTGGGAAAAGGCAGCACAGCAATACAGCTCATTGGGTTCACAAAACAGAGTGAGGTGTCAAGGCTTGAACAGGAAGTTTTCTCCAACATGTTGGTTCCTAAAATATTGAACATGGACAATGAAATCTACATGCTGACTACTGGTAATCAACATTTTCATACTGGGCATGCCAATACCTAGGTTAAGTTTCTGCAAGAAAAAGGGATGGGGCAGACTAAACTGGTCTTAGAATTCCAACTGCAGACAGCTCTAAAAGTCAAAAAAGAAGATTTTTTACGCAATTCATTCCTTTATTGCTTTCTGCTACCCATTCTCTTTTTTGTTGCATCCTCCCTTCTCTTTTTTTTCTGTCATTGGGCCTAGATTCCTTTTCTTTCACAGCAGGTCGCATCACTTTATTAGAAAGAATATTAGGACAAGTGTTCTCCTATGAGGATACTCAAAAACTAAGCAGGTTGCCTGTAAGACAATCGGAAAACTCATCTGGATAAGGCCCAAAGGAACTTCACCCAGATGCTGCTGTTCTGAGCCACGTTATGCCTAGAGACCTGCAGAGAACCTTTTCCACCTAAATCATTCTGTGGGTCTGTGACCTTTCTTTTTAACTCAGAGGAGTAAAGACTTGGGTTTATTATTCACTTGGTTGACCCTGACTGCCTTTTTTTGTTCAAATCACATCTAGTTTGAGTTTCTTCCAAGTCCAAAACTGCTTTACTCCTTTCTACAGAAAGATGTTTTCAGTAAGAATTAAAAAGCCTGAAACTCAACATGTCAAACCAATGCTGGTACTTATTCACATTATACTAGCACTATATAAACCACCTCTATTCCCACAGTTTGATCAGTTTGAAAGTTTCAGTATGTTCCCCACCACTGTAACAGAGCCAAATTGATTTTTGCTTTGGCTGGTTTAAATAAGATCATAAAGATCCCTAATGACTACTGACCTAGCTAGCTGCAAGTCAAATATTAGCACAACTAGAAAACTAATAAAAGTACAATCTGCTATCCAATCTATTTGAAAAGTTAATTCACTCTGTTATAATAGGAATCCTATATTGGTCAGGCTCTAATAAGAAACTAGACTACATTTATGCAGTACATTTACAGATTTTTTTTGCTATAATTTTATAAAAAGTGCAGTGTTAATTTGAGACTATAGGAAATCAAATGGAAATTCACTCAGCAGTTCTAATGGGAAAAAGTACCACAATTTTTAAGCCTCTCTAACCTCATTTTCTCTGTGAAGCGTGCAAAACTCACAAAGAGTTTTGAGAAACAAAGTAGTCTATTACATAGGGTGTAAAATAAATAAAGGTGGTATTAATTCAATAATGTTGTACATCTGCACATAATAATCACATGTTAAATTTCTGTGCTTTAGTAAAGTAGGTAACAAGTATTGATACAGGATTATTATTATTATTATTATTATTATTATTATTATTATTATTATTACAGCTCCTGCCAGGTATGCAAAGTCTAAACTCCAGAAGTCATGATGAATGACAGATTAGTGATTTTGGGGACAGACACATAGCATTTGATAGGTGGGATAAGGAAACACAAGAATAAGTTGGCCATTATATGACCAAATGTAGCTATCCTTCAGGTTATAGAATTCACCTTACTGAAGTCATGAGAAAGCCGACAGCAACTCCAGCAATAACTGCATCATTACTTCCAAGTTGCTTTAATCTTTTTGCAGAGTATTTTTTTTAGGCCTCATCAATAATTACTCCAGAATCAAAAAAAGGTAATAATGCCCTAGAACTATGAAAAGTTAACAAACTATTCAAGTGCATTTTAAACCCATCCTGTTACATGTGTTCTTCCATTCATCTGCTCCTGTGTTTATGTCATAAAGGAAATTATAACAGAAAGAAGTGCATAGCAGGTCTTGGAGTATGTTTTAATCTTTTGGGCTCTTTGCACTGATCCTCTGCAAATGAGCAGAATCTCTGCTGGCAAGAGATCACAGCCAGCCATGGGACTCCAAGGATGTATAGTCTGATGAAGATCTTAATCCCAGTGGGTGCTGTAAACACGTCCCTCAAAAGTAAGAGTTACACACCATTATGAACAACCATTTGTTTCTTGAACTGTGAAACAACTCTTTAAAAATTGATCATGTTCTCTGCAAGATATTGATCAACCATGCACCTAACAACCATTTAAAAAAATCTATCTGCAACAGAAATCTTGACCATTAAATCACTCTGTTTTAAGACAAAAATGTACCTTAACTCCTGATTCTTTAACTTAAAACTGGAGTGTTCCAGGAAGACCTAACAAAATTTATCATTGTGAATTTAGAGAGATATCCTAAATCTGATTCTTGCCTGAACTTCTGAATCAAAAATATTATTTTAGGTATGGCATCAAGCCGAAAGATAATCCATGAAGACTCATGAACTCTAAAACTGAGTGTCAATCTGTCATCATTGTTGTAAGCACACAACCATCATGAGTAATAATTTCACGCGTGTTAAGACCTGAGTGCCCATTTAGCATCATGTGCACAAGATGCAACAACTCTCAAAGCATCAATTCCTACTGTCTCAGGTATTTCCTGCAAACACACCTGTCCTGATCCATTTTCATACAGCCTCTTCAACAGCTCCACTGGGCTGTTGCCACAGTTGTGACAAAATACATGACATGTGCAAACCCACCTGTGTAAAAAGCATATGACCTGACTTTAGGAATGGGATCTGCAAACTACTTGCACTACATCCAACACCTCACAGAAATTCCTGGTGAAATATACCAGTGAAGGAAACATATCAGAGAAGAATTGTTTATTGTGAAAATGCTGGGATGTGGGAATGGACTCAGAAGAAGCACCAGATGTACCTTCAGAATGCCCCAGGAATTACAAAATAGATAATGAAACCTGAGGTGCTGGCCAGATGAGTTAGAAATACAGAAGCATAAATTATCACTTCTCCAGAAAGACATATTTTGTTGTTGTTGTTGCCACATTCTGCTGCACTCACAATACATTTATTTATTTCATGTTACTCAGGTACTGGCAACTGGATTATCCATTTGTGCTTTAGAGGGAGGAGATCTCACAATTTACAAGCTACTTGCTACCCACACAGAGGCACCCAAATGTTGCCAGAAGCTTGGAGAAGTTCTGGGTTGATGCAGTGCCTTAAGTTTGTATAGGATGCACAAAACTTGGCAGACTGATTCCTAAAGCTGTTATTAAAACTCAGCTGGAATTTCCAGAGAGCAGGAAATGCTAATATTCTTTCAAAGCTAAATCACTGAAACAAATCTTTTTGTCGTAAGGCTGATATTAATGACTTCACCCTTGAAACACTCCTAAAACAAACCCCTTCTTTTCAATGTCTGGAGTGGCTGGTCAGAAACCGGGAATCAAGTCTTGATGAAACTGGACATGATGCTTAAAAAGACCTTTCAAAATTTTTCCATTTTGAAAAATTCTCCTGATGTCAAAGCCACTGTCAAAAGATTGGGATGGGATTGGTATTTCAAAATATGCTTTAAGCATCTTCCTTTGCTCCTACATTTTCCATGTCTTTCCTACTGATCAGTTCTGGAAAGGCTTGACTGTTGTACTTAAAGTTACTTAGGCTGCATTTGTGAGTCCCTGTTGATTCCTTTCCACTCTTATTAGAACTTCATGTAACTTAAGCAAATTATGATAAATAAATGCAGGGATATTCCTACAGATCAAAACAACAACAAAAAAAAGTGTATTCACAGATGCAGACCAGAGGAAATGGTGCAACTCTATCACAGAGCAGTCAATAATTTGATAATGCCCTGCACATTCCTTGATCTCCAAATTTTCATGTATCTGAGCAAATAAATAGCTCAATGTTGTGTGCTTGGGAAAGAAAACATGAAAATTCCTTACGTTTTTGAAGAAGTCAAACAAACAAAAGTTAACACATTAAGGGCTCTACAGCAATATCCATGAAACAAAAACCTAGGTATACTTCTGAAAAGAAAGGAGGGGAAAATTGGGCAGTAATTTTACCTGGTAATATCACTCTGCTACCACAGGGAGATGGCTGCCCAAGTTACATATTGTGTCCTGTGTATTTTCACATTGCTATCTATTTCAAGCCTAGTTAAAGCTTCTCAGTCATTACTGGGAATACCTTCCAACTTAGAAGGCTTCAAATATGGCTTGCAGACTTGAACAGGGCCTGGTTCATAACGGATTTTCCCAAAGCTCTCCACAAACATTCTGATTACTAGTTTTTCTAGCAAAAATCTACTAAAGCTGTGGGGTTTTTTTTTTAAGTAACAAATGGGAAAAATGAATTTCTACTTCAGAACGAGAGCTAATCCAATCTCCCTAACAGCTGAGTAATAAAAAACCCCGCACAATTCCTTGTCTTAGAAACCTGATTAAACAGACCAACATGTTATAAATTACAGCAGTTCTCAAAAGTGTTGGCTAGTTTCAAGGCACAGTGTAAACAGGTGAAGCCAGTATGTTCACAGCATTTTTCTCTACTACCAAATGCAATTTTTTATTACCAGAAAGACAAAGAACTTGAAAAGTCTACGAGATTCATTGGTGGAAACCCTAAGATGGTATTCAGGTTGTCAAATGGATTATCTGCAATAGGAAATTTTCAGGATAAAGGCAAGGATTAAAAAAATGCTTCACGTGTCTGCAAGCGTGAATACAATCCTTCTTTCATTAATGTTTTAAAGAAAAATTCAGCAAAGCACCTAATCTCTCACAGCAGCTCCATAATGTTAATTTTAAGAGGTCCTCAAGAAGCTAAGGAGAATCAAATAATAATCAGATTTATTTCACAGTGCCTATTTTGGCCAAGAGTTTTCTGTGCTCTCCATCTAATTGTGAAGCACTTAGAAGGATTTTTTTTATAGTCAGGTAATATAAAAGCTACTTAGCAATTCAACAAAACTAATCCAATGTTCAAGAGACATCTATGCACTGAGATTAAGCCAATTTTACAATATGGAGTTATCCAGTCACCTGGAACAAAGGAGGTGTGTGCAGGACAGACAAAGAAAGGAAACGCTGAGGAATGACTGCCAAATGGGGAACATAAAGAGATTTTTAGAAAGAGCAACCAGGAGAAGCAGATAGATATATCGTGAGGAAATAAAATCAGAAACAATGAATCCCGGAGCAGAAGTGACTGAAGCACAGGGATTATGCAGAGATATCACCCTGCTACAAGAGGAGCCCCTCCGAATTTGCACAGCATCTGTCAGCACCAATTCCCACAGCCGGCCTAAGTGGGGATCTAATGACAGGCAGTTTACACAACACCAGCACATGACACGTCCCTCGGGGCACTTTGTCCTCACAGCATCCCAGGGGAGCAGCACAGCACAGCTAAGCGTGGCATGGCATGGATGGAGAAGGAAGGAACAGAGCACTGAGCGCTGGAAGTTGGTTCACCCTGAGATGCTTTTCCAGTTAAAAGTTTTGTTAAATTCTAACGGGATTTTTTTTTTTTTTTTGCACTCTCTAAGAGAGCTGGACAAAACCACTGTATTTTGAATACCCAAAATTGCAATCTTATGCCTCTATGTCCTTTATGCAATAATGATATCATTAAAGCTCTAGTACAACCAGCAAGCTTTTATTATGAGAGAAGCGATTCTTTTTTTAAAAAATAAGCAAATAAAAAGTCACTTCCCATACAGTCAATGCCCCTTACAAGTGTAACGTTGAGGACTGCAGCACGTGTAAGAGGTCATTTTGCACTCCTCAAATACTGCTCAAAATTAGAGGGCACCAGCCAGTACACTCAAATGTGCAAAACTTTTTGAGTTTTCAGAACATCTAACCAAAAAATTATAATGAAAGAAGTGCCACATATGTCATGAATGTTCTAAATTCACTGATTTTTCACAGCTCCCTAAGCCCTGCTGTGATGCTGATGACAAACAGAAGTTCAAGAGCCACTTGTCTCACTTACACAAATGATTTCAGTATTGCAGAAATTCTCCTGCTACTCTGTAGTTCAGCTGTTGGCTTGACTACATGAAATACTGACAGGAAAATGTATGTAGGCAAGGAAAAAAGAATGCTTTCCTTCAGTGCTTCTGTAAGTTGAAACTCTTTTTTTAATTACATTTGAACTGATATTTGAAGATGATTCAATCTGTCCAAACAGTAAATAGCAAAAAGTAAAGGAAAATGTACCCCACTGCAGAAACAGAAACCCTGTGAGGCTATAGCATACCTATAGTTCAAATCGAAGTTTGTAACAGAATAGATATAGGATTAGAGCTTTTTATTTTTCAATTTTTTTATTTTATTCATTTGGGGGAAGGGGAGAAGATAATTTCCTTATAAAATCCTCAGCCCTTTGCAATGTCCTATATATCAGGTTGTCAAGAAGAAACAGTTTCCACTCTGCCTGCAAAAGCCTTCCCAGGGGCAGAATACTGGATTTAGTGTGAAAAAGTGGGATCTTCAGATTACAGAATTTAAAGATGTCCAGTGTTTTAAGTTTTAATGGTGTTACATATTTGAGTCTGCCCCTACTACCTTGTCAGAGTCAGGATTACAATAATCCACAATGAAGCACAATGAAGTATATACATCAGTCATATATCAAAGTCTTTTGATATTCAGTAACTCTTTGATCAATTTAAGACAATTTAATTAAATCTGGTTCCAGAAAATTTTAGTGTTTTCATGTGCAAAGACACACCTCAGATGTGCCCAACTCCTTCAGGAGTAACTGCATTTGAAAATAAATCCTCAGATAACTCACCCTGAAACAACTGAAGCTCTCAGGCCAGGACTTGCAGTGTGAGGAGAAGGAATAAGGAAGTAGAAAATGCCTCATCAGCAGAAATTCCAGACCAAATTTCTCCTTTTGTTGCCTAGAGAGCCATTACTGTTGTTCAGAAGAGGGTTTTCTTTGGAGGGAGAAAAGGATACTGCTTCTTCAAAAACCACCATTCAAGCAGACACAATGGCTCTCATGCCTTCCCCCTGAAGTCGTGTAGTTGTGGGGATGCTGTTTACTCACAGTATGAAACTTTCCCTCCAACATCTATTTGCTAAATGCAATTATCACATCACCTTGCACTTTCTGTCACTAATGATAAGCGTCAAATAGGCTGCAAAAGCAAGGACAACACTTTGACCTACCAAATTCAAAGCCATACTGGACTCTCTCCTACATCCCCCCAGCTTGAGTTTCCTCCTAGGAAGCTGACCCCCAAAATGAGTCGAACAAAAAGAGGGCAAGAGCACAGAGCATGAAAACCAGCGCTGGATGAAGAACTCAGGGTAGCTCGCCAGTCCCACAGGAAGAGAACTGGGATTTGCCAGGCACTGCACTTCTCCCACTTCCATCACTGGCACTGCCCAGACCTCAGGGAGATTAGTTGTTCTGACAACTTATTCCTCACCTACACAAAACTGGCTGTACTTTCATGTACAAAACACATTTGCCAGTGGTGACTGTGCCTTTCCCCACCTTCAACCAGCCCACGCGCAGATGCTCCATGGAAGGATGTGACACAGCACTCCTTGGATCAAGCCTTGCCGAGGGGGATAGCAAAATAATGGCACAGCTGTGCTGAAGTGTTGTTACAGACGTTCCTGACACTGCTCTGTCACACACATCCCAGAAGGTGAAGCAGGGAGGAGATGCTCCACAAAGAGCTTTGGCAAACAAAGGGCACCAAAAGCGAAAAAGGAGGAACACATGAGAATTCTCCTCCTGTCATCCCAGGTGCTGCTTCTCCTACTTTCTCTCATCGATCCCTACCATCGATGAGACCCCTTTAGTGATCAGTCCTGGCCATCAGCAAACCCTCACACAGGCTGCTGTGCACTACTGGCATTTGCTGGCATAGATCCAGGGCAGGTCAAAAGCAGCTCTACAGCCCTTGCTGCGTGCTCTGGGTCCACCACTGACTCCAAAGGGCTCTGGAAGCTGTGGGGCAGGGGAGCTTTGCACTACTATTTAACATCTGTCTAATGCAAACCAAGGCTGGGAGAGAGCCTCCTGAAGGCTCCTTTCAGGATGCTGTCTGCAAAGGAGGGCAGGGAAAAGGAGAATCTGAGTCTCCTGCACATGCTGGTTAATTGTTTATGTGTTTAACAAAATGTACTACACCAAATCTTCACAGACATTTGGTGACAAATGACAGACTGTAATGACACCTCTTATAATACAATAAAGAGTCATCCAGAAAGCTGCCTGCATTATTTGGGAGAGGGACTCAGATTTGATAAGTGGATCAAAATTAGTTTAATGATTCCCTATTTAGCCTTTAAATCCACTCATAACGTGACATTGTGTTTCCAATTAGGGAATGAAAATGTTGATTTAACATTTCTGTCAGTTCAGTTTAGACATCACATGTTATCTCTTTATTATTAAAACTTTCACATTTTGAACATAAAAAGGAATTTGTAGAGTCAGGCACAGGGTTTAAGTTTTTATAATGAGCCATTCATCTTCAGGTCAGGTTCCATAATAACTAGCTGCTACAAGTTGGTTCCCTGGGAGGAAAATGAAATGGGAAATAAATGGAAATTAGAATAACGGCTGAAACTGTGTCATATTTGTACAGACTGAAGCATGATGGTATTTAAAGCGTCCAAACTCCTTTTGACACCTCATTTCTACCTCTGCCACCACAATTTGATGAAGGCACACTGCAGAGTGGGCAGTTAGCAAACACCTACTGGCAGGGCATCTGACATCACAATCAAGGCTCAGCACTATTTTCTTAAGAGCAAATATCTCAAAACTTCTAATCACAGGACAAGATTCCAGTAAGGGAGGCAGCACACCCTGGGGCACAGGTCTATGATAATTTTTACTGACCATCTCTTTTCCTATCATAATCAGCTAGCACAGTGCTGCTGGATTGTTTTCCCACAGAAAAACATTGTCAGGAAAGCAGGCAACATTATTTTTAGCTGTCCTGCTTTTCTCAGCAGCAGCAAGCTGTCACATTGCTAATCAATTCTCATGGCTGCTTCAAAGCAACAAAAATAGGGTCTGTCCTAACCCAGGTAATCCAGCACAGGGCTTGGTGTCTGGGACAGCTTCTCTGAAATAAAAAGCTCTTCCTTTAGTCTCAAAAGCACAGCAGTGGGAAAACAATACCACCTCTAGCGTGCCTTAAGATTTACAGAGACTTTTCAGATGGAATGGCTACTATCAATCATCTCTGCACTCCCAGCAGGAAATTAGATTTCCTGTTGTTTAATGCTACAATGCTTGACACAAGTCTATGAATCTGTAGTCCCAGTAGTGCTACATTAAAAACCTATACTGTGGACAAAGAGGGGGAGAAATACATGTTTTTATCAAATGCAGCAGAGAGAACATCTTTTCAGGCACTACCTCTCTGGTTTTGACTGATTTTTAATTTAATGTTGTGTTTTAATCAGCAAATCAGGTATGTGAAAGGACAAGGAATGCACATTTATGGAGCAGAAAATCCTCAGGTCAGTCTTGTCTACAGGAGGAGCAATTTATGTCACCATCATAGGCTGCCAACCAGGCCCATCATTCATTTCTTTAGAGGACTAAAAATCTTCAGAGCTGCTTGTTTAAGCAATAAATTTGAGACATCTCATTCCTGATTGTTTTTATTGGGTGTTTTTCTGAGCTAATTTCTGCTTTTCCCCCATTTTTTCCCTTTCTTTCTCTAGCTGTTAGAATAAAGCAGTGACCCATTAACTCCATCAGAACAACAAGTCTTTTGACAGTTCCTAGCACTTCACTCGTGGAAGAGCTCAAGTTGCCTCATAACTTGCGCCAAAGAGGGAGTATTCCATCTAAGCTACATCAGACAGGTGGCTCCAAAGGTGGTTATTCACAGGCAGTTATCTTCTTTCTACCATCTAAATTTGATGGAAGCTTTCATCCTCCCTGGAAACACAGAGTTGCTTCCCTTGCCAGGAAAACCATCCTAGCCTTACAAGCACCAGCTGAACAATCATGGATTTGAATAATGAATGTTGGCCAGTCTATCAGTGTTAGGCTAAGTAAAAGAAGAACCACAAACTGCCATTTGTATGGACTAAAATAATAAAATAATTAAATAATAATTAAAAAACCCACCACACCAGCTGCCCTTAACAAAGACATGGAGCATTAACCGCAGATTCTCTGCTAGACAATTCACAGCCCTTGTGCTAGCCAAGCTTCTTCATCACACTTAAAGGTCAGGCATGCCTCATCCACATTTGATGTTCCACTTGAACTGAAATCAGAGCTGAGTGCCGTTTTCCAAGCCCATGACCCATCAGACTGCAAGATCAGAAATTTCCTTGAATAAGGTTTAGTCCCTGTGCAGCACCAAGGTGGAGAGAGGTCTGAGAAAAGATGGGAAGATGAGCAGTCCCCTGCTGCTGACCCACACCTGCAGCTACTGCCCATTCTCTACCAAATGCCACAGAACTAGCCAGAAAACCAGAGAGAGAAGTCTTGGTACACAGTGTCTCTACTTGCTCTTCATGCCTGTACCCAAGGTCTGGATAACTCATGCAGGACTTTTTTCAGGGGGATCTGATGGCACTAAGTATGAAGATGGATATTTATGTGATCAAGTAAGAAAGCATCCTTTCCTACAAATAAAATGGCTAACAAACTACTTGATTCCTGCAGGGAAGAGCTGCCTTTTATGTAGGCTTGGCAGCTGAATGCAGCACTCACCTCAACAAAGATGAAGCACGGGATGATGGAATAACTTCTCTGGGTATTGTTTCCTAAAGCCATTTCTCATCACACTTTTTGGGGAGGCACTGTTGAAAACTTTATATCCTGAAAAAGAAAAGACAGAGGTATTTTAATATATTTCACTTCTTTGCAAACTCCACAATGAGGTTCATAATGCAGAGCACTGACCTAATAGACCAAGGACACAGACTAAAAAGAGCATCAAGGTCTAACTGTGTACAAAATACCCTGAGAAGGCATTCTCTTTGCAACACAAAAGAAGAGACAGACATAGGTTACAAGATACATCATATACAGATCAAAGGATGAGAAGGAATACAACAGCTTTCCGTAAATACAATCCACTCTCAAGCAAGAGATTCTTCCTCAGATCTGTAAAATCACATTTTCAGCCCACTTACCTGCCTACAGTGTGTTTTAAACCAGGAGATTCTGGTAATTGACTTGTAAACTTGCACTTTAGGAGACATACTTACAGTACACTGACTCTACATATGATCAAAATGTTTATCTGTATAAATCTGCTCAAGATGACAGCATGTATTATACACAAAAACTCACAACCCATAACAAGCGAATGCAACGAAAACGTAGTGAAGACCTGGGCTCTTTCTGTAGAGCCTTTCTGTCCTGGTATAAATTCATGTATTAACACACCAAACTCTACCCACTTAGCATTACTTCGGGCTAGTGGCTATTCTAATTGACATAACCTTATAACACCAGGCTAAGACACTCTTTTTGAACAAAAAGTAGGAAAAGGAGAGAAAAGCAGGCTAACACAAAGAAATTTTACTGACAGTGTGTAATTTTCTGCAGGTATGAGGCAACACATCCAGAAGCTAAGTCTGGTTTAAATGCCTTTACAGGGAGATAGAGAGCAGGAGGGAAGGCAGAGCTGAAAAAGCAGAGTGTAGCCCAGAGCTGCCAGGTGCAGGATTCCACAGAGCATGAGACACAGGAGAGAATCAAAATCCTCTGCTACCAATTTGAACCTGAGCACATCAAGCAAGAGCACAGATTTAGGTGGGTCCAGCCTCACTTCCAACACTCACACAGAAACTATGCCCTGATGACAAGCATCTCTGCAGGTCAGGGCCAGAGAGGAGGAAGGAGGAGGAAGCTGATACTTATTTGCAGAGGATGCTTTGCACAGCATCTTCCTGTGATTCTTTGACCTCACTGGCATCTGGGTGGCAATTCAGGCCTTGGCATATGGAGCCTGTGAGGTTCACAAAGGGGTCAGTGCTTTCTCACCAGCTCTCAGCAGCGTTACTGGGAGAAATACCACGATCAGCACAAGTGAGTTCATCTGAGGTCACGATGGAGGGGCTGGATCAGCTGCCAGTGCTTGCCACCTGCACCATGATGCAGGTTCTTGTCTCACCACCTATGAACTACTTAATGTATTCCTTATCTCAGCTCTTCACAGTTTGACCCAGAGCTGTAAAATACACAATACATATGATGGACTTAGGCACAGCAGAGCTACTGTGACTCCAGTGAGGCCACATTCTGTGTCAAGAATAGCTTCTGAACTGTTAACCATTGAGAAATGTAGTTTCAGGTCAAACAAAATAGTCAGGAATGTCACCTGTGATGTGCCTGAGACACTCCCATACTACACTGTATCCCATTCTAAAATACAAGTATTCTCAAAACACCTCATTTTCCCAACAGAATTCAACTTTACTTAGTAGAAAAAATGGGGTTTGTCTCAGAGGTTAGTGTCATTGCGTAAAAAAAGACAAGGTAATCCAACCCCATTTGGACAGTGGAAAAAAATTCAGTAATCCATTTTTAACAACACTTTTAATACCCCTAGCTCTTGTGCCAATTGGCTCTCCCTGTAACTTGGCAAACACAAGGAAGCTGCTGGAATAGCAGGTTAACAAGTCAGAGCAGCTTACAGAGCATTATTCAGTGAAACTTTTCTGTTCCCTGGAAATACACTGTCAGTTACTTTGCAAATCCAGTTTTTAAATGGTTTAGCACAAGAACATTAATACCTCAGCACCTTCATGAATCCTTTGCCAGATTAAGGTTAGAAATAACCAAGATTTTCCATACCATTGTGTTGTAACCCCAAGCTGTGCCTTCAGTTCCAACTGATGTGTGATCCTAACCAAAGCAGAGGGTTGCAAGGCAATCCAAGCATTTAAAAACCCTTCACAACAGATGACTGAAAGCAACTGAACAAACTAGCAAAGAAACTGAGCATTCATAGTCATATAAAATTGCCTGATTTAACACCAGGGGACTCCTGATGTTACAGATGTGTATCACTGTGCCTGCTCCTTCAAGCCTACTGTGCACCACTGGTTTAAGAAACTGCCCTACCTATGGTAAAGCATTTTACATGTCAGCTTCTCTCCTATGTGATGACACATTTGTGTCAGGCTTAAGGAGTAAAAGACCAAATAGTTGCCTAATCAGCTAATCCTCAGATTGTGGGAAAACCGTCAGTTAGCCAGTGCTTGTCACAGCTGGTCTTTTCATCAGGTTGCTCGACAAAAGAGTAAAGGGAAGCAAAGGCATGGTCGTGGTGGGAGCACCATCTTTTGTCCATCTTCAGCCAGCAATGAGTCCTCTAGGGACACTGACAGCAAAACACAGATTACAGCAAAGCCCAGATGCTTCAGCCTGAACAGCAGCCAGAGATAACCCAGTTTTGCCCAAAGAATTGTAACAAGATGTAAAAGAAGTTTTTAGTAACAGTCTTGTTCTATAATCCGTGTTCACATTGAACGAATTTTCGTAGTGCAAAGCCTCTGACCAAAGCAATGGCGAATAAAAGCTATAATATCAGCATCAGCCTTCTCCATTTATTATTTCTATTTTTATCAACTGGACTGAATTGCTAAGGAATTCATGTGAGCAAAACTGCAAGAGTCTTTTTAGATCCCACTAGCTCTGGCCTTTTCAGGCCTGGGATGTTAGCACAGTACAAGAGTAGGAATGGTCAAATCTATTCTAACTAATTAGGGACCACTGTAGAGGGAATATTAATGCTCTGGAGTTCTGGTATTATGAGGTGTTTCACTCTTGAAACAATATATATAACTCTATAATGCAACATTTGTGAATTAATTAAAATTAGTTCTGATCTTGCTAAATTTACCTCACCTGTGCTTTTCCAGAAAGCCCCTGATCTACAGCATAGGAGGTTATCGTCTGGCATCTCCTGGGAGGACAAGTGGAGACAGAGAATATAAATAAGTGAATTGAAAACTAAATGAAAAGGACAGCAAAGAAAAAGAGAATTCAAGCTGAAGAGATTTTCTTGCCGCAGGGATCCATCCAGGGGAATGGCTTTTAGAAAGCCCCATTCAGGTATGCTCTAAAGCCTTTTATGTGAGCGTGTGGCAGACAGCAAGGACATATCTAGGACAAACTAGCATTTGCTGAGCCTTTATAGTGCAAGTTCCTGCAGCAGACACAGTACACCCAACTGCTGTTCTGTGTAATCAGTCATCAAACCAATTAATTGGTGGTCTGTTCCTCTGGAGACAGTGGTCAACCCTATGTTTTTTAAGCCATGTCCTGCATAGGTAGGAAGAGAAGATGAATGCTGTATTTCACATATTGCTGCAGGGGACATCCGGGCATCTGTGGAAAATACTCAAATCAACAATCCAGACGTTCTCAGAGGCCCTGTTCATTGCAGTTTTCAGTTATGTTTCAGTTAATCACAATCAGTGCATCAGAATATTTTGCAGTAGCTCAGAGACCACCAGTCTGAAATCCAGGAGCTGCTGCACAAACCACAGCAGCAGCAGGGAAGCGACAGGCACATGTGGGACACCACGTCATGGCAGAATCCCAAATCTGCTCTGACCAGAGGTGAGGAGGGTAACCACTGGTCATTTGGTACCAGGATGTGATGCAAACACAAAGAAATGGATTTTTGTCTCTCAGTTTCATGATCTTTTCAGCAGCAGCTAACACTGTTCCAAAATAAGATGTAAATGTTATATTAGAAGGAACACCAACTATTTCTGTAACAATGTAAAAGACACTTGAAACAACAGTATTTCCTATTTGTAAATTACTTGAACATTATATCAGCAATTTGCAAACCTGTGTTGGCAATTGGCTTCAAATAATAAAGATATTTTCTCTTATTAAAATAAGAATTCTGTTTACAAGTAAAAAAATACCACGAAAACCTCTGCACCAGTCCATCAAGGATCAATTTGCCCAACTGAAACACAAACTGCATATGTCAAACCTCCATTCAATTAAGGAAACAAATTAAAATTAATGCCGCTGCTAACAATGATTATCCAAGCTTTGGCAAAGAACTGTATCATTATAATCACTATTTATTACACTATCTCTTACAGTTCTCATTGTAAAGCAGGGTCCTCTATTTCCTGTGGGGGGAAACAGTTGAAGCAATTTGCCAAACATCACACAATGACTCAATGTATAGACTGAAGAAAGACACATTATTCTCAGGCTCCTGTCAAGTGCTCTGTCCACTTGACAACACAATCCCTGCACTTCAAAAGTGTTTGCTAATTCCTGCACAAGAACCACACAGTCCCCATTGTACATTTTAGCAGTACAGGTTTCCCTGCTTGCTGGCTGCTGGAACCAGCAGAACACACACTGCAACCTTACAAAACAAGGGCTGATCAAACGTGCACTGAGATGTGACAAACTCACATCCTCTCCTTGCAGCTGCACCTGGCATGTCCAAAGGCACTTCATTATCCCAGTGCAACCTCTGCATGAGCACCGCTGTAATTCTGAACAGGACAGCAGAGGGTTAAAATGTTTTCCCCAGAGCTCCCTTCCACATAAACCAAACTGGTGCACAAAAAAGGGCCTAAGGAATAAAAGGTAACATTTTACTGCAAAAGGCAGTCAGTATTTTCCAAGTACAGACTTCTTTACTGTTTTCAAAGTAATTGAAACCACAGTGGTGAGATGAATCACTCCAAAAGCCAAACCGTGTGGTGAAAAGGACAAATGACATTGTAGCATGCAGATCTGCTCGTCTGCCTTGCACCCAAACACAACACAGACTGCTTGTCTGAAAATAGTAAAACTAAGAAAATAACATCATGGCTGCAGCAATTAAAAGGTACCAGACAACTGGCACTCAGTTTGCTGTCTCAATGGCCCACAGCACACTAATTAGTACCTACAAATGAGAAAGTTATCCTTTGGATCATGTTGCCTTTGAGGAAGAGTGTGTCCTACACACAACAGGGCTTGGGAAAGAGGGAAGACGCTAATATCACCAAAGAACCCTTTACCCTTTGACTATGAACTGAGAGGCAGAGAGCCATCAACACCACGGCTGCCAGACCAGTAACACAGTGTCAGACTGGAGACACTGCTTGTCCACAACCTCAGTGTCTGAGTCACCCTTGATCTTTAGATGTTAACTGTGAAATTGTCTAGTGGCTGATCATGAACAAAGGTTGTATGCTAAGTTTCAGGCCTTGGCTGGTGGCTGTCTCCAAGAGAACCCCTGTGTAAGGAGCACAATGTCCTGCTTTGCCAGAACACTGAAAAGAGGAGCTGAACTGATCAAGCAGAAGCTCAGTTTACTGAATCTAGATTTCACCCCAGAATACAATTTATTATAAACTCTCCTGGTTTCTGTCAGGAGAACTATACCATTCAATAGCTACACCATTAAAATAAATTGCTCTGTCAGTGAAAGTGCTTCTCACAGGTGTCTCCACAGACTCCTGGACAAGAAACTAATTACATATCACTCATGACAGCAAGGAAAGGAATAAAAACAATACCCAAAATAAACCCACACATGTTCATCACTACAGAAAAACAATTTTGCAGCATTTAAGACAGAAAAACACTTTCTCTGATCAGAGTTCTGACCCTTTTCTGCTAGCAGAAGTTACATCTTCACATTCAGCACTCATAACAGAAAACCATTTTATGGCAAACAGTGATACTTAAGTAATATAGTTCACAGTGTATCTGAAATGACAACCCTTAGTACAAAACCCACCTGGTTATGAACAGAGAGACATTAATAACTACCTGGATTCCTAAATTCATTCTCTTAAAAATGTGTTGCTGAATCCCTGGTGTCAAAGCAGAGTTCGATCCCTAGAAGAAAGTGATGCCTCAGATTTCAAGAATCCCAGTAGGGTTGTTTTTCCTTGCTACTAGCTTCATGTGGACAATTATCTCATGTCTAAGTGATAAGCAACAGTCCAAAATCTATGGACAGGCAGACTGATAAGGGTTCTGCATCACTTCTATCTTCAAGAGAATTCAAGTGTTATGTCAACACAGCAGAGGCCTTGTAACAACTTCTCACTGTGGGGAGGAAAGTGAAAGATCAATGCCACAGCTCCTGGCAACAAAATTTTCATTTATGCCACTTGGCCAGAATTTCATATATGTCAAATAGAACCCAAACATAACTGTGTGAATAGCAGGTATATGCATGCTAATATCCAGAAAGCAAAAAAAAAATGGCCACAAGCCTTATTTTGAACCATTTCAAACCCATGAACCTCTCCTTGTCCTGCAGGTCTGAAAGTGTCAGCATGGTTGGTCTGTTCCATTCAGTGAGACCCTGAATTCCTTCCGAAAATTTTCAGTGTATCACTTACTTCGTGTTGGTTTGAATGAAACCCACCTAAATGTGGTGTCACATCAGCAAAACCATATGAATAAAAGGTTTTACCTGCTATAGTTGATAATGCTCCTCTCTTTCTTTCAAAAGGATTAGTGGTACATGATAAATGAAGAAGGACTCTGACTATGAGTTTCATTAGGGAATTCTGTAAAAAAAATAACGAGCAGTCTCTGGAAAAAACCCAAAACCCACTGAATTTATCCATGCAATTACAAGACTCTCCTGCTGTGAACTCTCCTTTAAGTCAAAAAAGCTAACTGTTCTAGCTCTCATTTCATCCTCTCAAACTTTGAAGTGAATCTAAATGAAACACTTGTGCATTATCGTGGGCAAAAGAAAGACTATTTCTGGCCTCCACCCATCCCACCTGAAGGCACGTCATCTTGACTTAGACTAATTAATTTACTTTGTGATCTTTTCTGAACAAATACAAAAGATAAGTGGTTGTTTCTTTTACTTCTAATTGATTGAAGCTCCATGTATCTTTAAGGGTATTTACAGCAATAAAATGACAGGTATGGTCAGCATTAAGGCAACTCTTCCTAGACATAAAGGACTCTGAATTACAGAGATTAGTTATATGGTTAATTTAATGAAAATAGACCAGGCTATCATCCTAAAAGTAACATAGTTGAGATCCAGAACTGCAACTGATTGACTTAATTAATGATGGGCTTGAGACACAGGTACTCTGTTTATGCTAAATCATCATCTGTAAACTATTGCACACGAGTTCTATGTTCAGAGTCTCATTTGCAAAACTCACCAAAAGAACCAGTCAACACCATTTCTGATTTGCACCTGACAGTCTTGCAAGACTCTTTCTGAAAACCAGTGATCTCCCTGGTATTTGGGGTGCTATCATGAAGGGCTTGTGACTGAATTTCACTCTCTGAAACCAATTCCATTCCACTTGGTGACTCCCCATGCAAAACACCAACAGGCACAAAGGAAACTGAACAATTTCAACAGGAGAAAGCCAGCAGCCTCCTCCTCAGGCTCTTATCACAGCTAACTGGTGAAAAAAGGAAGGAGACATTGAAGGGAAAGAAGAAAGCAAAAGAAAACTTCAAAGAATACAGAGGGTAACAACGCAAGGGTGCAGATGAAAGGAAAACTGGATGAGCTACAGAAAAACTCCTCTGGGATGGAGGGTAGGAGGGGAAAACAGACCATAGGTTTTGCCTGTGTTGCAAAACTGCAAGACTGAAAATTTTGTCTATCTAGAAAACACTCCACCCTTTCCCTCCCAAATACATCAGGGTTTTGCAGAAGATATTTTAATATTAATTTTATTTAAAAATTATTAAAATAATGTACTATAGGAAAAAATGTCCAAAGACATTTTCCTCATCCAGAAAATTTGTACTTTACTCCAGAAAACTGGTTTTGTTTTTTTCTTTACAAAACTTCCTTAGCCAACCGTCCTACTGAAATCTATTGAACTACTAAAAAAACCAATTGGCTGCTTATGTGTTAGCAAGAATGAGAAGTATTCACTCTTTATTTGTAATGGAGCTTCACAGCTCTGCACAGAACTAATTTTGGGAATCCCAGTATTAAAAACGTATTTCAAAAATATATGCTGCATGGGGCTCTTGCATGCCTTATCTGCTGAGCCTAAGTCCAAGCAAGCTGCTGATCCACACATTTAAGTGCAAGGATGAGGTTTCTCCAAAGTGCCAGCTACTCTCAGGCCTCAGGTGGACATCTGTGAGCAAATTTCCAAACCCCTCTCCTCCCACTACCCTTCAACGACAACTTAGGAAGCCAACACTTCTGGAGAGTGTTCACATAGGTCATAGTGTAAAGATAAAGCAGAAATATTGAGATGAGTATGGGAAGGAACAGAGCACAGCAATGCTAGACAGGGTAAGGAGATGAAAATCAGGTGATTAACACATTTCTATTTATTTCCAATGTTTTGGGGTTTTTTTTCCCAGGGGATGAATTCTGCTTTGGAAATTTCCTCTCAAAATCATGATGGGCTGGTTTAAAAACTAGTCATGTAATAGGTACAAGCCAGTGGACTCTGGATAGAAAGAAAAAACCCATTTATTTTGTCCCCTCAGGGCTCAGCAAACTGTGTGAGTATTGATTGCAAGCTGTAATATTATGAAAGTAAACAAACAACTGCCTCACCACAGTATAGCCTTCGGCAACGAGGTCCAGGGCCAGGGCCTCTTGCTCCTCTGATACTCTGGTATTCATATTGGCAGTGGAGCTGTCAGAGACACACAAGCACTGCACAGACTCACACTCCTGGCAAGGCTGGCAGCAAGCTCAATCTTATGTGGATCTTTTGTCAGTTCACTTGGTTTATAAACCTTCACCTTCATCCCTTGCCAAGACAGAGTACAAAGGATTTCTGGCATACCTGCTCTCGTCCCTCATGCAAAACACTCTGGTAGAAGCTCTCCTCAGTAGCAATGAAAAAAAATATTTTTTTTGCTTTCCTCTTTTTTTATCTCTGTGTCCATTTATGCAGCCAAGGGAAGCCAAGTATAACACCTACAGCCCCAATTTGCCCACTTCTAAGGGCAGTATTGTAGCACAGCTCATGCAGTTTATGTGGGCCTCAGAAACACTATCTGGATGGAAAGTCAAGAATTTAATAATTTATTGTTAGACTACAACAGTCTAAAAAAAGGAACTTCTTATTAGTCTGAATCTATTTATTACCATAAAAAAATACAGCCAAGTATAACAAAAACATTTCTGATTTTATAGACCTTGTAATGCCTCTCCCTTCTCTGTACTGTTATGCTATCCATAGACTCCTCCCTGAGTCCTGCTTAGTCTGGAATAGGAGAGAGGGTTATGGCAAACACAGTTTTTCTCCAAGAGAAAGGCATCAGGGCTGATGGTGAGAGCTTATTCCTCTTTAGTCTCCTAAACACCTCACTGGTGGGTGGCGTGGCTGGTTGTAGCTTGATTGGTTCTGGTACCACCTTGTGTTCACAATTTTCAGGCCTCTGCTATTGTCCCATGTCTGCTCTTCTCCATGCTGCCATTCAGATGCTTCATTTCCAAAAGAATAAAGACTTGTTAGTTCTACCCATTAGGCAGAGAAACTGATGAAGATTATTATAAAAAAAATAGGCAGTAAATTATACAACCATATAAAAGCAAGCTAAAGCTAAAATTGATTAGGTAACACCTATCACTCTTCCAGACAACTGGTGTAAGAGTTAAAAGAGCAGACCAAATCTCCAGGCGAGCCCTGACAACCGAGATCTGACAAACCCTTGTCCTCACAGAATTATTTCAGAACCTGTGTTGCTACTAGAAAAGGCAATAGCATTTGTCTGGCTACAAGGCCACAACCCAGATTTCAATACACAAGGATGCCCTAGATTCTGATGGACTGAAAAACATGGTTTTTCACCTATGAATCCAGCAAGGCTGTTGCAAACTCTTCTATGGAGTCAAGCTCCTGATTAGGGCCAAGCTTTGGTGTTCTTCGAGGTCTGTGGTGTTCCCTGTGTAATTTTGTCTCGTGACACATAGAGAGGCCTCAAAGAAGCTCACACAGACATTGTTTGATCTATTAGGCATTTGATTTTTACAGCCAATACAGCCCACACAAACAACTGAACTGTTACAATTAAAGTGACTCAGCCCACAAGACGAATTCTGAAATTCCTGTAGCTGAGACCTTAATGTTACTTCTAAGAGTGTGATGTTACTGAAATCACATTCTGTAAAAGTTTTAATGAGACATGCACCTATTTCAGGTCAACTGTATACAGAAAGTTAGCTTGTAATATTTTGTGGAGACTTACACACGAGTAGGAGTGTGTGTGCGTACAAATTCATATACACTCAAATACAACTGGAGCCTGAAAATTGCATGACAGACTGTGGCTGAAAATAAAGGGAACAATTCTGCATGCCATCTGACTTGGTCAGGTTATGATTAAACAGCCATTTGAACACTAAAAGCTGACAGAAGCATATAAATATGCCATCATGTCCTGTGCTGTTCGCTACCGTCCTTCTAAGTAGCCCATCAGAACATCATGTCTTGTTTAAAATCCCTCCCCTGCAGATGCACAGCTCTCACCTCTGAAAATTATCTGATTAGCTCTTTAAAAAGGGAAAAATTCTTTACAGCAAATTGGTGTAAGACTGCATATCACACATACCTACACCATTTTGCATAGAGGAAACTAGTTTTTACAAAAACCTGTTATTTTCTGCCCATCAGAGGACCACTGATTTATACCCTGCCTTTTTAAAATACCCCAAATACAGTGTCAGACAAAGGTGCAGTCACCCCATTATCAACACTGAGGGACTTATGCACTCTGATAAAACTCAATTTATCATGGAAAGTGGTTCTAGACTTGGCTGACCTAGGTACAGTTGCTGCTTCTAGTGCTTAAAACACCACATTTTATAAATGCACAAGATCTGATGTTGCTAGATATGTATACACACATGTTCATTTACACTTTTTTTTTAATATTATATATTGAAACACTGCATTCCCTAATCTACTAAGCACAATCAGTATTAATAATATGAAATATACATATTATCACAAATGAAATAGTTTTCTGATTTGAAAATTAACACAGTTTTAAATTTGATGATCTTTCTCTGCTTCCCTTAGCTCATATTATTCTCCTGTCACCTCAACCATGAGAACTGACATATAATAAAAATATTGCAATATTGCATACGTTTGCATATGTGACAGCACAAAAGAAACAGAAACAGGGAAAGAAAAGCCAAGAAATGCCAAGTCATCAATATCCATGGCACTGGCATGGATTACATGGCTGCAGCAAATACAGCACCCTGGCTGCTTCATCTTGTACGTGAACCCCTTCTTTGCTCTGCTATAGCCTTAGCCCCTCATTCTCTTTCACTATCTGCTTCCCTAGGGTAGCTGTCCTAAGAGCAGGTATCACTCTCTGCGCCTGCTCTCCAGTGGTTTTGGTGGTATCAAGAGACATAACATTATGCAGCTGCTCCTGGGCCCTTTAATTCCTGGTGGACTCCCAATACTACCAGAACCACAGGCTTTCCCCAGCCTCCACATTTTAATTTTGTGCGAGCCCCAGGAAGACAAGAGATGGGCTGTTGGCTGGGACTGAGAGACTGGGGGGCACTGGCTTTTATTTATTTTCTTGTGCTGAATGCCCCCAAATGCCTCAGCTTGATATTTACTGAAGCACTGCCCTGCTGCTTCCACTCCTTCCACAGCCTTCACGCTAAGCAAAGCTGGCTGCCACAAGCTCCTTCCCCTAATGTGCACTTTGCAAAGGCAGCAGTTTGTACTGCCTCTTTGTCTTTTCCTAGCCCTAGGATTTTTCTTCAGCTTATAATCATCTATTTTCCTCCCAAAGACTCCTATTTCTCTAACAAGGGTTCTGCCTCAGGGCATGTAGTTCACATATTTCTAAGCCCCAAAATTAGATGCAGGACCATTCACCACAGCTGTTCTATGTGCAGCATGCAGATCTTGGCCACATCCATGGTTTACCACAGTAATCTCCAAACTTTTGCGATTGCAAACAGTACCAGGGAAAAAATCTGAGATGCCCACCCCACCTTCCCAATGTACTACCGCCCTAGCATATTATGCAACTTGTAAAACATAAAGAAAAAGTAAAAACCATAAGCCAAAGATGAAATAAACATAGTTCTAAAAATATATTAATAGCAAAACAATATTTCCTTTCACACCCCGGTGGATTGTTTTATGCACCCCTTGCTGTGCATGCACCCCGCTTTGGAGACGACTGGTTTAACAGAGCATAGACAGAGCCTGACAATCTCTTCTGACCTAAATATGCTTTTATGTGGCACATGGCCTTTCCTCCAACATAACTCTCACCTTTTAATATTACTGTTAAAGCTTGCAGAAGCCAATGTGCCTCCTCAGAATCATGATTTGTGGCTGCAGGGGATACATCTAACTCTGCTTTTATAGCCACCCACTGAGCTGCTGCAGGGAAAGCTTGCACAGCATTTTCTCATCCAGCCATGGCAAGGCAAATACTTCATCTTCATTTAAGAAGCCATTCAGAGCACATATTTTTATTTCAAGGGCCCAATTTTACAAGCAAGCCTGTTTAAAGTTTTGAGGTCAGCTCAGTAGTTTCATAAGAGACAACTCTGTGTGTCTCTCAGTGCACATTTCTTTTTCTTCCTTTATTCCAGCAGCAAAGGGTGCTCCAAAATTCTCAGTGAAGAATTCCAGCATCTCCTTAACAGGAACACCAGAACTTGTGAACTTCTGCTCTTTCAAGTGAAGAACAGGGTTGAATTAGGTCAACCCACAGGTCTCTGTCCACCCCACCACCCCTTTTGGAAGATGCTTTAGTAACAGCTTGGATGAGGCATTGCATTGCCTTAGTGCTGCACTCAAAAGTCTCCCACCTCAGCTCCACAATCTCACAGTGGGGCTCGTATGGGCTTTTTGATGCTGCACAGATCTTTTAACTTCTTATTTCCCTGCAAAACTAATCTTAAATTTTACTCTCTCCTGATTTACACACTCCATCTCATTTTCTCTCTCTTGTTTTTTGTCCTTCAGCTCGTAAGTTCCTTGTCCTGTCTCTTTGCCACTATTCCCCTGCACATCTGGTTTCTTCACAGGACAGCAGTTGTGTTTTTTCTTCCAGGTTTGCAAACTCTTGGACAGTATCCTGCAAGAATCTGAATTCTAAGAGTTGGTACCACTGTATAACCCACATCCCACATCCCTAGGTGGCCTTTCTTTTCCAATGAAAAACAAGGAAGTGACTACTTAGGGAGCTGCATGAACAAGCTGCCACTTCCACTCTGGTACAGTCTTCACACTAAGAAGATGCATACCTGTTTTCTGACCTTTCTCTTATAGATGTTCCTGGCTTTTCTATTCTTTGTCCAACTTTGCAGAAAAGTCTGCTCAAAGTAAAAATTAAAATAAAATTTGGGACCCAACTATACTGAGCGATTGAGATGATGGGGTTATAAGAACTGCACATTTCTTCTCAGAGCTTCCAGTGGCATTGTATCATCCCATCTATAAAGCCAGGCAACAGTCCTGTAACACAGCTCAGCTTAAAAGCTACCATTATGCATCTACTTCCCCTTTTAAGTGGAGAAGGAGCAACCAACACTCGTGTGACAGCTGGCATCTTGGCCAACAGGGCAGAGACTGACCCTGACGCCTCCAAAACAAAAAGGTGCTTTAGCCCATGTCCACTTCTCCACAGGAAACACCACAAAACACATCCAAAATCTGCAGATCAGGCACCTGAGGGGCCCATGAGACATTTTAATCCCCTGCTGGTCTCAGCTGCTCATCATTCATAAGTGTCCAAGCACAGACCTTATTGTTGCCCTCCACTGCCAGTGACAAGTACATCCACTGGGAGATGCTTCTGCTCCTCCTGCAGTTAGATGCATTAATGATCCCTGCAGAGAGCACAGCTGCCATGAAAATGGTCAGGGCTGGATTTTTCAAAGCATTATCAATCTAACTGTACAGGCACCAAAGGCAGGGACAGCACTTCCATAAATAACAGAGTTCAGCAACAGCTAAGACTGTGTCTCAGTTTCGCTAATTCAGCTCTCAGCCTCCACATCCCTGGGTCAAAGGTATCAGAGCTGTGTCTCCATGCATCCAGGCACTAAGAACAGCTGTAATTAAGAACTGATAAAAAGATCACTGGTTAACTATGTTTGCAGGCTACATTCTGAACCAAGCACTGCCTGTCCTCTTACAGTTGCCAGAAAGCCACAGAAAAGCCAGACTCTGCCTTCAGCGAGTTCAGCAGAATCACAGCCACAGGCCCACCACCTTACCCAGACAAATTTCCCACTGCTTGGCAACCCACAGTGCACTGATCTGGTATTAATGAGTGTGCAACCACTCTCTCAGTGCTGACGAACAGGAATTGGACCCAGAGGACCTCTCCCTGTATGCAGTAGCTGAACATTTCTACCTGCTCCTACTGACAAAACTAGAGTGTCTCCAAATCCCACCTCCTTGCACATCCTGGCACAAAGGAAAAACGCCAGCAGGAAACTGACAGGGAGATGGATGACAGTGGGGAGGAGAAGATTCACTGCATTGAGTTTGGTCCCGTGGAGCACAGCTCACACTAATAATGATTGGCATAAAAGAGGCCCATGATAAGCAATGCAGCAGTTACCACAACAGGAGGCACTTGCTCATAAAAAAATGACTGTGACAGCTAAACACAGTCAGTTTCCCCAAATGATGAGGCACATATGATAGTGCTTTCCAAGTATTTGGGAAATATAAATTTGCAGCTTTGTCCTGATGAGAGTTATTTTCAAAAGGATCTTTTCATTTCAGGGCCTGTTTGCAAAGAGATATTTGAGCTCCAAAGCACTGAACAACACATGCATCTTCTAACAAAGGAATGGAAATATTTAGGGTGCTGGTGATGACAAGTAGCAGGATGAAATCTAAGAAAGAAAAGTTGTGACAAGCATCAGATTTAATATATCACACATTTCTAGCACAGAAAATTTTGGTAATATTTCAGCACACTTGCAATTGTGACATCTTTTCCAGCCTGAATGACTGTATGATCTATCTAAGCATACCAATAGAGAGGGAAATGCTTGCTAAAAGACACAAACTCACAGCCTTTTCCCACCCCTTAACCTCAGTGAACAGGCACAGATGTAGTTGACATCTCTCCAGCTCTCAGTGGACATACAAATATATAAAAAATTAGAAAGTAACCATGTTAGCATCTCTCACAGAAAGCTGAAAGGGCAACCACCACTTTCTGTGTATGATTTTCATCACAGTGGCATCCACATACATTACAATTCCAGCTCTGGGGTCCCCAGTCTGCTGAAATGAGACCAGAGGAGGCCAGTATGATCAGAGCACTGGTGCTCCTCTCCTACAAAGAAAGACTGAGAGACCTGGGGCTGTTCAGCCTGGAGAAGCAAAGGCTTTGGAGAGGCCTTTCCTTACCTAAAGTGAATTTACAAGAAGGCTGGAGAGGCACTTTTCACAAGGGCATGGAGTGACAGGACAAGGGGCAATGGCTTTAAGCTAAAGGAGGGTAGATTTACATAAGGCATTAGGAAGAAATTCTCCTCTGTGAGGCTCTGGCACAGGTTGCTCAGAGAGGCTGTGGACTCAATATCTCTAGAAGTGTCCAAGGCCAGGTTGGACAGGGCTTTGAGCAGCCTGGTCTTGTGGAAGGTGTCCCTGCCCATGGCCAGGGAGTTGGAACTGGATGAGCTCTATGGTTCCTTCCAACTGTGACAATTCCATGATTCTACAGTGCAAAATAAGCCCCACAGCCATTTTAGGACATCTGCAGATCCACTGTCCCAAGCTAATACTTGACACTGCTTTTTCAAATTCCCTTTGAGTCTCTCTCAGTGATGATTTGTGGACACAGCAGGACTTACAGAAAACCAGAAAACTTAAAGATGTAGTCAGAAGGAGTTCCATGATTTTTGCATCAATAGTTGAACAGTCTGGATGCTGCCAGTGGCTGCCAGTGACTTCACCAGGGTGAGGTTTCCCATTTTCTTTTTATCAAGACATTGCTGTCAGAGGAATAAAATTCATTCCACTGTTAAACTAGCATGTTCCTTATCATCAGACAAGGTTTTATAACAGACAGGAAAAGACAACTTGATTTATGTATCTCTCTGTCCAGAATTCTTCTCAGAGGAACTCCTAATCTGTACTATCTAGAAAGCAAGAGACAAAAATAAAACATTTTCAATACATAGAACTTTTTTTAGAAGGATTCCTCACAGACCTTAGACAATTTTAGCTCAGAATCCTTATGTGAAAACATCAGTAAAAGCCTGAAGAAGTGGTACCAGCAGGATGCATTCCTTTGAACAAAACCTCAGCTTCTGAAGTTTGCAGTCTGAACCAGTCAGACACCAAAGGTACGCTCAACTTCACTCTTTGGCATTGTCTTTTGTTGTACCTTCTCTAAGTCCACAGCAATAACTGATAGGGAATGTGCCACAGAAAGTCAGACAAGATTTAAAATAAAGGCTTCTATCTCCCCATAGCTGTGTTTGCTTGTTGAGGTTAAGTATGTCTGGAATAAACTCTGATCAAAAGAAGTTTCTCTGAGTACTTTGTTTTCCCTGGAATAATCTAGCAGATTGTTGCCAGTCCAGGTAAACCACAAAAGAATCTGAAGACAAATTAAGTTCTAGAAGCTGTTTTCAAAAATTCATGTGACTGCTAACAGGCAGCCAGCCCTCTTCAATATCACTGACTCAAATCATATTAAGGGCACCCAGGGCACTGCAGGAACCAGCTGCACATGTTTACTGAGGACAGAAGCCAAGTCTCGTAGCTAAACCCTGAGTGAGCTCTGTGTTAACACACAGATTAATAATGGATCTAACAAAGTTCATTTGAATGCTTGGGTCAGTTTGATTCTTCTGACATGGATACAACCTCTGCATGGATCAAGAGCAAGTAGAGGCCTGTCAGAAGAAAACATTTTCAGAAGGAGTGTTGCAACAAAACTATTAGTATTTGCATGAGGAAAACATGAATCTGAGTGGAGGGAAGAGGGAAGCAGATAGGGAAAGTGCCAGAAGAAATGGCAGACAAAGAGTTAAAAAGAAAGGCATGCATTAATCACCACAGCACTGCAAGAAAGGTTTCACTGAAACAGAAAAGATAAGCTGCCAAGACAGTGAAGAACACATCTGGAAACATAAGATATCCCGATAAGGAGAACATTCGAACTGTGAAATTCACTAACTTTGCACAAGACTTGAAAGAATGTAGAAATGGTGAAATAAAATATAATGATGTGAAAGATCCATTCTAGCACCCACTGCTAGACTACAAAAGAAACACAGGCCTAAACTCCATTCACCACTGCCAGCCAAGCAGAGTCCCAGAGATGCAACAGGGCTTCACCTTGGAACTGGGTCACCTGTGCAATTCACACCTGAGCCATGCTGGTTTAACACCCTCATTAACAACAGGATACAAACGTGCCTTAGTCAATGGCCCACTACAGAGAAAGAGCTCTGCTATTAAACTGAATGAAACCATGCACAATAAAAACCAAGTCCAAACTCATCTCGGTGAATTTTTAATAAACCCACAAGCATGGATGTACTTCAGTGAATACAGAGAACACCAAGATGAGTGATGAGGCTGACAGGCCTGAAGGGCAGAATGCCATCCAGAGGCATCTGGACAAGCTCAGGAAGTGGGTCCTTGGGAATCTCATTAAGTTCAACAAGGCCAAGAACAAAGTGCTGCTCCTTGTTCAGGTCAGTCCCACAGAATGGATTGAGAGAATCCCTGAGGAGAAAAGACTTGGGGATATTGGTGGGTAGGAGGCTGGGTATGACCCAGCAATGTGTGCTGGCAGCTCAGCTGTGTCCTGGGCTGCATCCAAAGCCCCGTGGGCAGCAGAGGAGGGAGGGGATTCTGCCCCTCTGCCCCACTCTGGTGAGACCCCACCTGCAGAGCTGCCTCCAGCTCTGGGGTCCCAGAACAGCAAAGATGTGGACCTGCAGCAGTGAGTCCAGAGGAGTCCATGAAGATGTTCAGAGGGTTGGAGCACCTCTCCTATGCAGACAGGGTGAGAGAGATGGGATTTTTCAGCCTGAAGAAGAGCAGGCTCCAGGGAGACCTTATTGTGACCCCTCCATAGGAAAGATGAGGACAAACATTTTAGTAGGGCTGTTGACATAGGAGAAGGGATAGTTGTTCTAAAGCAAAGGAGGGTCAATTTAGATTATGTGTTAGAAAGAAGTTCTTTCACAATGAGGGTGGTGAAACACTGGCACAGATTGCTCAGAGAGGTGGTGGATGCCCCATCCCTGGACTTACATTCAAGGTAAGGCTGGATAGGGCTCTGAGCATCCTGACCTACTGTAAGATACCAGTGCCCATGGCAGCGGAGTTGAACTAGATGGCCTCTGACTTTCCAACTCAAACTATTTGATGATTCTACAAAGACAACAAGCAGCTTGAAGAATAAATTCAAAGAAGTAGAATTATGGAACAGAGGTGCTGATGGCTCACCATCACCTCCTCTTCTTGATGAAGACTGAGGCCAGTAACCAAAGGACACAGAGGGTGATCAGAAGGGCCAGTACACAGGAGAGAGGGGCAGGTACTAGCAAGTGCATATGTAACAGTTTTACTCAATCGATGAAAGGGAATTACTTGAAAAAAACCAGATAACTTGCACTGCTCACGTAATTTCTACCAGAGTAAAAACAACTGGTGTGTGTTGACTAAACTGTTAAGACACAGATTAGAAAATAACCTCTTGGCTCTGCACAGAATGTGTATTTCCTATATCATATATAAGCTGCAGAGTGACAAAAGGAAACAACCCATTATCTTTTATTTAAAAAAATCTTATCAGTCTGAAATGGTTATTCCTTTACAACTTCTTTGAATTCCTTCCAGAATTACTAGTTACAGAATATTTCACTAATTGGGGTGATAGAGTTTGGCAGTATCCAGCACCTTATATTGTTTCACATCATATTTTAACTTCATCTCACCTCAATGATTTTGTCTTCAATTTGAATGTCTTCTCTTCTCCACTGCATTTTCCACACCAATTTATGCTTTGGTTGATGCTGGTACTGATTTTGCCCCTAAGTCATGGAATCTGATGGTTCTCCATAAACCAAAATACTTTAGAACAACTTTAAAATGGGACTTTCAAGGACCCTTAAGTAAGAAACGACAAACTACATATATGCAGTATGAAATCATGAGAGAGATAATAATAATGTACAATTCTTAGTTGAAAACTATTCTTTTTAATATAACGCTCCTTGATTAATCATTTCCTGGGGTTTTTTTTAGCTTTTGGAATGCATTTCTTCCTATCACAAAGCTTTTCGATGAAAGCATTGTGAGTGGGACTCACAACAAAAATTGAGACAGAGACAGAGATTATGTGGCCACTGGACACTGGGAACAAAGACTTTAAGACAAGCATGAAGCATAATTCTATAAACCCATTTTGCATAACCTTATCATCAACACAAGATGCTATACACATGGTCCTTGGAGACCAGAAGAAGAATGGAAATGCTTGCATTTCCTTCTGGATGGTAGTAGATCTCTGTCCATCCTTCAGTGGATGCAACACAGAAAGGCTTTTTTCTTCTATTTGTAAAGGCATAATAGTGCCAACAGAAATGTTTTTGTGGGTGCTCAGCTTTTTTGACCCGCCCCACACTCTCAGAAAAAATGGTATATGCGTACAAAAATGTCTGTTAAACACCACTTTCACAAATGACATTTTCTTTTGAGACACTGCAAGATACGGGCTGATAAGAAGAGGCTGCCTTACTTAAAACCACTGGAGTGAAACATGATTGCTGCTGTTTACCTATGTACAAACCTCAAATGCCTTCACTCTCTCATTCACATTTACCAAGATGGCATCTGACTAACAAAACCTGCTGTCCTCCAGGAATTATGACAATCACAAACATAAAGTGGAAGGAGAAGTTTAGGGGGAAGAGAGGGGGATGTCAGTCCACTTGCTACGATGATCCTGCTGTAGAACAACAGATGGGAACTAAGTCCCTTACCCAGACAATCTTATAGAAGTATCCTTTATTCACACACAGACCAACAGATCCATGGCGTGAAGGGAAAATGATTTAAAATCAGTACAAATTTTAGGGAACAGATGCTTTTGTTTCACCTTCAGTTTGGATAAGCTTAATACAATTTAAAAAGTGCTATGCTCTAAGCCAAAAGAAAGAAAAAGCCCACAGAAATGACTGTGTCACTATCACAGCCTTCACTGGCCTGTATCACAGAGACTTCTCAGGCTGAAGACACTGATCTCTGATCCTTGAGGTAATGTGCTAAATGTTGCTGTTCCAACAGTTAGTAGCCTCCTACACTGGCAGTGGGAAAAAAAAAAAGGTGACAGCAACTAAGTAGTTGTCAATCTTAAAATTGCAGCAGCTACATTTTCTTTGCTTTTTTTTTTTTTTTGTCTTTTTTAGGTGAAGATACAGAATATGTGTAAGTGTAGGCTTGCACTGAGACTGTGAAATGTCCTCCCAAGGGCCATGAAGACACTTCACCTAAAATTAGATAACGTAAAATAGCAGAGAACACACTGCAATTACACAGAGCCATTAAAGCTATGAAGAATTTAACTCCACAAAGGCATTCTTTTCAGAGCCAGAACTTTTCAAGAAAAAGCTGTTTGGAATTTCAAAACCTTTTTCACTATCCTGAGCTGATGGAGTGTGTGTTTTGTGTGCACTTGTCAGAGAGAGAAAGAGAAGACAGAATTCACAGTTAAAAAGAACTCAAACTTCTGGAAGCTACTATTTTTGAAAGAGTTAATTTGGTTTTTGGCATGAATACTTTTAAATTTGCTATGGCTAAAAGCCTTTTTAATAAGCTAAAAACCCCTAAAACAACACAACAGAAAACCTTGAAAAATTGACCAAACTCTAACTTTCAAAATACAAAATTAAACATAAAAGCATAGTTTTTATCTCTCTCCTCCATTTTCTCCCATTTTCCTCTTGAGAGTTTAAGCTTCTTACCTGTGGATTGGCAGCATTTTCTGATGATGCCAAATAGCAATTCTTCCACATTTCCCCTAATCTATTTCAGTTTAAATATTTAGGACTTGACAGGTTCTCAAAACCAAGCACAGGCTCAGTAAACCTTTATTTGTGCTGGTGAATGTCCCCTCTGTCTATATTTAGCATTAATATTTTATGATCCCTTAATAGTTCAGTTCTAGGAAGCAGAGGGAGAGCTGCTAAAAAAAAAAAAAAAAACCAAAACAAATACACCCCAGAATCGCTTTCTAAAAGGGTAAGTTGTTCTGCAGGGGTGGTTTTTACCAAATGAGAGGTTCTTCTGGCTGGTATTGGTAAACCTCTTACCTTGCCTCAAAAGTCAGTGAAAAAGACTCCTTCTTTCAGCTGTTGTAGGTCATGCCAAGCACAGAAAACCGCTCACCCTTCCCCAGGCATAGTGTATTCCCCCTTGCTATTCTGTGCTGAGTGAAATGGAGGTTTCATACCTCTGGGACCAGGTTTTAATTCTCTGTCTGTTCTACTCCTGTTACAGTTCTCCCTGGAGAATTTGATTTGCTACTACAAGTGAAATGCTTCATCGAAAACAAACAAAGCCAAAACAAAAACTCCAAATATGCCATAAATTCTGGTCTTTCTGAGTACTTTTGCATTGATATAAAGATCTTGTATTTATTCCTATGAAGATTACTCCTGTATCACTTGAAAATACACTTTCTCCCTCCCTTCTATCTTCTCCTCCCTCTCTCTTCTCTTTCTCCTTCTTCCATCTCTCCGTCTTTCATCTTTCCTTATTTTCAGATTGAACAAGCAAGGCACCAGACTGTCCCACATCATGGCAGCCCCTAGATTTTGAATGTAAACAAAGAAACAACAAAAGTCCTTTGCCCACCCAATCTCTCTGACAGAGGCATGACCTCAGGTGACTGCCATCCCTGCCTTGCAGACATGGTTACTGGAGCCAAAACCCAAATCACTCCTCAAGACATGGGGACAATGAGATTATTTCCCTCATTTTTCACTCCCTCAGTTAGCAGTTTCAGGTTTGTGGATCAAGGAACCCAATATGTCTGTTAAGCTCCTCTTTCAGATAAAGCTCTCCAACACTGGAAACCAGGTACCCTTTAAAGCAGTTGCTGCCCGTTTCTGATGACAAAATGGCAGGAAATGAAGCCACACGTTTGATTGCATATCTGTGCTAGAATCCTGGTTTTGCTTAGGACTCAAAACTGAACAACATATTAGGCCTAATTATGCACAAAAAGCCAAACTGCTCTGAGATTCAGTAACAGCCAAGCTTCACATCCTTTTCCAGCTTAAGGGTTTGCAGCAAGATAAAAGACATCTAAATGCATTTCTCATAAGAATAACTATTCTGTTAAACATATCCCTTTTTTGGCACTATGCAGGTTTCTAATGCATGAAGTCATGAATCTGTCACCTTGAGGGCACATTCACAGTGGTGGTGAATATAAATTATTCCACTTCACAAGGAACCCGGATTCTCATTACCCTGCAGCTGGTAACAACCATTTTAACACCTGCTATGATCCTTACTATCATCAGGAGGGAGCTGAACACCTTTTAAAGAATGAGTCCCGTGGGTTTTGTGCATGCACTGAAACCAAGCCCCTGCCCCAGAAGAAGAAACAAAATGTGGACTTGCCCGTAAGCAAATACACCCTCAAGCACAGTATTTTAAAAATCAAAATGTGCAAACCTTTAAAGCAAGTATCTCGCATATGACTCCTGTTTTCTGAAGCCACTCTGTAAATCCCAGGGGTTCATTTACCCAAGGTAGCATGAACCAAATGCTGAGCCATGTGGTGTGAACAGACGGGCACTGAGGCAACGCCAGGAGAACCTGCAGGAGCTTTATCTCTGATCCCCAGTACAAAATACAGCCTCCTCCAAGATAAGAAACTTTGCTGCTGGACCTTAGGCCAGATCAGACCTGTAATCAAAGGATAATCTTTAAAGTAGAACTCCAAAGTCTTTTTTAAAGACAAAACAGCAAAACACTCAGGAAGTGAAACTAGAAACTACCCTTTTAACCTACCCATCAGATTTTCTCTATCATTATCATTAAGTGCTCAAAGGAGAAGTATTTACATGCATAAAAGGTGAATTCTTCACACTCAGTGAACTTGCAACTTATCTGATTTGGTCTCAGAGAGGCATAATATCTTTCTTTGATGAATTGCCAAGAATGAAGACTGCTTTAGCAGGAATAAAGTGGTAAGATTATTTAAAGTGCTAAGACAATTTCAGTTAACTGAGAAAGTTACTTTATGTCAGTAATACTTGCTCCATCTCAGGAATAACTGAAAGGGCAAAAAAGCAATTAGGAAGAAAGGAACTAGAGCATTAAGGTGGGTTTCACAGCAGATTTCAGAAAAACAGTACAAAGTCTCACTTGTTTAATGAACTATGTAACATCAGATACTCCTAAGCAATGGAAATGAGATTTAAAAAAAACTGTTGATAGACTCACAAAGCTTCACTTTTGCTTTTAAGAACTGCTGCATACATACAAGCTTGTGTATGAGTCTTTGGATAATTTCAATGTTTGTTACTTCTGCTCTTTTCCTCCATGTCCCCATGCACAACTTCTGAATCAAGAAGTTCTTCAAGCAACACAAGTCCTGATTATAGAAAGCCGGGGTGCTTTTGTTTAAGTGTTTGCTGTCACAATCAAGAATTAAAGAACAGTAATCCAGGATTCTGTCAGAGTGCCATTTTCAAGAGTTGTTCATTTGCCCATCATCAGCAATGATTTTCTTTTTCCTACTGCTTTCTTTTCATTACCACATAATCATTTTTCAAACTCCAGTCTGTCAATAGTGATGATTTCTGCACCTAATATACTCACACAGTGCAAACACATTTGCCTGAAGAAGGCAGAAAGCCTGTGAGCTCCTATGAAATGCAGAGGCTGCATTCCCGAAGTCTCCTCAGACTCTGTGTACATAGAGGCAAAGTCTAACAGTCTTGCAGAGAATAAAACTTGCCCTCAATTTATATTATCACCTTTTTCATCCATCCCATTGTTCACTGAAGACAAAAGCACTCTTTAATCTTTCTTTGTGAACTCCCTACATAGTCTCTGTCCTGTAGATGTAATTCAGACCTGCATTTCACAATAGTCAAATTAGTGACTTGGCACCTGCAGTTATTATTATTATGTGTTTACATCAATGCACTGAAGGAACACAACGTGATATTTTATAAGCAAGTACAATAGAAGTAAAAAAAAAGCCCTGCTAAACCAAAAAAACCCCCACCAAAATGAGACAAAAGTCCATTAAAATCTAACCCAAGACCTTTTCAGGTTAGCATTAAGACTTTACTTTTCAAAAGCATTCAATTTATTAGGGAAATGAGAAAAACAGCCCATAAAATCTTTTTTCTAAAATGGAAAAAAATTCTCAGAAGCAAGTGAAGACCCAAAGCAGAAGGGTCTTCTGCTCCAGGAGGGTCAACCTGCACAACTGCTCTGCCTCACTATATGATTAGAAACTTGGCAAAGATCATCATGAAGAATAAGCCACTTCATAATTAAAGAGAAAAAGAAAGGGCTTGAGCAGATGAAGTGCTTCACAGGAAATGTGTCTCTCCTATATTTACAGACTTATAGACTCTTGAAAAACATAAAATCATAGTAGTAATAAATAAAATTCTTAATTTTTGAACACGAGTGCCCATTAAGAGATGAGCAGCATGGAAATAGGAAGAAAGTCTCTCACATCCCAGCCCAGTGTCCACCACTATGATACCATGAAAATTAGATGATAAAAGAAGCCTATTTCTAAATGTATTTACCTTTTCTCTGCTTTCCTGACACAGTTGAAACTGCAGTTCAGAATCCAGCAAATTAAGGTGTGGATATTTCAGATGTGGGAGCTTTTTAAAAGGGGAACAAACCTACTTAATGCTCTGGTTCAAAAAGGTTTGAGGAAGAGTGCAGAGTACTGGTAGAGATGTGGTATGGCCATCTAGACTGAATTAACCTAGATGTGTTACAGAAGTATAAAGGTTGGTACGTTTTCGAAGCAAGGAAAAATGTGTGAAAGAAAGAACTTAGAACAGGCTTTCATTCAATTTTCCTCAAATTTTCACCTGTAATTTGGAAGCCTGAGCTTTTTTTTTTTCCCCCTGGTGTGAAAAAAAAAAAGTTTACACATTGGCCAATTTTTACAAAACAATCTTGAAAAAATATCTTCCACTTGTCAACTTTTTGTTTAATCTTTCCCACCTTTATTGTGCATTCTTTCCTGAAATCACAGCTCTTTAGTAAGGTGAAAAGATAACAATGGAAAAAACGTAATACAGTGAGGGGAGGGGAAAAAAAATACCACCAAAAATCAAAACAGACTGAATGTCCTTCCATGTTTGGGCTTATTTCAGGAGAAATTAGAATGATTTCAAGCACATTGGGAGTTTTGGTATACATTCTTGTAAAAATGAATAATAGGTGCCATTCCATCCTGTGCCTTCTTATCACTGACTTGTTTCTGCTGCTTTTAGCTAGCCAGACATTAGTAAATAATAAATATTTTGTATCTATTGCATTACAAGAATGAAGATGAAAGATTTTTTCACCCCAACAATTCACTTATGATCCCAAGTCATTGCCTGTAATTTCTAAGACTGAACTTTGGATGCGGTTATTAGGCAACCAAGCGACAAAATGACAATTCTTTCAAGTAGCTGCCTTCATTTATGGCCAGGCAGTGGCCACTGCCCTCCCCTCCTAATTAGGATCCAGAAGGCATAATGAGCAAGTTTATATTGGTTGTGTACAAGAATTAAAGAATGGAAAAGGCAAAAAGAAATTCTGACTTCTGGCAGCTATGTTTGGAGGCAGCTCACCATCTTCGGAATCACTGGACACAGTGATCAGATGCAGTGGAGTCCATCAATCTTTATTAATTTTGTCTGTAAAATTCAGAGCAACTGCATAATTACATTCACATACCTACATAACCACTTCTGAGTACACCAACTTGCTGCCCTTTTTAAAGCCACTCCATTTTGAAAAATCCTGCCATTGTTTCCAAGTGGAATTTCTGAACAACAAATCCATTCTTTTCTATTAGAATTGAAAAAAAAAAAGTTTTTTTCATGTCTGAAACAGATGCTCACATTTTGAAAAGGATGCCATTGATTGTACAGATCATTACACAACAGGCATTTCCTGAGCTTGCTGAAATCAGTTGGCAAAACTGCTATCAAAACAGGACTACATTCAGTACAACAATGCCCTTTCTTCTGTAGAAGACATCTGCTAGCTGACGAGACTATACATGGCCAAGGTGTCAACCCCATCCAGTGAAATCCCAGAGAAAGTTCTTCCAGAAAGAACTGTGGAGCTTCCCACAAACCCTTCTTGCCAACAATGCAGGAAACCCAGCAGTAAGCAGAGAGATGCTATAATTAACAGTTTTAGAGCACAAAATATGGGGTCCCATAGGAAAAAGGGTACACTAAGCAGATTTTGTTATTAATTCTGTGATTGACTACAGGATTTTCACATCTTTGGAGAGATTAGGAAGACTGACATTTTCAAAATTCTAAGTTGAATTGAGAATGTAAGGGACTGAAAATATTATATGAGTTGCTATTTTGCTTCATATATTAATAATTCCAACTAAGATCCATCAGTCTGAGACATCTGTGTATATCTGCTTTATGTATATTCACTTTTGAATTTTCAAGGAAGTTTTTTCACGCTGTATTTGCATACAACGTTTTATAGCATTGTTCCACATTGCGATTTCCTGTTCTTTCTATATTAGAAGACTCTCTCATCTCAAATTAGGATTCCCCTTCCCTCTCCACAGTGTAACAGAGGTAAAACAGCAACAATTCTCTAATATTAAAACATTAGATCTAGAAACAGAACTGCCAAAAGAATATACTGTATCCTGGCAAACCAGTAAATTTGTATTTTCATTCTGCATTGGGAATTGTGTATCTTTTCAAGATGTAACTTTCTTAAAACAGCCCATTTTCAGGTCCAGAAGTTCAGATTCATGTTTTCACCAACAGAGATATTTTTCTCCCTTGATCAACAGACAGAAGTGACCAACTGTAAAATATATAATGATTAAAGACTAACTGGTGCCAAAGTACCTCACGAAATTTTTTTGATTTAATGGAACATGGTTCTTAACAGCTCCATAGCAAAGTGCTTTTGTTTCCACAAGCAGGGAGACAGCATCCTCTCCTCCTGAGAGGAGAGATGTCTTCTCCATACAGGAAAGAAAAGCCAGTGGAATCTCCTACATGTCACAGTGTTCAGGTTTTCATGTTCCCTTGCACTACAACAAAGTGGATAGCTATTTAGGAAAACAGCTCCACATTCGACACAGTAAAAGGAATAACCCACCAGCTCTACATATTTGACACCTCATGAAGAAGCTTGTGAACATATTTATCACTCCCTCTTGTTACTGTACTCTGTTGTCTGACTGTTCAGCACTCCACAGAAACTGGCACGTTTTCTGCAACACATTAAAATAAAAAAAACCCAACCCAGCTAGAGAACAACATAACCAAGTGTGTCTAGGCTTACACCTGTTTATGCTGTTCATCCAGCAACACCAGCCTCTGGGAGTTCCTGCTGGCCTTGAATCCTCAGTGTGAGGGATGCCTGCTGCTGCTGAGGAAGGAAATAAATCACAAGACTTTCGCCTCTGCAGTAGATGTCAGTGCTCTCAAAATCAGTGCTGTGCACTTCTGAAAGGCCTGTTCTCCCCAGGCATTTGAGACACCTGACCAGGACCCTGGAAAGATAGTGGCTGTTCCTATTCCTGGCCCTCTGCTGGCTTCTGGCAAGTCACTTCATCTATGTGCTTCTGGCATTTTATCTTTCGTAATTCAGCCTTTGTAATTCCAAAGAGATGTGTCCAAAGAATTCTGTGAGCTAGCTACTACACTGTTGTCCCTCAGATGAAAAGGGAAAAATGACAGCCAGGCTACAGCTACTCACATAAAGCTGAGTGAGGGGCAAGCAAGTGGTTGTGTGGGCTTTTGGCAAACTAAAACCTATCAAACTCATTTTCTTCATTACAGATCTCTTAGAGAATGGCAAAACGATTCTTTTCCCAAGCTATTCTGGCAGAAAATTTCAGGGTGGCCAACAACATCATTGCAGCACAACACTTCTCATGACCCACTGCTAGGGTTACACTGCTGAAAAAAAACACAGCAGAGAAAGCAAGTCCTTTGCAGCCCTGCTTACCCCCCACTGTTTGACACACTGGAGATAAATGTCAAAGCTAAAAGGGTAAGTTGTGACAGCATAATGAGAAACTCTCACTCAAGCTGGAAAAAACTCATACCATACAAAAAAACCCCATGGAGACACAGCTTAAATTCCCTATTTCACAAGCCTCTAAATTGCAGTCAGATTTTTAGTGCTTCTTTTTTTTAAAATACCCTGACTCCCTTCCTTCCAAAATGCCAGAAAAACTCTGTCAAGTTCAGTTTCTGGGGGAAAACCCCCCCCACACCTCCAAAAATACAACCAACTTAAAAGAAAACCCCACCCTACACAGACACTCCCTCTTTCTCCAGTCCAAGCTAAATCTGTCTCTCTACTCAAACCAGGAATTTGTTGAGCTCATGGGACAGCACCATTTTCTGTCATGTTTTTCCTCAGTTACATGACCAGAACCCTTCTTGCTCCCTTTAGTAGTCCAAACTACTAAACTAAAGGCAAGTGACTGTCCATGACAGGTTACAATGGCATCAAGGACTGAAACACTAATCTCACTGTATTCTTAAATTATTGTAAATACTCAAGTCTAAGCAGGTAATGGCCAGATGGGAAAATTTGTAGAAACCATTTATTGAGGAAGGTACTGCTTAAAGTGGCACAGAGTCATAATATTAAGTCATTTGCCTGAATTCCCTCAAACTTTCTCACAGATGCCTTCCTGTGTATTTGAACAAAACTTGGTTCCTTCATGCTCCATAAAAGTTATATTGCTGTATCCTCCATCAAATGAAGGAAAACAAGTCTTTGCAAAGCACCCAATGGATATGGGCACTGTGTATCACACTAACAGTTGCTTTGCAACCAGACAAACGAATTCAGATTAACTGTGACCCATAATTGCACTACAGAAGCTGGAGAATGCAGCTTCTCACAAAATGCACACAGATCATTCTCTGTGCAGGTTCGTTTTCAAAAGTCAGCAACTTTCTGCATTGTAAAAAAGAAGCAATGCTGTAACTGGTAGAGAATGTAAAGTCCTATTCTAGATAAAAGCAAAACCAAATCATGTTGCCTTTAAGCTATTGTATTGACAGAGTAAAACTGCTGATTTCTAATCAATATATTCCAGCCCGTCCTGTTCCAGATCATGGCACTACTAAGCCACCTGTTAGTTCACTGGTGTGAAATACAGTTTTTTCCTGTCTACACAGCCCCATTAGTAATAAAAGAACTCCAAATTTTTTTTTCATTAAGGAATTTCAGAGACAGTCTGCAATATACTTATCATATGCAAATGTTTTTGTATAATTTAATAGCACAAACTGTAGTATTATATTCAAATACCAGCACATCAAATTTCATTTGGCATGTGGGAAAACAAAATTAAAGGATGAGTTTCAATGCATAAACAGGATAAATAGATAGGATTCTGCTTCATCATATTGAATAATTACATCCTGGCACAGTGCCCACATCATGTTCATTATGAAGCGACTACAGTGTACAGCACGCTGCCAAAGCCTAACTTTCTCAGACAATGGCTAGATGACTGACAAATCAGAAGTCTTACAGATTTGCTTGCTATTTCTGTCTTGTGTGTTCCTGGAAATTTGTTGAACTGCAATTCCTCACTGTGTTACCTTCATTAACCAGGGCCATGAATAGAGAAGCTGCTCGTTACACTTGCATGGTGCAAGTGTTCACATTGCACTGACTGCAATCCTTATCTCCCAGCTTGCAGTGGGTTCCCCTCCAGGTCTGCTTCTCAGCCTGGTGTAAGCACTGAAGAAGGCTGTCATCATTGTTTGCACCGTAAGGAAACACAGGGCTGTTCCCATCCTCCTGCTGCTGCGAGGCTGGGCCATCTGTGCAGCTTAGAAAGAATTTACACTTACCAGATCTCTATCTTCTGCTATGTTTTTGCTTCGGAAATATGCTTCACTTCTGGAATTGTCTAAACTACTTTATTCTGGTCTACAAGAAACGTTCTCAATACCCAACATTCTACCTTGCTAATAAAAAAAAAATTAAAAAGCACCAGGCACCTAATCCACACACCATAAAAGGGAAGGATTCAGTTCCTGGCTGCGAGAGTCACATCGTCAGCCCTGCAGCAGATGCCACTGTCGGCAGCATTTGCTTGCCCGGCAAAGTCCGTAGAGAATTTGAAGCCAAATTTGTTGTTTTCAAAATGCAGGATTTTTTTGCTTTCTCACAACAGTTCTCCTGCTGTACGTTTTCCTCCTTCCATGACACCACATGTCCACTCCCTCATATTCTGCCCAACCATCAGGTGATTCCCATTGAAGTACCATTCACAAGATTCAAATGAAATATAAAAAAAATTATAACTTGCCCATGGATATTGCTTTAGAATATGCTTCTAACCAAACCACTGGGATAAGAGTCTCAAATGAAGGTAACATAACCTTTATGGATTTTTTTTCTCGTTGAAGCAAAACTTAAAAGACTAAATAAACCGTACACAGCTATACAAAATCCTCTTTTGGGATTTTCTGTCGCAGAGGTGAGGACAAATCTCACTCTATCTTGGCTAATCTAGTTATTTGCCTGAAAAAATATTTAAACCACAAGTGCGACCTTACGCTACTTGCTCTGCATCTCTTCAGTGACAGACATTAAGGTAATTTTTTTTGTAAGAAAATCAGGAAGACACACAAGAGAGGCCTAGCTGTCTAAAGAGCTAGAAGACCTAGCTGTGGATCCTGTAAGAGATTCTCCTCTAACAGAGATGTTCAAGTGCAGAAGATTGTCCCCCTTAGTGAATTCTTTATGTGACAAAGCTGAACAAGATGAAAACACTCCTGTTTTACGGCAAAGAAAAAAGTCAAGATTCCACCTGTCTAAAACACAGAAATTAAAGGGACATTTGCTTTTTTCTTTGATGGAATCTGAACTCAAAACTGAACCAATGACAGTCAGGCACTGTTCTGATGCTAGACACGACTGACAGGTCTGGTACTGGGCTTTTTACAGGCGGCTTAAGATCAGGCAACTCTATACATCTAGCCACAGCAAGATCACTTCAAAACACCCACTAAAATCAATGACAGCTTATAAAAATAACTGGAACTCTACCTGGATCTCTTAGCACATATACTGAAAGTTGAGGCTCTGTTTGGTTCAGTTTAGAACCATCTCCAGTACATTTTAATGTTCACTGAAAGGAAAAAAGAAATTATTAAAGGTAACACAGATTTTAAAATGTTTTCCTTGCAAGGACAGACAGATCTTAAACTGTGTAATGCCTTTTTAGGGAGGATTTGAAAGTAGTGTGAGGAGTTTTTTTCTACTGAAGCCAGAACAAAAGCAATGCAATGGGAGTATTTTGCTTTATACACAACGTATATGCACTTGTAACTGTCTCAAAGCCAGAAATGGCTCTTTTGCATTGAAATAAAGCTAGAAAGAAAAAGGCTAATATTCTAGTGAAGAACATGTTGAACAACTATTAATGATCAAAATAAAACCAGTTCTTTACCACCTTGAAAACACTGTAACATTTGCTCCTAACCTGGCCTTACGCATTACTCCTTCCCATCAGGAAAAACCCCCAAGAACAACAAACCATACACAAGTGAATTTCTAACTGTAATGGCAGCTGACTGCAATTATATTTCCTGTTGTCATTCATCAATCATGCCAGTTTTAAAAGACATCTTACTGCAATTTCACAGAAACTCTCAACTCCTCTACAGGATTGTTGAAACAACTGAAATATGAATACAAAAGAGGTCTTTTAATGTGCTGTGCTGGTCTCCAACTGTAACTATAAAGCTAAAAGAATGTTTGGCATCCTACCCTGATTCCACCTTCTCAAAGAGCTGTAAAAGGTTGTCCACATGCAGCTAAGTTTTCTTTTAACAACAGAGGGGTAGGGACAGGTGCCCAACTTGGCATTTGAAGGCAAGCAAGGTCTGGAGATAAAGAGTGACCCACTTAAAGCATGTTCCACTTTATATCTTAGAAGGCATTACCCCAGACCAACAGCAGGGCATCTGTTTTGAAACTTGAAATTGCTTTACTGTTTGCTCAGCAGGGTAATGAGATGAAGGGGATCAGAGACCTGAGCTGTGACTGAGACCAGAATAAGTTATTATTTTCCAGTAGCTTAAGAAGCCAGCAATGTCCTCCTGCTTTACATCATCACTGCAATTTGCAGTAGTTGTGCCCTTTTTTGTCTTTCAGTGGAAATGTTTCCATGATCACTGTGTTTGAAGGGGCTTTCCTCGGTGATGTTTAGCAGCACCATCTGAACTCTCTGCTGACTGAAATAGTATATTATTGTCATCAGCTGTCAAGCAACTTTGTACTTTTTCTGGAAACTTACACTTTTGATGGAGGCTGTCAGCAGATCTTTGTGTACGTGTGGAAGCTGAAGCTTGGCATTTCAAAGGGTTACAAACTAGAGTATGACAGCAGGCCTGTAGGTGACTGCACAGACAGGCGCCTGGCAGAAAACCCACACCTCTCACCAGGATCCCAGACTGCTGCTACTTCCACCTGCAAGCCTGGAAACACCGTAAATGACATTGCAGAAGGACACACTGCATGCAGCACAGCTGAAAGGTGAGTGCAGGAGAGCCTGCATTTAGGCATGCATCACTGCCTGAGCCAGGATCTGCTCACACCTCCTGCACCACCAACGCAGCACCCAGCGGTTCTCCAGCACAGGTAAGAGCAGAGCAGACCCAGGGGGAAAAAAAAAATCAATTGCTCTGAGCAAATATGTCTTTAAAAAAGTCAGGGCTTGCTTTGTGGCTAACCTTGTGTTATAAAAAGATAAAATCTGTATTTAAAGTCTCTTCTGGTTGGGAGGAGGGGAGGGAGGGAAGGAGTGGACTAAGGGAAAGAGGAAGGGAGAGGAGAATGGTGGGGAGAAAGGTGGGGATGGAGGAAGGAAGGAAGGGAGGAAGGAAGGAAGGATGGAAGGCAGGAAGGAAGGAAGGAAGGAAGGAAGGAAGGAAGGAAGGAAGGAAGGAAGGAAGGAAGATTTCATTGAGGGAGATATATCTGGTCAACATGGCCAGCCTGAGCATGGCCTCACCACCAAAGTAATCTGGGACCTGCTGCCTGTGATCAAGAACTTTTTGGGAGAAGGGACCCTGTTTTGCCCCTGTAGTCCCAGCACTCACAGAACCCTTAAGCACTTTTGAAGAAGAGTTTCTCATACATCAGCATGGACAATCCTGAGATCAGTGACTTTCCTCACACAGCTGAGGAGGGAACCAGATCCTGCACAACAATTTGGCAGTTCTTTGCTTGGTTGAGACCATGTGCTAAACAAAACATGAAATCAGATTTTTACAGGATCCAAACAGAGCCCCTAAGAATAAACAGATGTTTATTCAGAGAGTGAAAGATGCTTTCTTGGCAGGGTTTTGTGGTGGGTTAACACCTCCCTCCCCACACACCCCTCAGAGGGGCTGGAAGTGATCAGGACATGCTGCCTTCACTCTCCCCTGCTCCTGGGCTCTTCCTCCAAGCTGGAACACCCATCAGGAAAACTGTCCTGGTCAGCTGCCAGACCTGCTCCTGGGGCTGTTCTGTGCTCTTCCCCCTTCTGCCCCTCACCATTTTCCCCTCACCCGTCTGCTCCTTCAGCAATTTCACCTTTTGTTCCATACTTGGCAGTGTATGGCTGGGGGCTGGGTTGGCCATGACCAGCTCCAGATGGCTACAGGGAGTCACCATCGGGCCTGGAGCTGGTGGAAGCTGTCTGGCAGTGGGATCAACCAGCCCTGAGCATCCCCCAGCAGAGACATTGATCACCCTCCAGCAGGGATCCTGAAACTGAACCCAGATAGACACAGATTTATCTGGATATTACAAAAGATGTGATCGAGGGGGAGAGGGGAAGGAAGAAAATCAAGCTGACTGTTACAAGACTTCTTTGCAAGGGATGTTGGCATATCTGTGTCTGCTAAACCACACAGCTCTGTGTGCCCAGCGTAAATCCCAGCAGGACTGGAGGAATCAGCATTCCCAACCTACTCATTCTCTGGCCTTAGATGTTGTGGGCACTGATTCATGGCTTTCCTCTCTGCCAGGGCTTGCAGGGACAGGATGGCTGGCAGCACCCCACTGCCATGCAGCACCTGCCCCAGACCCTTCTCCCATTCCCTATCTGCTGGTCCCAGGAAATCTTTCCCAAAGCTGGGAGACGGGACAGGTTGACAACCTCCCTGCTCTTTTCAGCTCAGCAAGATGGAGGAAATCACACTACCCTTGCATAAGGAGAAAAGGGTGATGTGTCTCCAAGACATAGGGACAGAGATGATTTTCCTTCCACTGGGGCTCGCTGCATAACACACTAACTTCCAGGCATATTCAACAAACCAACAGCTACAAAGTTGTGTAGTTGAAGTCAAAGAAAAGACATTGGGCAACTGCACCGCTGTTGGATTTGACGAAAACTATTCCAGTGTGAGCAGGCAGGTAAACAGGAGCTGCCCATCTGCAGGAGAAGTAGAACTGGCCAAAGGGCAGCTCCTGTTTGCCTGACCTGTGCCCACAAGCTTGTGGTGCCTGTGCTGACCTAATGAAGGCTCCACAGGAGCCTGGAAGTTTTTCTTTTGACCTCATTCATTGACTTCAAGGGAATTGTGGTTTCCTGTTCAGGATTCACATTGCAACAGGCCTCACCTCCTAAACTGAAAAGTCAGGGAATGCATTAACACTGAGGTTTCATTCACAAAAGAGGCTTGTGTGGTATTAAAGGCAAGATGCTTTGCAATAGAAGCAAATGGAGCACCTAGACCTGTCCCAATAGTAAGAATAAACAGCAATAGTGAGTTTGGTTTGACCGGAAGAATTTTTCATTCAAACCAAATCCAATTTTCAGCTACACAAAGCAATATTTAGTATAAATAAAATATCTCCCATTGTTAAATCTCAAAGAAAAGGCAGTTGAACAGAAGGTGATAACACTGTCCTTGGTTTTATTAGCTCTGCTATTTGAAAAGGTCCTAATTCAAAAAACACATATGGTTTTGATGCAACCATTTAAGTTCAGACTGTCACAGAGCTTAAAGTCAGGATGTGTTCAAGTAGTTTGTTAAAACTTCATGTATCATTACAATCTCATCATGCCATACTCCAAACACCAAAATATTCCATGTTATTACATAGCAGTCTTTCTCTTTTCTCAGATGTTTTTCTTTTGACAATACTGCTATTAACTGCTATTACATTTATGATACAGGGATTCCAGATCTCTCCCTCTCCAGTCATTGCTATGATGTTTCAGGGCTTGGGTCAGTCTTCCCTTAGGGAATGGTTGAGAACCAGTCTAAAATGGCAGTGACAGTGCCTCCCAATTGTGACAATACTTTTCTGTATAAGATTTTCCACAGCACTAGGCTTAAACTTTTCATTTACTGGCATCTGTATAAATTGCACCATCAGCTGCCATGTGAGGAACATTAGGCCAAGCCTGGAAGTTTTGGAAAACCTCGACCACAAAGCTCTGTGTACATGCTCAAGTGACAGTGCTGTGAATAGCAACACACACCGCAAAGCACGCTTTGCCACTGTTCTGTGAAATAATGCCTCTAAGACTACAGGCAAGCTTCTCCACATTCACATGGCCATGACTCTGCAATAAACAGATTTTCTAAACAGATTTCAGCTCTTGTCATTTCATGTGCTTTTAACCTGGCTGATTTACGGTCTTTCAGACATGCTGCTGTTTGAATAGGAGACTTTTTTTTTGGTCACCTTGTTGCTATTGTAAAGACAAACCAGAAACTTGCTGGAGATAAAACCAAAATAACCAGTGGTCCATTCTGGGGATTTGGTTTACGTGTGTAAATCTGACTAGCCCCAAATAATTTTGGATTTCTTTATGAGGAGGTCCCATCAGAGGTCCTATTGTGAAATGGGGGACAGAGCAAGGTGAGGACAGCAATTAGACCTGCATTGTAATAGGCACACAAAACACCAGAAAACCAAATCATTTTCATATGAACAAACTCCTTGTTTCTCCAACAAGTCCATTAGGGATCACAGCTCCTAAGAGGGGTTCACCCAGATAGGCAGCCTCATGATCCTTTTTAGGTCTCCCTGCCCTCCCTGGACAATACTGTCCTGTCCTCCTTCCTTCCCTGCCCTGCAGAGGGGGAACACCGTACCCTTTGACACTAAAGACCAAAGATGTCCTGGTTGTCCTGCTATGCCACCGCGCAAACCCAAGTTTCTCTCTCATCACTGAATTTGCATGCAAGGTTGCTCCTCTTAACCTAGATCCCAGCTAAAAGCACAGACAGGTCCTCTGCCCACGTGTCAAGCCATTTACAAGCTGCCTCTTCTGCCACTGGAAATATTAGGAGCTGCCAATCTCATGCTTACAGCTCCTTAACAGCAAGAAAACATAAACATCTTTTCAGCAGGAGGTGCTTGCTTCCTTTCCAGGGCTAAAACCCTCCACTGACAGCCTTCCTTCCCTCTATCTAGCAAGCAAACCCTGTGAAGAAGGACAAAACATTTAAGTCCATATCCACACAGGCATTTCTTAACATAGTGGAAAAGGTTTCCCACAGAACCTTTTAGTTGTGATTAATGCCGTGAAGACATTGGTAGGCAAAGCATGGCTGGGCAAAAAAAGCACAAAACATTTTTCATGGATGTCACCTCCAATTAATAGATAAATCTGCTTCAGCTATTTCTATCTCTCTCTCTCTGCTCTTGTGGCTCTCCAGGGAATTAAAGCCTCGTAAATACATGCTTGTTTTTCTCCTCTGTACACAGACATCACATCCAACTTGGGAATTCCCTGGACTGAAATGGTTGGAGGTGAAAGAATGTTATAAAGAAGCACTGTATATGTGCCATTCCAAGGCAGCATTGTACCCTTTCCTGGAAACCTTGCTGTATAACATGGATGTAGTCTGGCTGAGAACCCTGGACCACCAAAGAAAATGAATGCAGCTCCAGCTGGAAACTGTTTCTGATGGTCACTTTTTAAACAACAGAATGCTGTCTGAGGAAAGCAAAACATTTATCTTCCAAAAAGCCATTGCTCAAAAACTAATTTTTACACCAGAAAGGTTGACTTGGTACTTCTGAATAGTCCAGAACACTCATCGGCATTCTTTAAAAAAAATGTGCATGTAGCATTCTCACTGTAATGGCAAAGCAAGTGAGTTTTGCCTATGTGGAAGCAAGAAGCAGAGGAACAAGAAGGACGAATAAGGCAGAGCAGTAGCACCAAAAAAGGGCAAAGTCCTCAGGTGATCACCCAGCAGAAACAAATGTTATCTGCATCTTGTGTAGGGGATAGGCCTCTATTTGATATGACACGAAAAAATCGTGAAGCAGGAGAAAATCCAAATTCCAACCCATGCTTCCAGGCTGTGGATGTATCCATCAGGGCTGAATGACACTTTTAACCTCACCTTCTGCCACCTGAGATGCAAATACGTTGTAGTTTTACATGTCCTACACTCTTAATAGTCTGGCTTGTTTTTAAAGCTACAGCTCTCAGAGTTACTATTAGGAAGGTGAAAATAAGTAAAGTTTTCTAACTCACAGTTGCAGGGACAATGCTCAATCACAGAACATTTAGGGAATATGAAACAAACAAAAGACAAAGGAAAACCAGCTGAGGAAAAAAAGGCTGTTTTAATTCTTTAAGCTCCCAGTGCAAAACGCAGCAGCTAATAAGCTGCAAAATCTGGCAGCTAACAAGTCTACCCAGATAACAACAATAACTGAATCTTACTTATTGTCCATAGGGTATGAAGACTCACTCCACTCTGTGTCCTCATGACTGCTTGCAAGCTAAGGCAGTGGTAGCAGGTACTTTTTTCCAGAGGTCAAAACCTGTGAAGGACTAGGACACCCTCAATTTAGCAAGGTCAGTCTGAGTTACAGCTGAGCCTGTGCTCTTGAAGTTGCAGGGCAACTTCAAGATCATTTGCATATGACTATTTGCATCATCATATCTATTCTTCTTCCCCCAGACACAAAGCTTACCATTGCCTGGGATCTCCTTTCTCTTCAACCCAGTCCAGCGTGAGTGAAGGGACAGGGAAGCACTACAAGGAGCATTCTTCTGCTTAACCAGCCTCTGCACAGTAGCACAGGTCTTTGTTGGCACAACTGGAACAAGAAACACAGCTGAGGCTACCTCTACACTACACAAGTCACCAGAGCTTGTAGCCCCCTCTTTTTACATGCCTCAATTTTCTTGCAATATAGTCCTAGAGTTTCTTAGGTAATGTTTTAGACAGGTAAAAAAATACAAGAAGTTAAAGGAAGCAACAGAAGGTAAAATAGCACCCTGCTGTTTGTATATGTTTTTGTGTTTGGTTTTGATAGATCCATGCAGTCAAGACTCAGAGCATATGTATGGAAGCCAACGCGAGTTCACCTGTGCTAGGTACCCAGAGATTAACATGACATGCTATGAACTCTTAAAAATGTAAGACATTTTGTAATAAACATAATCCAGAATACACATATGAGATTAAATCCAGCCCTACTGGGAAAAGGAAGCAACTTCAATCCACCCAGTACGAAATAAATTGCAGTAGCAGAGCTCTGGTATGGAGACTAAACAGCTGGGCCAGAGAATAAGGCAGCTGAGAGGATCTAAGTAGTCTGAGGGCTGGTAGGTGAATAAAGAGGACAACAGGACAGATACTGAATCTCACAAATGGAATCTGTACTGAAACTGAGGAGAGACAGAGAGCATAGCACCACTCTCAGGTATCCACACAAATGTAGCAGCCAGTGCATCAAATATCAGGCCCCAAAAGGCATTTTATCATCCAGTGCCCTGTGTGAATCAGTGCATAATCTCAATCACCTTAAATCTGACTGGATCAATTGCTTGCTTCCCTCTCTGTTTTTTTCTAGGTTATCTTCTCATACAGCAGAAGGCTTCATCTGATGTTAATGCCCATATTCCACATGGAGCACATGAGATTTTCTTTCACCTCTTGCCAACTGGCTCTAAAAGATGCCACTCAGTCAGCCACAAACCATGCTTCTGGTTTAAACCACTCCTCTCACCCTGTGGGCTCTAGAAGACAGCGGAACACAGAACAGCATATTTCAGAAAAAAACCTCAATTTCTGACAAGCACACTTGTAAACAATGCTCAAAGGTTTATTATCTATGTACTCACTTATGAGTACCACACTGTGCATCTCTGTCTTGCTCAGCCAACACAGAAACTTCCAAAATAATAAGCCAAATCAACAACCTTGTTCAAGAAATAAAATATTTAAAAAAAATTATTACATCAAGCTGATATTTCTTGGATACTGACAGGAATAATAATAGGGTAATAATTAATGTATTCTATGCTACAAGCCCTCCTTGAAAACCCTGTCATTCCATCTTACCAAAATATTACCAAATTCAAATTATTATTCTTGTTATGGCCGGGTGCAGCTCTTGTACTCTCTAGGCTCTACTTTTCCATTTAAACTGGCAGGGCTTCAATGAAGCCAGGGCTTTTCTCCTGGCTGAGATTTAGGCCTCTATCTATTAACCGAAAAATTTCAGTCCTCGCCAAGGTACAAAATTAGCTACATCTTCTTTCAATGGTTTTCTTTCCTGGATGCATCAAACCACCTGCTTTTCCACTTGTAGGCCTGCAAAGCAATGCCAATCACAAAGCCTGCCAGAAATGACAAAATACATATTTTAAAGTTAATTAAACAGAAGGGATTAAACTTCAAAGGTCTGATACAATCCAAGGTACGCTGAATCGTAAGACAAATGTTGGTCTCTAATGTCCAGTGGTGCCATCACTCTCAAACAGGAAAGTTGGCCAGAAGGGAAAGGCAAGACAGAGAATTGGGGTTGTTCAGCCTGGAGAAAAGGTTAGTACTTAGAGCACCTTCTAGTACCAAAAGGGGCTACAAAATAGCTGGAGAGGGACTTCCGAGAACAGCATGGAGTGATAGGAGAAGGGACAATGGCTTTAAACTGAAAGAGGACAGGTTTAGATATTGGGAAGACATTCTTGACTATGAGGGTGTTGAGGCTGGGGTGAAACAGGAGGCTTTATCTCTCAGGATGCTTTGCCTGGATCAGTGGTCACAGAGGACCAGAGCACAGTAATACCAACGAGAAGGATGGGGTAACAGTAAAATCCACTCCTATATATTAGTCCATCTCTTTACTGTGCACTAAGATTAATCAAGCACATTGAAATTAATTAAAAACTTAAACGAGAAACCTGATTGCTCTGAAAAACTGCACTTCTAAACCCAATAATCTCACCTCTAAGCTTCTGGATGGCTGTGGGAGTATTTCCTGTGAAACATTTTTAGGGGTGACGAAAAGGGTGAAGAAGCACTGCTACTTACCACAGAGAGGTAGCTGCACATCACCAAGACAGTCACCACTGGTGCAGCATTCCCTCTTTTGCATTTAGAGAAGAAAAGGGCTCTCAGACTCTGCTTTGTCTGACTCCTACCGACCCCTCCACTGTGACTATAGTGAAATGGAAATGTTTCACAGCACGAGCGAGATGTGCTGTAGATTTTGGCTTTGGTATCACTCCAAAAGAAGGCCAATGCAAATAAATGTACACTGTGAAGTGAGAAGGATAGAAGAAGTTAGCTTTGATGCTTTTCCAGAGAGAGTCTAAGTCAGAGGGTAGAGGGTAGAAGTGCAGAGAGAGGTTTCAAGGGTGAGTTTGTAGCAGAGACAAAATGAATCCCACGACACAGGCAAGTGGAATCCACCATCAGAGAACCCACGGGGCTAAGTTCTGCTGTTCTTCACAAGCTTTCACAGAGATGACAGAGATGCAAGTGTCAGCAGAGCCTGGCCTGGCATCTCCAGCTGGGCTCGTGTGCAAATGTGGATACAGAAGGTAGATCTGGACAGGCAGCAGAAAGCAGCACTCACAGCTGCTCCCAGTGAGGCAGCTGCACATAGGTCACAGAGCAGGTTTTCCAACAAAAAAGGAAAACACACCCTCACAGGGAATGGCAGAGATGATAAAAAACACTGGATTGCCAAGATGTTCTCCCACCTTTTACCCAAAGACTGCAGGCCTTCCAGAGGAGAAGCAATTTAAGTGACACTGGTTAATATTCCACTTGAAGTCTGCACTCACGGGAAGAGAGGGATGGCAATCATGTCACTAATGTAACAGCCTTTTGGTGAAAAGGAAATCTGCTACTTAGGAACACAACTCCATCTTAAACAAAATCTGAGCATATGAACAAAGTTGACATATGAACAAAGTTCATATAATTTCATATAATTTCACATAGTAACAATTTTTCTTCTAAATTTTCAAATTCTTACAATTTCTTCCATTTCATCATGCACCGAAGGGAACCGCATTTCAGTTTCGTGTGCTGGGTTTAAAAACACATGCATTAGAAGAATACCAAAACTGGTTTTCTTGAAATATTTTTCATTTTAACCATGGTAATTGTTCTTTCCTCAAAACCTATTTTCAAAACCATTCTAAAAAGGACTATAACTTCATATTAAAAAAAAAAAAAGACAAGGCAATTGACCTTAAAAATATACTTTCCCCTACAGTTTTGAGAAAGAAAATTTCTATAATTGGCATATCTCATTAGCAAAATCAGCTATGCTACGATAGTAATAAGTGGATAGCAAATTGAGACTAAATTTTTTAAGTGCTTTTTGTTTCTAGGCTAATTTTCCTTATATTATCTGGACCCTTGAAGGATACAGCAGCCTGTCCTATGGTCTAAAAGTGATAAAAACATGATAAAAACACCATTCCTCAGCCAAATTTCCCTGTTACATTCCCTCTGCTTTTGTCAAAAGCACTGTAATTCTTTTACCCAGCCTCTCCTTCCACATCCGCATCTAGACAACACATCTCTCTCGTGGAACCCACCTCAAGCTTCTACATGCTCTGAAAGACAACATTAGGATCGATTTTCCCAGGGACCCTACTCAGGATGATGCTCACAAAGCAAGCAGTCACTGGAAATGCAAGCAGCTCAGATGCCTCACCTGCACCCATCCAGCAGCAGATAAACCACTGGGACTGGTATAAAAGCATCCAAGCAGTCAGGGATCACACCCAATATCCCACCTGACAGCAGCAGCCTCCATGTGCTCGGCAGGTGGTAGCAAACTGCAGGATAATAAACTTACGTACAGCCTCTTCCTAATCCCTCGACAGGCAGACTCGTGACCTAAATGCATCCAAGTACCCACCCTTTCTACTTCTGTCAACCTAATTTATATCCCCAGCACTTGCTTTCTGGCCAAATCACCAAGAAGTGAAAATTCCTGAAGAAGTCACTTGGCATTAGCAGCTTTTCAGTGTGATGCCACACATTCCAGAAAGCTCCAGGTCTTTTTTTTTTTTTTTTTTTGTGCAGAGAAGCTAATTTGAGTTGATTGTCTTTCTGTAAGATTGTGAGGCCAGGAGACAACAGTAGCAGAGCAGAGTGGAAGGTGACAGCAAAGTAAGAGTTGAGCACACACTGAGGGCTGACTTAAAACAGCCAAACACACATTTGGCTGGAAGAGAAATGTCTTGGTAAATTGGTGTTCATTGTTTGTCAGCATGCACAGCATATGTGCTTATAAAACGAACTGTACTGTGAAAATGTCCCCTGGAAAACATTTGAAATCAAGGCAAGATAGTCCATTTGTTTAATTATTTATTTTAGGCATTAGCCTTTTCCATATTAAGTAAGATAAAACTCAAGTTGTTCCAAGGGAGATTTAGATTGGATATTAGGAAAAATTTCTTCATTAGTCAAGCACTGGAACAGGCTGACCAGGGAAGTGATGGAATCATTGCCCCTGGAAGTGTTCAAGAAACATGGAGATGTGATGCTTAGGGACATGATTTAGTGGCAGACCTGGTAGTGTTCAGTCAAAGGTTGCATAGGATGATTTCAGAGGTCTTTTTCAGCCCTAATGATCTATGTTTCTATGTTTGAGGGGAGGGGAGCACTTGTAAATAGTGCTCAAAAGGGTCAATAGTGCTCAAATAGTGCTCAATAGGTCAAACTCTGACCCCACTGAAACAGTAGAAGCTTTGCCACTAAGTTCAAGAGGACCAAAGATCTGGTAAATTCTACGAAAAAAACAGAAACAGTAAGAGGAAAGGTGGTCTGAAAGTCTCTTGCAGCATAGCTTCTCTAAAGCGTGAACAGGTGGATGTCAAAAGGTCTATAATTTAACAGGAAAAGTGGATACCCACAGACTTCATTCGCCATTTATTTTTTGTTCCTATTTCATTTTCAGGTCTGTAACAATGGCCAGGATGGGAGCCACAAATTTTATCATCAGAATGAAGATTTCTGAAAAATTAGCTTATTTTAAGTAATACAACCATTAGAAAGAGTTTGAGTGCCTGCATTAAACCACTGCTTAACCTGAGCAAACCAGGAATCAGAGGAAAACACAATTACTTTTCTATCTGGCCAAATTTCGTCCCACTTAATTAACCTAATGCCGTGCAGCACATAAAACTTAGGCTACGTGAACAGGGTTGTATCTCACCCTTCACACAAGACATGAGCCATCTTCTGCTATAAACCTGTATAACTCCACTGGCTGCAGTGAACCAGGGCATGGTCAACAGAGCAGAGCCATGAGCTGCATGCATAGACAGAAAAAGAGAGGAAAAGAAACATGTGCTTCTCTGGAGTGTACCTTTAAAGCTCAGATACCTTTTTAGAGGATGTTCCTGAGAATAGACACGTATTGCACTGTTTAGAACATCAACAAAGGAAACTCCCTGCCTGCTTGCACAGGAGGTCAAACCAAGAGCACATTCTGAGGGCAGTGGCAGAGTAGAGCTGTAAGTGCTGTAGGCACACCAATAAAGGAGCTGCGTGGCCATAATCCTGATACAACAGCTCTGCAGCACAGGGCTGGCTTAGAGATATGACATTCTCTGTTAGCATATGCATGAGCTGGTAAATTGTTTGAGCTTAGTCCACTCTGGAAAAGCTTTTCGATTTGAGGCCTTTTCACTTCAGCAAACAGTTTTATTGCAGCCAGTTTTTCAAATTGTCAAATTATCTTTCTGAGCAAATAAAGTACTGCTACAACACATAAAAATGAGTGAGTCAGTAAACATTTGATTTTTCCATTTCCTGAGATGTTTTGTCTGAAATAGGAAAGCACTTTTCATATGCAGCCTTAATGGAGCTAGCAATTGCTCTGGTCAATGGTGAAGGACATCCTTTGCAATGAGTACTGGAAGTATCAGTATTTCCAGTATATACCCATAGATGCAAGGCTCAAAACATCATCATAATTGACTTTATCTATTTATCCTCATGCACCCCAGGACCATTTGGGGGGATTCCATTTTCTGCTCAGTCTGGAAGGTATAAAGAGAGACCAACTGTCATTCTTGTAATGTTGTGTCATTGCCAAAACACCTGATGCTCACAAAACTATTACCTTTAATACCATTCCATTCCCTTCCTTCTCTACCTCCACTTTACATCATTATCATTTGCCTTGTCCCCTCTCACTGAAACTCCAGCTCTATCTGAGGCAGCTTATACTCATCCAACACAGATATACTGTGCATATATTAAATGTGGAGTTTTGCATAGCTTTCAGGGTAACAGCTACATCCTCCCAGCACTTCAGCAGTTGTTTGCAAGCTGTCACTGCTCAAATGTTCACCCTTTGTTTACAGCAAACTGATAAAACAGGGCACGAACTGCTTCTGCTACACTAATGCAGAGGGAGACAGAAGCCCTGAAAATTAGTTTCTGATTTCCACCTGTCACTCACCTGAACTGAAATACTTCCATTACCCGCTGTGCTTAACAACTTATCAACAAAACCTTCCAGCAAAAGAGCTGTTTGAAGGCTTAAAAGCAAATAATTTTAAAAACTACCAGTCTTGAATCACTGATGGCTTAAACAAAACTTTGTGTCTCTCACTAGGCCTTTAAGGCTAAAAAAAGGTTCAAAAGGTGCAATTGCTGCCAAGAACGCCTTAACTAATACTTCCCAGTAATCTCAGTTTACTTTTCTGACATGCTGCAGTGACTGAGGAAGTTTTAGCTTCCCCCTTCTGTCATCATCACAGGTGGATGCAAGCGAAACTGTAAGGGACAAAGGTAAACTAGGATTGAGAAGACCAGTGTATTAAGGAAGGCCAAGGCTGGAAGGCTGAACATCCAAGCAAGGTGGTCAGAGAACACCAGACTCTTCTGGTAGCCAAGCTGGGAACAAACCTGAAAAGGACCTGATGCTTGGCAGTCAGGCTGTTGAACACTTTGCCGCTGAACACCTGTAAGTAAACAAACCCCAAAAGAGCTGCACAACTTGGATAGTCACAATGAAGTGTTCATTTAAAGCAGGAAAAACTTGGAAGTTATGGTACATGGAATGTTGTTGAGGAGGACGAAGGAAATGGACAGGACTGGTTTGAGTCCTGAAGTGGACACCTCACACATGTGACTTGAGGGCAAAGGGCATGGACAGAGGAGAGAAAAATGCTTTTTTCTATTACAAGAGGATGGAGGAGATGACAAGGGACAAAGCACCACATAAAAACCATGCTGGCCTGAGGTCTGGGAGGACTCGGGTATCCTGATCATCCCTCTCTGCTCATGAAGCCATTCGGTGCCGATCAAAACCCATACAGGCATTGATACTACCATTTCACTGGGGCACAGGACACACACATCTCAAAACGTGCTCTTCTGTCCTGTGATTTGATAAGAGCTTTACTTGAAAAAGTGCTCTCACTGTGCTCTCTCTATTCTCATTAACATACCATTGACTGTCTGACTCACTCACCTCTTCTTGCAAAACATTGTAGATTTTATTCCTGATTTCTATTTCCCTTGTTGGCTGCTTTATAATAGAGATAAATAACTAAACTTTCCCCTTTTAACTTATTTTTTAAATTACCTGCATCACTGACTGGCTTCTGCTGAAGATCATCAAGCTAAATGAAATTCTACAAGCAAGAATACCCAGAATTTTGCCATGGCTATCCATCCCTACTTTGAATAACAAGGAAGAGGAATGGCAATTTAAAATCATTGCATTTTGTTGTTCCAAAATATGGTATTTTTTTTTTTATCATTCCACCTCACATCACTGCAAACAGCAAGTGTGCTCTCTGTGCACTCCATGGTAAAATTTAGTATGAGACCTGTGTAATGGGATTTAAAGCTGAACAGCTGTTTTGCTAGCCCTCTGTACTAGGGCAAACATCTTAGAACCAGGAATCAGCATGATCTCAGCAGGAATTTTGAAACTAGAAAATACATATCAAAAGAATAATGAAAAGTAGACTCTTACTCAACAAATCATTCTGTTCTTTTGAAAATTACCGTTTTTTTAAGTCCTCCTGTCTTTGGAACTCACATTGCTCACACTTAGGAGCCAATTTTCCTGCCCCATAAGAGGAATAATGCAACCAAACATCTGCTGTCTGGTGAGTGCATTTTAGATCTGTGAAACCATTTCATTGAGTTATTCAGCCAAGAACCCCATGAATAACTTTGGACCAGATTAAGTCATCTTTCATGACTGTGAGATACATCCATCAGACCAAGCCTCTGACAGCAGCAGATATTGTCTCTACTGTATAAATGAAGCCAAGGGGGTAATTCCTCTTAAGATAAATGAAACCTTACCGTTATAAAAGGATGGCAACATTAAGAAAGTGTTATGAAGTTGTTAGTTTCCCAAGAAGAAATGACTGAAGAAGACAGGGTTGTATGTCAGCCAAGGTGATGTCTGGTAAGCAAATGAAGACTTAAAGAAAGAAAACCAAAAACCAGTCTGTCCTAAAACACTAGTCGAGTAGCTATTTCTAGTATCAGAAATAAACTTTTTAAAATACTTAGGGAAGAAAATTGCAAAATTTTTTACAGGGCCGCTGGGCTGCAAGAAATTATAGAATGAGCTCCTTCTTGAAATGGATTAATTGATGCTATAAGAGATTTGTTTTTCCTTTGAGCACCCCACTGGTGTTGATCCCAAAGACATGAGCATTTTATTGGATAAATGACTGCAGATTAATTGCAGGTCGTTATGTATTGGAAAATACAGACTGCTGTGCCAGGAGATGCAGAGCTACTGGTATTGAAAAAACTCAGCAAGTTTCTCTACCATTTCCTTGACCCAAATATTCTTATTTAGAGAACAAAGACAGCTTACTCTTTTCTCTTGCCATTCCAGTCAGGGCTTCTTTCTGTTGAACATTGTTCGGACTGCCATTAATATTTCTTCAGGCAAATAACTTATTAATTACTCCTATGGTGATTAGAGGTGAGGTCTGATATCATGCTTAGGCAAGATTGATATGGGTTTTATAAAAAAATAGAGTGTCTCAGTCTTCTATTTCGAGAACTGTTAGAGTGGCAGGAAAATCTGCCTTTGGTGGTGCTTTTTCCGTAGGGACAAATGCAGTCACTTCCTGAGGCACCATAGGCAATACTGAATAAATGCAATGCACCCAGTTCACATCACTGCTGCTCTGTGGAACCAGCTGTGCTTTCCCTTCTTTTAAGGGGACTGCTGAATCCAAAGGAAAGAGCAGCAGAGGGGCTGGGGAACACAATTTTGGTCATCAAATCTAGCGGGTAATTTCAAAATTGAACTCTGGGTAAATAAAATTACTCAAAGAAACTGCAAACCATAAAGAGATAAAACACAGATACAAAGCAAATATAATATTTCAGTATATTTGAAATGACACCCTATTTTCCTCCTGTTAGCAAGAAAAACAGCTTATGGCTTGGGTCAACCCAAAGTAATTTTCTTCCCAGCTCCTAGTTACTTCCATCACTGAACCACAAACTCATGTAATTCTCTCTAAAAATCCACATAATGAAAACAGATATACAGACAAACAGAATTAGCAAACATAGAGGTCCTTTGCTAAATCCTTAATTTGTTTTCCTACTTCAAACTCCACATCCCTTCTCTAGGTACCAAAGTCAAAAGTAGAATCTTCTCTGTCAAATTCATGGCACTAACACAATACAGAAAAGCAGATAAACCTTTGCACTCTCAACTGGAAACAAACAAAGAAAATAAACAACCCTTACCCCCACTAATGCTATTCAAAGTGGTGTATAATTGTATATACCACTTTGCAATTATAAGTAAACAAAAAACAAGGCCTCCAAAAAACAGCAGCCCTGCAGAAAAAAAAAAAAATCATATGCTTAATATTTCTGCTCAGTGTTTTGGGCCAAAACTTTTCAAATCTGGGTTAATTTCTGGCAGAAATCTGTATGTTGCAGAATTTTATTTTGCTATGGAAACTGCTTGAATAAGAGAAACCAAGCCATAGACCAACCATTTCTAGTCAAAAATTTCCTCCTCTTTCATGTAAATCACACAAGTCCTCGAACAGCTTCTCTTTAAAGACCATCTCCTGCGGCACAGGCACAGCTTTTTTTGCTGAACACCTGTGAATTAGTAACATTCTGCAAATGCCTTGCATAATCTGTGAGCAGACACAGGTGGGGCACAGCCAGCTCGCCCGGCCCCAAGAGCCGAGCCCGCTGACAGCCCGTGGGCTGCCCAGGTGCCGTCTCTCCAATGTGGATTACACCTCCTCTGGGACGGGCAGCAGGGCAGATTAACGTGGCCTTCAGCCACCTCGGCCGTGCTGTTACAGCTTCTCTATCAAGCTCGAGCTGAAGATCACTGAATCCCTCATTTCCTTTCCTTCCACAGCTGCCGCTGTCCTCATCTAACCTCAGGTACCTGAACGTTTCCGAGCTGTTTCTCGGGTGTTTGGGTCACTGGCTGCACGCACTGGGGCGTGCATGAAGGCAGCAGCAGATGTACCGTGTGCGACAACCCCAAGTAAACAACTCCTCTCTCCACTCACTGCTGTAGCAGTGCCTGAAATGATTATGTACAAATCATTTGTCTCTTGTGTTTTTGGCAGCCTTACAGTACTAATGTGGTGGCCACAACCCATGACCCACCTCTAGTTTTCCCAAAACCACAGGCTGTGCCAAAGGGCTGCCCCTGTGTCTGATGGTCACCAGTGCAGAAAACCAACCTGCAGCCATGAAGCCAGGACACCACTTAATGGCTAGAATGGATGGTCTTACAGGTCTTTCCCAGCCAAAATGGCTTTACGATTCAAAGTCTGCATTCAGAGTACATCACCTGCAAATAGTAGGGTCTCAGTGAAAGCCTCAGGAAGCTGGATGTTTCTTGAATGGCACTTTATTTTTATGGTGTTTGATTTGCTGAAAGACATTACCTGCTTGTTATGGCTTTCATGACTGGCAAATAGTGTTACACCTTCTCGCGTCTTTCCAAATAACATTCACTGTATTCTCAAGATAACTGAGAACAATTTGTGTGAGTGATGCAAGGATGTGAAACCTTCATCAATTCGTGGCTCACATGTGCTCTGTAGAGAACTGAAATTCCCTTGACTTAGCCCAGTGTTGGAAGCATAATGCTGGAGACTGGTTTCTTCTGCCTGACCTGGTTCTACTTATAAGGAACATACCCACTACCACCAGGTACTTTTTAAGACAGAGCCCATTCTACAAAGAATTCAAATCCCTGAATACTCCAGTTGATACAATGATCCAGTGACAAATAATTTTTCACACCCAGTTCTTTAAAATCTGTTCCACTTCTCACCATGGTGGTTACAACCTGTGGTTCTGCAATCTAGCAAAGGTTTGAGCTAATTGACATCTCCCTAAGTCACACCAAAGTGATGTGCACACATTCCTGTTCCACACATGTGTTTTCCCTGCTGATCAACAGCATTCCCAGCACAGTGACTGGTGAAACACCTGCTCAGGTGTCTCTATCAAAAGCACTGTTGTGCTCAGAGTAATCTGTGGGCACGGCCCTTACAACGAAACAAAAGACATTTGGGGACACTTGGCTACAAATGGCATTTGGGGACAGTCTGCTGGGGCTGTTAGCCCTCAGCCCTGTATTTTGTAGGCTGTCCTGCTCTTGTCCTGCTTGTCCTCAGGTCTGCTTGCTGACTATGGCATATCACAAGGTAGGAGAGCTTCAGCACAGGAGACCCTGAGCTTGTACAGCAGGTTTGCTCTGTGAGAGGCAAGACTCCCTCACAAGACTGTGTAAACTGTAAATTGTTCTTCTGGCTTCATTTATCCAAATACAGCATTGCCATCACAACAGTGTTATTCTGACAGGTTAATGAATGTGTTTCATTGGTATTACAAGCAAGCTTTGAGCTCAAAAGAGAGTGATTTAGGTGTTCTACAGAAGAAAAGGCATCCTTTTACAACTACCCTTCATTTTTCCAATACTTTGCCTTTCTCCCATAAATTATTCTTGTGGGATGCTCCAGAAATCTCAGGTGCATTATACAAAGTTATATTTTTCACGTTTCTTGCAAAAATATCTCAGCTAATTAAGAACAAATAGCTTAGTTTCTCTTCAGTTCATGTGTTACTAAATGTCCCACTCCATGCACAAGGAATGGAACGAAGTCAGGAACAAGCAGGTTAAGTTACCATAGAAGAGCTACCAGCAATTACTCAGCAAATACAATAAATTATTGTATATGTGGAAATTAAATGTACTTCATTTTGTTGTCACTGAGTATTTTACAAGCGTGGGTGACAGAAGCACAGAGCAGAATACAAATGTGATACAACTGCCTCTTGCAGTGTGTGTGTTTCCACCAAAGTTGGATTTTTTTTTCTCCTCCTCTCCTTTTGTTAGATTTAAACTGAAGGATGGTGAAGCAAGATTCTGAATTAACTGGAGCCTCAGCTAAGCAGTAAAAAGCAGAAGAACAAACATCTGTGGAAGTTTCACACTGCAATCTCATGCTCCTGTTTGAGTTATTCACGAGAGCAGCTCTTCTAAAAGGGTCCAACTCTCACCTCCTCTAGAAACCTGCTAGCTTTGACAAACTCTAGAAGGCATTTGGGTTCACTCACATGAGACTCTGCCAGGGTCAGCCAGACACAAGATTCAGACATGTTTCTGCAGACTTATATATCATCTGTCTTCAGACAGGAATGCAGCTTGATTTTGCAATTGTGCAGAGTTCAATTTCAAAATCAGTTCCACCTTCTGAGACTGTAACCATGGACTTAGAGCTTTTAAAAGAGTTGGTATCTCACAGGCATTTGCCATAATTTCTGTAAAACCTCTTTGTCTTCAATGGCAAGAGCCAATAATGATAAATGTTGCTGCTCCGTTGGATAACTTTTCTGAGGAAAGGATCAGCACAGCAAAGAGAAAACAAAGTCAATGAAGTTGTGTATTGGCAAGGCTATTTAAACAAATGGTTTAAAGGAGTAGAGGATGTGTGGCAGTGTGGCAAGGTAACCACCCTGCATGCTCATGAATAGCACTGACACCCTCGAAACAAGAAAAGCAGAAACCTTACTTCAAAAGCACAGGATAGCCAAGCCCCATACCTAACTTTGAACCTCTATCCAGCAGACACAATTCTGTTATTTTGGCAATGAGTGGCATGACTTTACAGTTTATGCTGGTCCTCAGATCCCTAGCGGAGATGTTAAATCAATGATCAGCACATTTCTGCACACGGGTCTGCCTTGAAGCTAACTCTCATTCTGGTTAAGATGCAAGAATAATACAGCACAAATCCTTCAGGAAAATGGATCAAAACACTGTCTTATACATATTAGCCCATTCTGTCCCCACTCCTCCACCTGTGGCCACCCCTTTCTGACTAATTATGTCCTTGATGACTCCCGTACAGCTTTCACTATAACCAGAAAGTATGGCAGCTCCACAACACATCCCAGATGCTGTTACGGGATGTCCTGTACCCTGCACTAAGTTAAAATAAAATACAGAAAACCCACTTGGTTAAGGAAAGTTTTCTTGTACTTCAATAGGTTGGACAGACATTGATCCATTGGCTGATTAGGGAAAAAAGTAGTGCAACAAGTCAACTGTATGAATGATGCTACCCTTCATTCCCTAGGACTGTGTGGAATTGCCCCCGTCACTGTTACATGTGATTCACAGAATCATAGGGCTGGGAGGGACCTTTAAACACCATCTGCTTGCAACCCCTCTGCCATGAGAAGGGATACCTTCCACTAGACCAGGTAGCTCAGTGGCCAGAACACTTCCAGGGATGAGGCATCCACAACTCTGGGCAACCTGTTCTAGTGCTGCCCCACCCTCAGAGTAAAAATTTTTTTTCTAAAATCTAAAAAAATCTACCCTGTTTCAGTTTGAAGCCATTTCCCCTTGTCCTGTCACTACATGCTCTTGTAAAGATACCTGATCGTTTACAACACAGGCCGGCTATGGAGCTCTGATTTGACAGGTACAGGCTATCAATAAAGCAGGTTTTCCAAAAAGGGAGAAAACAGGTGAATGTTGACCCCATATCTAACAACCCAGATAATGATTAGTCAGAGTAGATAGTAGAAGTCAGATTCTGTAGCCTCTTTTTTTCATCTCCATGTCCATCCAACAGATGTTGATGGTAGCACAATTTTAACAAAAGGATGAGGTTTTCGAAATCAGGACGTGCACCGTGAACAACAATGCCACTCACAATGGGTCTCTCATCTGCTGCCAAGCAAGCATTTCTGAAAAGCACCACTTAAAAAGCAAGTTTCACTCTGGATATGCAAACCTAGCAAACAATACCTAAATAGGGAAGAGAGAACGTGTGAGCAAGCTGCAGCACTGACTTTGCACACCGGTAGCAATAAACACGCTGGTCATTACTTTTGTGTTTATGCCCCATCCAGATGTCTACCTACTAAAAACTCCAAGAGCTTTAGGTGTTCTTCAGAAAACAACTGGGTTTGCAAATTGATGTTGGCACCCAGTCTTTGCAGTGATCAGATTAAAAACAAAACCAAACAAGACAAAACAAAACAAACAAACAAAAGAGATGCTCTGAGAATGGTACAGGGCTAAGTCTGAAGAATTCAAAGTAACATCAAGCCGGGCTATGTAAAGAGCACTGAATTCCTCCAGAGTTGGGAAATTCAAAGCACAGAGCATCACTGACACCCAGGCAGAGCCACAGCAGACTCTATGCAGCAAGTTCTGGAGAACTAACCTCCCAGCTGCCAGACACAGAACACAACTGTGTTCTCACATGGGAATCTCACCTGGGAAGCAGTGGTCTAAAAACAAAGCAAAGATTTCAGAAGAAGTCATAATCTGGGGTGTCCTCACTTACTTCCTAGGAAATAGGCATTCTGATTTCAGCCACTCAGAACAAGGTGGCACAGCTGATTTCACCACCCTTGTGTGAAAACTAGTGGAGAGTTGACCATATATCACAGACTTGCTGGGCGTAAACCAGGAGAGAGAGAAAAGACAGGCTCATAATTCTTCTGGCATCAGCACTACAGGATTTATCTTTGTTCTACCTTTATTTGGAGGAAACAAGGATGGGGAAAAATAATCTTGAAGGCAGATCTTACTCTTGAAGAGTCACCATCTGAGAAAGTTTCTTTCACCATAACTTCACTCAGTACACATAGGACAGCCTTAGTGGATTAAAGAAATGCTTCTTTTAAGCATTGATCATAGGTAGCTGTTTTCCATTAGAGAATTTTGCATATCTCGAGGGTCTAGTGCCACAATAACTGACAATTCCACAATAAAATCCCAAAGTGATATTCACAATAGCGCCTTGTGAACACAACTGGAAAAACACGTCCTCCATGCTGTTGTATTATCCACACAATTGCGAGATATTTGTGGCTGCCAATAGTATTAAGAAGAAAAATTAGAGCACGAGAAAGTAGGCTCATCAGTTCAACATACTATCTGATGGAAGTAATAATTACAGAAATGTTTGACAATTTTAAAAAACCAATGAAGTACAATGGTAGATAGACTCTTATCATTGAACAAAGGGGCAGGGAAGAGTGAGCAAAGACAAAAAAAATCGAAGTTTTTCATGACAACCAATCCTGTCAAATTGAGGGACAGCACTAAAAAAATAAAAAATCAACTGAAAATTTGAAAGTCTCCTTCTTCTGCTGCTGAACTCTCTCAACCTAGACAAAATGTCTCCAATTACAGACCAAGCAAAAGGTTCTGTAACTGAGCAGATGTGACTACTTGACTGAGGAATTAAGGATATGGTTCCCCACCAGCTCCTCCTCTCCTCTGATATCTCATCAATCAGAAAAAAAAAAAAAATATGATCTTTATTGTGTGTTGAAACAGATTAATAAGCACCAACAATCAGCACAATTCTGACAAGGTTTTTGTAGTAATTCTACATATGCTGAAACAAGTTCACATCCACCATCAAAGAAGAAATGCCACTTGATATCATCCTTGATGATACACATTGGTTTAGTTACCTTTTTCAGCATCACTGGTTTTCCACCCAGAGTAGGCATTATCCAACATTGAAATATGCCACGTGAGAGCCAGCAATGAAAGTTGGAGGAAAGGAAGGAATACAAATAAATAAGGGAAGGTAGTAAGAAGCTGTTGTCATAGCTCCCAGTGCTTGACAGATCCTCAGCTGATGTAAATTTTCTCCTTTTTCCTCCTCTGTGTCAAGCCTTGAAAGCAGATTCTCTTCCTGTACAGTATATTCAAAGTTACCTGTGGACAAATGCATAGAGGACTTCCCCTAAGGTCTTACTAGTCTTTATTTTTAGAAATAGCCAACCCAAAAAACAGACCTGAGAGCAGCAAAGATGATTTAAAAGAGAGGGAGGTCCACAGCAATGTCCTCAGATTAAACGGGATCCTGAAATTCAAAGGCTGAGGGGAATCACACCAAGTAGCCTCAGTCCAGAGGTAACTCCTGGGGAAACCTTCCTTCCCAAACCAAGCACAAAACTCCCATTGTACAAAAACGAAAGGTTTTTTAAAAAAATCCATCCTGTACCCAAGTAGAAACAGGCAGAAATCTCTGCAAAAAGCCATGATCTCTTTTTTTCTCACCATACCTACCTCATTTGCAGTAGAGGGGATGTCTGCTGGGGTCCCTGCTCAGTCCCAGGTGCCTTCATGCCCCACAAAAGACCACACCACATGCAGGACCAGCGCTGTTACTCTGACACATTTATTTCCCAAGTACTCACCCAGAAGGAGCCAGAGAACTACTGTACAACCTTAGAGCTTGGAAATCTCATCTCTCTACTTGCAAGCTGTCAATGACAGCTGATCAAAACGCCCGCATTTCACTCCTTTCCCTACCACGGAGGTTTTGCAGAGATGCAAAAAGACCCAGTGTCAGGGGTCTCTCAAAGCATCCAAACCTGACNCCCCGCTCACCCCGCAGCGCGGCGGCCCCGCTACGGGCGGCGGTCTCCGGGAGGGCGGGCGGGCAGCGCTCGCCGGCCGGGCATTGTGGTCCGCCCTCCGCCACGGCGGGGAGGGCCGGCTCCGGGGCTCCCTCCCTTCGCCGCCTGCTTCCTCGTCCTCCTCGCCCCCTCCCGCCTCGATTCCCCGCAGCGCTGCCCGGAGCAGAACCGGCGCAGCTCCCTCCACGCCGCCCGCCGCTCCTCCTCTGCTTCCCCGGGCACCGGACCCGGCTCCAGCTCCGGCGGCGGAGCGGAGGGAGGGGACAGGGGCCGGTCGGGAGGGGCGGGCGGGAGGGAGGGGGGGGGGAGCGGGACCCCCAGAGCCGCCGCGGCCTCCCCGCTCGGGCCCCNCTGCTGCTGAACTCTCTCAACCTAGACAAAATGTCTCCAATTACAGACCAAGCAAAAGGTTCTGTAACTGAGCAGATGTGACTACTTGACTGAGGAATTAAGGATATGGTTCCCCACCAGCTCCTCCTCTCCTCTGATATCTCATCAATCAGAAAAAAAAAAAAAATATGATCTTTATTGTGTGTTGAAACAGATTAATAAGCACCAACAATCAGCACAATTCTGACAAGGTTTTTGTAGTAATTCTACATATGCTGAAACAAGTTCACATCCACCATCAAAGAAGAAATGCCACTTGATATCATCCTTGATGATACACATTGGTTTAGTTACCTTTTTCAGCATCACTGGTTTTCCACCCAGAGTAGGCATTATCCAACATTGAAATATGCCACGTGAGAGCCAGCAATGAAAGTTGGAGGAGAGGAAGGAATACAAATAAATAAGGGAAGGTAGTAAGAAGCTGTTGTCATAGCTCCCAGTGCTTGACAGATCCTCAGCTGATGTAAATTTTCTCCTTTTTCCTCCTCTGTGTCAAGCCTTGAAAGCAGATTCTCTTCCTGTACAGTATATTCAAAGTTACCTGTGGACAAATGCATAGAGGACTTCCCCTAAGGTCTTACTAGTCTTTATTTTTAGAAATAGCCAACCCAAAAAACAGACCTGAGAGCAGCAAAGATGATTTAAAAGAGAGGGAGGTCCACAGCAATGTCCTCAGATTAAACGGGATCCTGAAATTCAAAGGCTGAGGGGAATCACACCAAGTAGCCTCAGTCCAGAGGTAACTCCTGGGGAAACCTTCCTTCCCAAACCAAGCACAAAACTCCCATTGTACAAAAACGAAAGGTTTTTTAAAAAAATCCATCCTGTACCCAAGTAGAAACAGGCAGAAATCTCTGCAAAAAGCCATGATCTCTTTTTTTCTCACCATACCTACCTCATTTGCAGTAGAGGGGATGTCTGCTGGGGTCCCTGCTCAGTCCCAGGTGCCTTCATGCCCCACAAAAGACCACACCACATGCAGGACCAGCGCTGTTACTCTGACACATTTATTTCCCAAGTACTCACCCAGAAGGAGCCAGAGAACTACTGTACAACCTTAGAGCTTGGAAATCTCATCTCTCTACTTGCAAGCTGTCAATGACAGCTGATCAAAACGCCCGCATTTCACTCCTTTCCCTACCACGGAGGTTTTGCAGAGATGCAAAAAGACCCAGTGTCAGGGGTCTCTCAAAGCATCCAAACCTGACAGGCACATCGCACACGGTGACATTTTAGCATCTTTGCTCCAAAGCCTCCTTCCCCGCATGCGGCGCGACCATCACGCCCTGCTGCCGCCGCCGCAGCCTCCTCCCGAACCGCAGCCCATTCGCACGGCCCCGCGGCTTGGGGGCACCGGCGGCGGCGGCGGAACCCTTTCCCGGGAGGGGCTCCCGGGGGTGTTCCCGGGAGGAATCCCGCGGGAAAGGCCAGGCGACGGGGCACCCAGCACCTGCCACGAGAAAAGCGGCGATGCCCCCGCTCCGCTCCGGCCATCCCCGACACCGACCCACCGCATCCCGCATTCCGCATCCCGCATCCCGGCCCGCTCTGCAGCATGGCGCGGGGGAGCCACCGCCTCGCCTCGCCTCGCCCCGGCTCCCGCCGCCCCTCGCAGCCCCCCCGCCTCCTCCGGTCCCGCACGGGCATCCCCCGCCGGGCCCCCCGCNGGCGGAAGGGAGGGGAGGGGCAGCGGGACCCCCAGAGCCGCCGCGGCTTCCCAGCTCGGCCCCTTCCCCGGGGCTGTCCCCGTGGCTGTCCCCTCCCTGGGGGCTGGAGCAGGGTCCGGCGTCCGGAGACCTCGCTACTTGCACTCAGCGGTGGCCGCCGGAGGCTGGAGATAGCCGGACATCTCTCTGGGTTGCTCCTGCCCTGGTCCCGCCGCGGGGAGCACGATGCCCCAGGGACTTCGCCGGCATCACCGCAGCAGGACTGCATCAGGAACAGAGGGATGGGGTCTGGGTGACCCGCAGCGCTGTTGGTGCCCCAAAACCCCGGGGATGTGCAGTGTTACCGGAGCCCTGCAGCCCGGAGCAGAGGATGGGATGCAGGTCCTGGTCGAGGCATTGGCAGTGCTGGCGTGCCCCCTTCCCCATGCCTCGTGCAGGGCTCCGGACAGGGCTACAACGCTGCTGCACAGTGTTGTGGTCCTGAACCCCAAAGCCATCCATGGCCCCATCCACCTGGGAGCTACCAGCACACTGAGCTCATGGTACCCAACAGAACCTTGTCCTCAACAAACTGCCTTCTGAGCTCAGAACACGAGGAGAGTGGCTTGTGCTTTCTCTGTCTTAGCCTTAGATTTGCTTCCAACTCACAGATGTGTTACTATAACTGAGAATGGTACCACCCCAACTACATTCAAGATAAATTCCTAGTTGGCAGGGCAAAGAAAAAAGTGACCCAGGAGTTATTCTACTGCAAATGAGCACAGAGTCCTGGCTTCCCACAAGTGCGTGGCATGTTCTTGTCAATATGCCTTAAGTGTAAAACGGAAAAAAAAATAGCACCCACAAGCTAGAGTGAACCATGCCAACATAATTTTTATCTGTGGATCAATGGAATTTAATTCCTCAGTTGCCAAGATATCTCGCAGAAGCATTTTTTGGTATTCATTACCCCACCATTTCACGGACAGGGTGCACTGTGCCATGTGGTGGTGGAGTGACTTGCCAGAGACCACCACTAAGCCCAGCCTGTTTGTGTCTCACCAGCACGGACCGCAGGCCACATGGACCGAGGAGCGCAACCAGATGAGTAGTGCAAAGTTATTCACTGAAGGTTTGAGAAGTGTTAAGTTTTGTCTGCTGCAGTGCAGAGGAAAACATTTGCGTATCCAAAGCCCTTTTCCTTTGTAATATAGCTGGAGCACAGACACAGCCCACTGAAGGATGAGAAGTGTCTCTGTTTGCTTAAGCAGTGCAACAGCATCGGTAGCATTGGTTTGGTCATCCCCAAAGGCTGATATTTATCCAAGAGATCAATCAAATTACGTTAATTTCAAGAGTGATTGCTTTGAAACTTAACATGACAATGTGTTCTTTGCAGCTTTCCATCCCTGCAGTTTTGCTGTTTCTTCCATTGTTTCTCTCCGTAAGAGGCATCTGCTGTCCTTGGGGGGCATAGAGGAGGCAGAGGGAAAGCAAAGCACTCTCATACCTTTCTGCTCTTTCCCTGCTTTATGCCATCACCAAGACTAGCAGGAGCAGAGCAGGAAGGCAAGATTTGTTTTCCTCCTGCTTTTTGGTCATCTGGATTTCTGACCCACTTGTCATTTCGAGGAAGCTCAGCTGGGCATGAGATTTTCTTTCCTTGTGTGGCTTTCGTGGAGCTACAGCAGTAGCAACAAGGGCTATTTTTAGCCTAAAGTAGGCCAGGCAGTTCCAGAAGACGTATTAATAGGAGGAACATTTGAGAACAAAACAAGCAAACAAAAGAGAAAACAAACTGAGAAGTGTAAACAAGAATAATCTTTTACCAGAAGCAATCGCTAAATAGTAAATATGAGAACTTCATCCTCTGTTTCAGGGGACATGACCCCACCCTACAGCAAGCAAACTAATGCAGTCTCTCATCAATACGTGTTGCCTCCAGAACAATAAAAATACCTTGTTTTAGCACCATGCACCTGGAGTGCGATTTTTAGAGATGCCCAATTCATCAGATTGCAGTATGCATTCATTTCCCAGGAAAAGCATACCTAGCCTGGAAGTTTAAATAGATATTATTCTCCTTCTTAGAGATCACTACACATTTATGTTTTGAATCAGAGTGTAGCTGGTACCCAAAATGTGTTGCCCAACTTGCTGGGAGAATTCACACCCACGTTTGTAGTGAAATCCTGTGGGCAATGTGCAGCTCTCTGCAGTAGGCAGAAAAGAGACAAGGATGTGTACTATAGGAGAAAGATTCACATTCTGCTGCTAAAAGCAACAAATCTTGGTTTTCAATCAATGATAATTCAGTGGGAGGCACAGGTATCTGTCAGTTCCTTTATCCTTGTTGGAGTTTGAAGACCGGATTGCAGCAGTTCACTAGTCTGTAAACCTTCGTGGAAGAATGAGTGCAGCAACATTCATCAGAAAAGTGTACTTCCCACATGGACTCACAGAGCTGGTATTTACTTTGTTTTTAAAAAAGTGTCTGGTTGGTTATCTTTTTTCCATCAGAACTCCCAGTAAGGCACCTCACATTCTGACTCTTGTTGCATCCAGTTGCAGAACACGCTTGATGCCGTTTGCTTGCCTGAGTGTTTGGGTAGATGCAACCCAGAAACCCAGGACAGTCTGTGTCACCATAATCATACGTTACTCCATCAAGTATTGTAGTAGGATGCTCATAGTGACAACATAAGTGTTTGCTATACATAGCACACATTTGCTTGCTGCTAATTTTGTGAGACAATTTCCTCAAAAAGCAGAAAGAATCAGCACTTTTTATCTCTCTAATTGACAAGCACGTCTCTGTGTCCCCATCTGACTTTTTTCCACAGCAGTGTGAATATGTACAAACTTTCAAATGAAGTGACATCAGAGTTTAGTGCATAAGAATTCAACCTAAGACCTCACTGTTATTATGTGTCCATAAATTTGCCCTGATGGTCTTTCCAGTTGCAAAAGTATAGTCTTTTTTTGCACAGCTTTTTGAATCCAGATCAGCTTCTAAGTGTTTCACTGTCCAGAATAGCCACACCTAATTCATGCCCACACCTCTTGATGCACAGAGCAAGAAAATGACAACATACATATGCACAGATCAAACTGCAGCTGTAGGATTTGTGTACAAGTCATAGAGGTGAAAAGTTTGCAACCAATATAATAAAAAATAGCTTTAGGACTAATTTGGGGTTGTTGGTTTTTTTTTAGCTGAATGTATTCTGCCTAAGAACACCGCACTTACTTAATCATCTTTGCCACGTGCTTGTCAGGCAGCAGTGACGAGTCACCAATCCTAGCCCTGCCTGAGCAAAATTAGGATACAAGTCTGCAAAGAACCTAAAGCTAAGCATGTGATCATGACGGCAGGGCAGGTGTCACTCCTGAGAGGAGGGCTACAGGGCTACTCCTGCTACAGAGCTGGCAGGGAATTCATACTTGGCGGATTCGTTTTCACTATGCTTTATTTTCTCCTGCTGTCTTGAAATGACATTACACACACACCCCTTATTGCTAGCCAGAGACCTAACCATACCCCTGTTTTGGTGACAGATGTTCCTGGTTAAGAAAATGCAATACACTTAATTGTCTCAATAGCAGGGCACATTGCTGTGTCGTAGAGTCACAGAATGGTTTGGGTTGTAAGAGACTTTAAAAACCATCTTGTTTCAACCCCACCACCATGAGCAGGAACACCTTTTACTAGACCAGGTTCCTCCACTGTAGTACTAAAGTCTCTTAAAATCTAGATTTACATGTTTACCCTACATCACAGGTAGAAAGATGAGCCTCTCTAATATCTGAAGGGGCCTCAGTAGGCCACCATCACATCTGGAAAATTCCCAAGGGGCTAGGAAGGAAGCTGCATCCCTGACCTGATGTGAAATTCCAAATCAGGCACTGCCCAGGCTGCAGAGGTGCTGTAAGAGGTGGTGAATATCCCATCCTTGGAAACATTCAAGGTCAGGCTGGGCAGAATTCTGAAAAATCTGATCATGTGGAGGGTGTCCCTGTGCATGGCAAGGGGCTTGGAACGAGGTTGCCCTTAAAGGTTCCTTCCAATCCAAACCACTCTGTGATTCTGTAAGCCTGTCTTCACAGCAGCCAGACTGAGAGGCCAAGTCCACCTGAGTCGAACAGCAGCCCAAGCAAGCCTCTCATGAGTAACTGTGAGTGACCTATCAAATTGCCAAAGTCCTGAAATAGGTCAGGAACAGTTTGTGCCGGACTCTGCCAGACCAACAGGCTCCCAGACACTACAGGCTGTGGTGGAATGCTGCTCAGACCTGGCGGGAAGAGAGAGTAGCAGAGAGGCATCAAGGATTTCCTCTCAGTCTTTGCCGACGAGGCACTCCGTAGCTAATTAGTCGCAGGAGAATGCACCATCTGTTATGCCAATGTAAGATAACAGTATTCCACTTCAGCTTCAGGGGAGACCAGCTTCACAAACAATGCCATACCCAAACCTTCCCTCAAATGGACTCTTTTGGCCACAGGAACCTGTGATAGGAGCTGCTGCTTCTCATTAAACACTCAGTAGGCTAAATGCAAGGACCAGTTTCTTATCTGACATCAAAGGATTCAAGCATAATACACAAGTTAAAGCCCACAGAGAGGGAATAGACTGGTTTCTAACATGTCACATTGCTGCTACAGGTATGCAAATCATTTAGCTGCCACCGACACAGAAAAAGTCTTCACCATGGAGAAGATTCACAGGGAATGGGAACAAAGAGGGGTGGAAATACAATAAGTAACACACCTTGCAATGCAGAGTATAATCCAAATTATTCACTCTCCAGGGAGTGAGGAACCAGCTTTCTGCTTTTCAACATCAGATTGATGCTTTCTAGCAAAATAAAACCCAAACTACCTCTATATGTTTACACATACACACACAAACAAGGCTGCTGACAGAGTATGATACACCTAAGTTTGGGAAAACAATCTTGTAGCTTTCTGATAGCAAATTACATTTGCATAATGAAGTGTACTGGCAGGCAAACTCAAGCTGAGTGGGTGTAGGCAGGTAGCACGCTTCAGCAGTAACTTAGAAAGCTGTTCCCCTAGCACATTTGAGGAGTTTATGTGCCTCAAATCTTGGGGTGTTTTTTAGCATTTTTTTTTTCAATTTTCTTAAAATTTCTGGCATCTTCCTGTTAACAAGAAAGAAGATACCATCTCCATATGGATAATGGCAAATTCATAATTACTGCACAGGAAGAGATGAACAGACCAGAATCTGCACCTAAATGGAGATGACCTGTATTTTTTCTGGTGTGTGCCTAAACCCAGCACCCCAGACAAACAGTCCGCAATATCTGAGAGCAAGATGTGCATTGCAGCCCAGTTTTCTCTACTGCCCTTTATCTCTTGGCCTAAAGCCTCAAATCTGGACAAACCCTCTATGTGGACATTATTTGAACCCAAATTTTTTACTGCTCAGGTACCTTAAGAATAAACTCTGCTTTTCCGCATAACATCTGAAGGAATAAAAATAAAATTTAAAAAATTACAAGCAGTTTCAGATTTGGCTGTGCTGCAGATCCAGGAAGAAGAGTTGTCCTACATGAAGGTGTACCAATTCAGCTAAATTTGTAAGCCTACCATTCATATATTTTTGTATCTACTCACAGGACTTTAACTTGCCTGTCTTATTTTGCTGAATTAGATTTTAGCTCCCAACCAAGCTACACAAGATTTTCTCCATTATATCTTGATGTGTTTTCAATTTACATTAGTTTTCTTAATTCCTGTACAAACGTGTTGAACTGCACTCTCTCTTCAGGTAACATTCATACTCAGTGGGATGCTATTTTAGTTCTCAGAGCTAGTCATTCCTGTTCCATCACTTGCTTTTACTTGCTTTTGAATGTTGTTTTAAAAAGCGTATTCAGTTTTTGGGGGTTGATCGGAGGGAGAGCAGACCTTGTGCCAAAAGGTAGCCAATTAATTTTGATGTATTACTGAAATTTTAAAGCAAAGGGCATGAATCTTGCAGCCTGTGCAAGCCACAGGTTGTGCTTTGGTGGTGTTGTACTTGATTGTATTTGTTAATGTTGCAGTTGCACCTTAAGCTGAAGTCCAGCAGCATTCATGAGTTGCATAAATCCTTCTGATCCTGTAATCCATCAGTTTATTCCTGGACCTTTTCATCCTAAAGGGAAAACACAAACTTCTACGTGCATTTTAGTCTGATCTCTAAGGATGAGCTGTCAAGTATCCTTACTCAGCTATTTAGACCCATGCTACAAGACCTACTCTAAAAATCACTCTTAGACATGCAGGCAAATGGTGGGAGCACTGGCTGAAATCTGGCCAGAGGCTAACCAAGCTAATCAGGACATGGGAAAATGCTGGACATGATGTGAGGGAACTGTAGGACATGTAGATGCCCCATCCCTGGAAACATTCAAAGTCAGGTTGGTTGGGGCCCTGAGCAACCTCATCTAGTTGAGAATGCCCCTGCTTATTGCAGGGTGGTCACACTAGATGGGCTTTAAAGGTCCCTTCCAAGCCAAATTATTGTGTGATTCCACAAGAAATAGCAGCATGAGACACTGACAGGTGGTGCCACAAAGGATGGATGGACGGATGTCACAGGCAGCTGAGGGGGTGTTGTGTGAGATGTGGCCAAACTCCACAGATAACGGGAGGAGCACTAAGGGTCTTTAGGGAAAGACAGCCTTGAAAAGCTGCCAAACCCACGTAACACTGTCAAGTATATCACATCAGACAGGTAACGGAATCAGAAACATCAAATTTGGTGTCTGGGAGGAAAAAGTAATTTGAAGTTGTTGATTTGTGAAGAAACTGAGGTGGACATAAGAAGGTACAGGAGTGATGAAATAAAGGCTTAAGAGATGTGAGAAAGGATAATAAGGTCTGCAGATGATGTAAGGGGGACTGTCTGGGGGTAGCTGGCAGTCTGCCCTGCCCATGGGCATGGCAGCAGGAGCAAGAGAGTGGAAAAACCCACAGCTCCACTGTCACCATTTGAGGGATGGCTGATTATGGCCTCAGAAGAACAGGATGAGAGCAGCCCATCCCTGCACCCAGAGGGACCAAATGGAGCATCTTTATAACACCATCCGGATGCCCCTTCCAGGTCTGGTGGCTTTTGGGAACTGAGCACTGCTGCCTAACGAAACTCCCAATCCCATTCCTTGCTGCTCTCAGGTGCTGCTTCAGAAAAGGGCCAAGAGATGCACACTCGTGACATCTCACCATTCATGTCTTTGCCTCCCAATCCGGTTCCAGTGCCTGTCATCTCATGGTTACAGGTCCAAGCTGTCAGTCATTCGCAGTAGTGATTTGCTGCAAAAAGTCCTTGAAAGTCTCAGTTTGCACAAGACTTTGAATGACAAAGAGAAGCTTTGGAAAACCTCACCTGCCAACATTAGGGCACAAACAATTGTCAGGGATATCAGCCAGCATCTAACTTTTTTATTTTTCTCTGGTGTAGGAGTAATTTTAAAAGCCTTTTAGCAAGGAAATCACTTCCCACTAACAGAAAATGAGTTGTCTTTATATCAGCTGAGGACTTGATCACCCCCTCCCTGCCCACTCCTTTCCCCCTGTGTGCTCATCTGCTTACTCATGACTCCACTACAGAGCTCAAAGGCTACTGTGATGCCTTTGAGCAGCGAGGTTTACATCAGAACAAATGCCAAGATGAATTTCTCTGTTTCTGTGTGCTCAGCCTAACAAGATCAGCATGCAGAAGTACAATGCCTGAAGTTTAAAATTAATTTGAAGTTTGTAGGACAGCTCTCTAGAAAGTAGGTTATTAAGAAGGGGTGAAATTTTTGAGTTTAATTGCACTGTCATTTGTCATTTTTGTTAAGTCCAACAGCATCCTTGTGCAGTAGCTGACAGTTAGGTGCAGAAGCCATAATGGTGGGTCAGGAATCTGGGAACTGAACTCAGCTGGCAGCTGGGTAATCTTACATCAAAGAGGTCATGTCGTTTGGTGGGGAAATGTGGCATTACACTCACAAGAGCATTCAGGGTAACTGCTTCGTTTTACAGGTTTTGATATTAACCTGCTTGCTCTTCTGGAAAAGCAGATTTTCAATTAGGCGTGAGGAATGGAGTTCCAGAAAGGCTGCTTGTGAAGTCTGGGGATTTAACAACTAGAAATGTAGCTGGAACAATAACTTCTTTGGAAGGTACTGTTTGAGAATAACCTCATTCTGTCAGGGAGTGCTGATGACAGGACAGCAGGAAAGCCAGCCCCAGTGCTTCCTTCCTGCTTCAAGGAATTATCTGAGTGATGGCTGAACCAGCATCGACTTTTCTTTTTTTTTTTTTTTAAGTGACATTAAAGTGGAAGGAGAGGGCCAGAAGAGGAGTTCCTACAGACCATTCCAGATTTACTGCCCATTGCACTGCTATCTGCAGCCCTGATATGTAGATCTGGGAAGGCTGCATTCCCAGTCTCACCCTGTATCAATGCAAGCCAGCTGCACGGCCTCTCTGGCTCAGCAGCCAGTCTTGCTCATACTTAGGGCCAGGGCCATGGGAATTCCCTGGATGAGCAGAGCAATGTATGGGGTCTTCATGGCACAGGGATTCCCACATATTTTTAAGTATTCCATTTTCTGTGGAAATGAAAGACAACAGAAAGCCTTGTCTAGCAAGAAGAATGGCTACTTTGGTTAATCAGAGACAAGGAACAAGGAAAGTCAGTGACTGTTGACTCTGACTTGATTCAGAAGCTCTCATTAAATAAGGGATATGCATTTGACTGTCTCCCCTTTTGGGGAAAAGGAGGATCAATCCAGCTCATCACCACGCAGGGAATCCATGCCACCCTGAAGAACAGTGTGATGATGAATCACAGAATCATGGAATGGTTTGGATTGGAAAGCACCTTAGAGATCATCTCATTCCAAGCCCTTGACATGGGCTGTTGGGGCGCATTGGGCCACTAGAGGCTTGCCCTCGGCTCCTAACGCCCTGCCCATCAAATGGGAGGACGAATCGGAGAGTGAAGGATCCTCAGAGGGCGAGACCTAGGTCTGAAGCCGCCACCTCTCTCTCTAGAAGGTTCTGTTAAGTTTTGTTCCCCATTGGTTGTTGTGGGTTAACCCCTCCTCTGTAGGTTTCCCACTGGTTGTATGTGTTTCGGATCCTCCCATTATCTATCTGCCTATTGAACATGGTTCGGTTCCGCCTTCCCAAGAAAAGACCATGTAACCCTGGGCCCTCTGGCCATTTTCTTACATCGCCTTTCGGAGCAATAAACTCGGGAAGTCTTGGAAGTGGCTCTCTCCCTCTTCTCTTTCGCCTCTGGGGATCCTGGGAGACCTGAACACCAGGGTCACCTCGCCTAGGGCGCACCCTGCTTATACCGAGCCGGTGCTGCCCGAACACGCGGCCGCCGAAACACAGCACGTACACTGCATGTCTGCGGGAAGGACACTGCTGCCTCGCCTGGGATTGCCACCCAGCTAGGCTGACCCCTTCCAGGGCAGTGTCAATGGGCCAGAACACCTTCCACTAGACCAATTTTCTCAGAGCCCTATCTAACCTGGCCTCGAACATTTCCAATTATGGGCCGTCCATTGTTCCTCTGGGCAACCCGTGGCAGTGTTTCACCACCCTCATAATGAGAAATATCCTTCTTATATCTAAATCTACCTTCTCTTAGTTTAAATCTATTAACCCATATCCTATATTTATACGCTCTTAAGTCCCTCTCCAGCTCTATTGTAACTCCCTTAGGTACTAGAAAGTGCTCTAAAGTCTCCCTGGAATCTTTTCTTCTCCGGGATGAACAACCCCAGCTGTCTCAGTGTGTCTCCATAGGAGAGGTGCTCCAGACCTTTGAGCATCTTTGTGGCCTCCTCTGGAGCCATTCCAACAGGTCCATGTCTTTCCATGAATGGAATCTTAAAACAAACAATGACAAACAACCTGGGGTATTTATGCACTCATTTGTGTAGAGGTGGCAAACCATCACCACCAGTCAAAGTGTAGGCACAGCAAGAGCTGCCATCACTGCTACAGAGCACTTGGGATGGCAGCCAACAACCACCCATTGCCCTGTGGAGGTGACTAATGCAGTCCAAAGTTGAAGAAGAGGGTACATTATAAAGTCTTGACAGATCAGTTTAGCTATCAACCAACAGGAAAAAAAAAGATGTATTTCATAAGAGATGCAAGGTTCGACATGAAGCAGAAAAGACTTTCTCCTCTAGAAACAGCTTCAAATAGAAGGCCTCGCTAGGCTTTTTGTGATACATTTGGTTCTACTGTGACTGGCCAAGCTGTGTGTTTAAAGAGGAGGATACACCTTTGACTTGGTTAGAGAGACTTCCAGAGATGTTTCCAAAGTGTAAACAGACCTGCTCTACCCACTCCAGTAATCTCATTTATTTAAGAGGGTCATTTACAATGTTTGGAAGGAGAGGAGAGAACAAAGAGAATTTGTCTCCACTGCATTTTGGTTCTTCAGTTAAAAAAAAAATGCTTCCTCTGTGAAATATGTAGTGATTTTGTACTGTCCCTGTCACTTCTTGCTGATGAGTGTTGGGGTATAAGACGAAGGAAGAAGGTTGGAGAAGAACCTACACAGTTTTTATCCCCACCTTGCGCCCTGCTAGGTTTAATACAAGATAGTGTGGCATCAAGTAGCACAGTGCAGGATTTTTTTCAGGTACTCTTCTCCTTTGAATTGACTTTATAAGATTTAGAACACCTGGAAGAGTTTAGAAATGTTAGGGAAAACATTCAGTTTATGTAGTTGTGATAGACACGTGATTCCTTTTTCCATCCTCAAAAGGATCGCATTCAGTTCTACAAGCATCATGGTGCTACACATTTATATTTCACAAGTAGGCACAATCCATTCTGTGCTTCCTGAAGGGGCAGATGCACAGCTTGGCCCAGAGGACCTATAACCCTGTACATGGGCAGATGTGTCACAAGGGTGTGTAGAATCTCCTGTGGCAGCTCATCCTCAATTAGGAGAAATTTAACACCCACTACCCAACAGTCTGAGCAGAGCAGCTGCTTCTGAACATTGGTTCTTACAACAGTTTCGGGATAACCAAAAAACCTGATACCTAGCACTTTATAATACCACAAGGTTTTAGAAGGAAGTGTCTTATTTCAGTCATTGCAGTCAGATTTGTCTGTGAATCTTTGGAGACCCTGGTCATGAACAGGTATCTCTTGATAGTAGGAATGAGAGACACCTGATTCAGTAGAAGACTTGAGATGATCAGATCAAGGGATCAAAGAGAGCCCTACAGTTACCAGAGAGACAATAATTTACACAGATATAGTACTCTGCCACCAGAAAACCAGAGTCCAGTCAATATATGAGTCTAGATTTTAAGGCTTAAAAACCTGAAGGTCTTTGGTAGTTCCTGACTGGGAGAAGCAAGCCAGGACTTTGGAAAGATTGAAAGGAATAGCCACTGGTCAAAGAGAGTGGTGTTTCTGGGCAATATCAATGGGAGTAAAGAGTTCAGTGGTTCTAAGGTCCTTTGGAGAAAGCAGAATTGTTAACATATCATTTGTTTGCACTGTACATGTAAGTTGAATGATAAAAGCAGATACAGACTGTAAGGTACATTGTTAAAGGCTGAAAGAAACCCCATATCTTTGTTTTGATGTCAGTGAAGCCACCCTTCTGGTTTTCATTCTGTTTTGGTTATTTGGCCAATTATTTACTTGCTTGAAGCGCAATGTGAATGGTAAAGTAGTAAGATTTTTCTTTCTGCAACATATTCTTGGTTTATTCTTAAATATTTGTCCTCAGGCCAGGTCTCAACAGTTATTACAGCTGTCAATATTGTTCCCATCCTACAAGTGTGCGAGAAAAAGCCCTGAACACAAAGAGATGCAGGAACTTGCTCAGTGTCATCCAATGCATGTAGCAGACACATTCCCCTGCCCCAGGCAAGTCTCAGACCACCAAAACATGCGAAATACCACAGAACGTTTAATTTGCTGTCCCTGGAATACACAGATTCAGGAGAGGAATTTATCTTCCATAATTTGTTTCTGCTTACAGATCTGAACTTGGAGGCACCCAGAAAGCAGTTATAAAGCTGTTTTGGTAAAGTGAATTTAATTTTGGATTCAAATAACGCTGAACATAGCATGCAAACCAAGACCCACCTGTCAAGGGAAAATCAAGCCAAGAGGAGTTCAAACAAAGCCCACGTCTTAATTCTTATTACTTATGGATATGCAAATACATTTGTGTAGGCTACAAAGGCATTGCCATAAACATGTGCTCGAATGACATTCACAGAGGACTGTTTTCTACCTCACCCTTTTCTTCCTTCCCCTACACCCCCAACAGGGATTCAGCCTAAATGGGTCATGAATTGACTACCTTTGATGTGAATGGTAAACATTTCATCTCCTGCTCTACAAAGTCTGACAGTTAATATTTATAGCGATTCAGGAATATTAAGTTATTTGAGAAGGAGCATATACATATTCCCACAAATACAGAGAAGGAATGGAAGAGATTGTCAAGGTTTACAAAGACATCAGATCATGAAGAGTCTTGTGAAGACATTAGATGGTGAAGGAGCTGATTATTTACAAAAGGAACTGAGTCGTTTTAATGAACGCTTTTCATGAAAGTTTAATATTGTCTTGTGTTGTGCATCTTAAATTCCAGGCTCCTGAAAGAAGGTGATTTCATGTGAATCTCCACTTTCCTTGTTCATTCAATATTCTTGTTAAAAGCATTAAGCCTAACAGCCACAAGGAAAAGTAGAGAGCTTTCAGATGGAGATTTTCAAAACTTTTGATTTATGCAAGCTTCTTGATTTTAGAAGGTTTTGTTTCATCTTCGGAAGTGCTGATACAGGGCTTCAGTGGAAGCCCTGACTTCCACGAGAAATCATAAAGCTCATCAGAGGTCTGGGATTTCTTTCCCAAAAAAAGCAATGAATGTAGCTTGCAGACAGAGAGTGTAATTGTTAGGACTCCTTAGTTTGGCAGAGAGCAGAGGTCAGGCAACAGCAGCTCCACTTTCACTAAAGGAGGAAAGCTCTAGGCTTTGCATTTTTCATCTTGCCCTCAGCCCTTTTTGACTCCATGACGTTATGGATATCAACATATTCCTTAAATGTCTCTTCTACTCTCTGTTGGGGTTTTGGTATTGCTCTTCACCTTTCCGTTCTGCCGCACTGTTCATACGTGGGCTGTTTCCCTTTGAAGAGAAGATATATTCCACCTGCTACCCCACCTGACATTTTACTGCTTAATGCCCCATCATATCCTAGCTGGAATAATTTGTGCTGCAGCAGCTTGGAAGATCTTCCTATGTTTTCCCATGCCAAACTACTGTTTCCCTTTTTCATCACCTTTGGTCTCAGTCCTTCTCAGATGTGCAGATGGAGATGAAGAAGAACTGTATAATTAAACACTGAAGTGACAGCATATATCCTTGTCACTTGGTGAGGTGTGCTGTGGACATGTGCCTGAGAGCACAGGATGTTCTCGGCAGCAGCTGCTGAGTACAAGGCTGGGCCTATCAGTACTACAAACTGCTTTGAAAGATATTGGTAAACACTGAAATGATAGTAAAAGCAATTTGAGGTGTGTGAGGGTAAAAGTAATCCAACTGATGTGTTTAGTTCAATTTCCTGCTTTGCTGGCATTTCCAGGTGCCTTCTTCTAAGTACTCTGTGTCTCTAGGCCAGCATGCCTATAACCTATCTGCCCTCCAGGGCAATCAGGTTCATGAATTGCAAGGCGTAAGATGAACTCAAGATCCATTAGGGAATATATGGTGGCTGAACCTTGTTTTCTTCATAACCTGTGGTGTGCCTAATATCCAAGATAGAGTATAAGGTGGGAAAAGTGGGGTTACAGGTACTGCACTGTGCTTTATTTCAAGAGACAGGTGGTCATATCTGCCCCTTCTCTAAACAAATGGTCTGAGTAGGCACCTGGTTAGAGGTGGGAACTTGCTGAATCCTCATATGAATGGAAATCTCACTCAGAGCCAGTAGCTAACAGCTACCATAGCTGATAGATCAGGATAGTAATGAAGAACTAGAAGCTTCCCAGATAGTGTAGGCACAATTACAGGTCACAGAACCTCCATCACCAACAAGTCCTAATCCTTTGGAGTGACTAAGAGGATTTCTGATAGTAACTCCATAATGCCTAGCAGGTCTGAGGAGGTTTTAAATCACATGGGTTACCTGATGTTTTGATCTCTAGGGATTGGAAGCAGGATACACAATAGAGCTGGCAATAACTCCACAAGGACGTGGCAGAAGAACTGACTTTGTCAGCAGAGAGTCCTCATTCAGCAAACCTATCTATTTTGTCACAATTTTGTTTTAGTTTTTGAGTGCTGTTGACTTGCAGAGCTGCCAAAACTTCCAATTGCAGTTACTAAGACAAGCAGATGGGTACACAGTGCAGGTGGATGGTTCACCTGTTATAATGCAACTTTAAGTGAGAGCAAAATGCAGAGTGAGGCTATGTGTGCTGCCCTTGGGAGGAGAGGAATATTTACCTTTAGATCTATCATGAGTGTAACTCTGGAAGTTTGCAAAAGCTGTTTCTTTTCCTTATGCGTAAAACGCCCCTAAGACCTCGACAGAGCTTTGGTACTTGCAAATTTGAAGTATTGATTATTTACCAGCAGTTTGAACAAAACAGAAATAATATATGTTGTAATCTAAATACATGATGCTATATATAATATGTTTATAATAAAACAACATATCTTATATAATAAATTTATGTTGTATATTATATATATAAGGTATACATAGATAATATTCTTAAAAAGGCCCCAATGATCCTCTGCCTGGAAATGTCTGGCATCTCCTCAGCTGAACCAGAATTTCTGCTGCTCCTCGGTATGGACAGTTTGAAATATTTTCCTCAGTTACTCTTTGAGAACATAATATGCTTTGGCATGAAGCTTCTCATGTCCTCCAGGATAAGCCTCTCTCTCTATGTTAGTTAATTAGTTAGTACTTTCTTGCTTAATTCTGAAATTCAGGGTCTGCTTCCAAACCAGTAGTTTTGCCTTAACTTCTTAGTTTATGTTGAGGAACCTTAAGATAGAATGGAAATGGTTATGGCACTGTAACGCCAAATTTCCAGAATCAGGAGGCTTTGTACCATAGCAAGGATGTACAGAGGAGAAGCTAAGAAATAAGTGAAGAAACTCTGGCTATGAAACCTTTCCCAGCTGCCTACATACCTCCTAAGGGTCAGGGAGGAACAGTTATTTTCTTCATGAGAAGTACTAGGTACGAGAAACTGGCAACATTAGTGTTGAAAGGTACTTTCCAGCTCAGCCCAAACTCTTCCCTTTGAACATTTAGTATAATTTCTCCAAGGAAAATAGATTCACCATATCAAATCCCTTTCATCAGCCTTCTCAGTGGAAAGCTGCCTTTTCAACCACACCCTACTCTGCTGCTTGTTTTTTCAAAGCGTCTCCCCAAAAGAGCATCCTCACCACTCACTCTCCTCTCTGAAAGGCTCCCAGGAGGACTGGGTGATGTTCCCCCTGTTGTTTAGTTGTTCACCCCATCTGGAAGAGAAGCAATTATCCTCAACTGGGCCAAACCCTGCAGATCTTCCTGGGCCAGCTGTGGTGGCTCTTATCAGCAAACTTCGCGTGACTTCCCCGCTCTAAGGTGATCTCTGCTCGGAAGGGGCAACAGCACAAACTTGTTTGAACAACAGACATGAGGCCAATAGGAATGATCCCCAAGCAGTCATGTAAGAAACAGGGAGTCTCATTAGTACATCTGATCTTTAAGGATAATATTTTGCAATTGAAAGTCAGGAAACAGTGCAGATGTTGTTTCCATGTAGTCTTCTTCCAGCTACAGGTAGAAAATAATTCATGTCATCTTTATCCTACGTGTCATCACCCTTGTGGCAGTACTGCATTTCTGTTCTTAACTGGATGTTTCTGATTTGTTGAATAGATATTGTTTTATGCATTTGCCTTTTTCGTTTCCATAATTAAGTTGTTGCCTCAGGCTAGGTTGAATAGGGACAGATTTTGAACGTCTGGCACTTAGCTTTGACCCAGCAAGTTGTCTGAACATATGCACCACCTGAGTAGTCCCTCTATATTAGAGCTCACATGGCGATAGTGGAACAAAAATGTCATGCCCTTATTGATACAAAGGATATGCTTTTTCCCGTCAGTGTTGATTAATCTCCCCTGGAAATAAGAGGATGACATGAAATGTGAATATTTCCTTCCTCCTATATAGATTAATTCAAAGACTTTTAGAAGTGATTGGAGATTTTGCTGGCAGAACATGAAGCAGTGTAAAGGCATGGATTTATTTTTCTTCTAATTACGGAATAACACACCAGACTCTGGAATACCATTTCCTTTGAAATCAAAAGACTGACATCATGAATGACTTCCAAAAAATGTGGTCTGCTAGCAACGCCAGAGCTGGAATCTCAAGTTGTTTGTACCAACATTAGTTGTTTTGCTCTGCAGTTCGCATTCATGAAGTCCATTTTTATTGATTCGGCATGATTTGTTGAATGGGAACATTTTATAATTCCATACCAGACAAGCAGCTCCCTCATAAATGTATTTATAAAGTACTTTTATATGCAAATATTTATTTCAGCAGCAAGAAAACACCGCAGAACTTCAACAGCTGCAGAGCTAGTTTATAAGAGTGGTTCCCAGACCAGAAGATGCCAAGACTAAATGAGAGCAAGGCAAAGAGATGTGGTTGGGTGGTGGGCTTGGCAGTGCTGGATTAGTAGTGGGACACAATGATGGTCTTTTCCAGTCTAAATGATTCTACAACTCGTACAGTCAAGATGTATTCATGACTGGATAATGCCCCTGGACATTTTCCACCTCTTTGACACTGACCTTGTGCGTTGCTCTTGTTGATCTCTCATTATCACTGTGTCATCACCACTGCCAATGAAGAGCGGTCGGATGGATTCAGCACTGATTTATAGCAGCTACAGTTTTGCTCTGGGAATTTCAGACACACTGGCACCTTTCTATTGATCACACTTCAGAGAATAGGCCCAGGAACTGAAGACAAATCTCTTCTGAGTTGTTTGAAGCAGATTTTCTCACTTTCTCAAATACATCATTATGAGACCCTGTTTTTCCTAATGCAGCTGTGACTGGGTTGGCTGCTAAACTGATGTTTTACATGCTTCCCTTTGCTTTTACACTAAAACACACTCCAATTGTAATAATTTTTCTGGATTTTCTTTTTTTAAATGCTCTGGAGGTAAGCAAGACAGCTCACAGTACTTATTATTTGTATCATTTTTTGATTCCAATTTATCTATGATTGCACATTTTCAGTGTTATCAAGGTGCAGATGTACCACTAGCCTATGACTTTTTGCATGCTTTTTCTAACCCTTATCTTTTTTGCTGAGGAGTATTCACAAATCAGTGATCACTTGGGTATCCTGGATGACCAATTTTTTTAAATGGAGATGTGCTTGGTTTCTCCCTCAGTTTGTAAGGATTAGTTATTTTTGGAAATTAGACAGAAAAGATGTATTGTTATTTCTGGTGTATTCCTCTTAATGGACACAGCTGTTTGACATCTTTGTCAGCACAGTGGAAAAGAGAGAATGAATTAAAATTTCTGTGTTTGAGGTTTACTGTTTGAATGATACCAAAAGAAAATGTCATTTGTTTTCATTTTCAAAACTAACAAAAAATTAAAATGTGTCAGTTGGTCAGTGATTGACTTTTTTGACTGCATTGCATGAGCCAGTTCTTCTCTTGTGTAGCAGCCTGGCATTGTATCTGGAAGTAGCACATCTCTGTTGGTCAGGGACAAGACCAGAGGTGTGGGAGTGGGTGCTGCTTTACCTGTGAAGGGTCGCTTTTGGATAGGAAGAGTTCATCCTCATTCTGCTGGAGTCACTGAACAGTGAATCCTTGATTTAAAAGCACAAGTAGTAGCAGAAATGTCTGACAAGTGAGTTGCAGTATGTCAAGAGACACCTGAGCTCACACTACGTGTTTTTGGTGAGAAAATAACTATTGTGCCTAAACTATGCTTACAGCACTGTGTCAATTTTATGCACACATTTTTTTCCCCATTTTGTTTTATGACCACTTATCTGTTCTGCCTACATGCTATTTTCTGTCTGATATCCAGGTTATCAAGTATTTGGAAAGGAGACTGCCCATGCTATCTGTCTGATCAGCATTCAGCACGAGACCCAGTTTGAGCTGTGAATCCTGCATGCATTTAGACAAACACCTGACCTTGAAGCCAGGTGGGAAAAGGACATTATTAATTCAGCCAGGGATGATATGTACGTTTTCAATTAATTAATGCACAGTTCTGGCTTCCCTCAAGATGACTTAAGGCAGGAGAGAGCTGAAGTGTAGAAGAAATTCATCACAGACGTGAATTTTCCTGTGATGAGTGCTTCAGAGCATCTCAGTGCTGGGATCAAAGCTCCGCTGCAGTCCAATGTCCCTGCTCTATGACTACACACAAGGTCAGCTCTAAACTTGTTCCAAAAAGGGACAATGAAAGTGCTAATCTGGGAGCAATTCCATAGCTGAAATTCCATGCAGAGAAACTTTTTGAGAACAGATGTAATGTTTTCACCTGTGACTCTGCATTTGCCCTGTGTGTTGAACAGTGGTTGCAGGAAATTTGCTAAACCCCTTTGTTTATACTGCTAATGTTATGATTTTATTATTTTTTAATTTTAGAGGATGAATGCAGAGCAAAACAAAGCCATCACTCTTTTCTGAGCAATACACATAGAGTGTGGCTGACAGAGGTCCTTGAAAGCTTCAGAATGATATTAAGTGATACTAAAGCCAAGAGCCATTTTCTATTATTTAATATTAATTGCATGTTCTGTAATTGTACACAGTGCATCTTCTGTGCCATGGTTTACAGAGAGAATGAAACCCCTCTAGAATCAATCCTTCACAAAATGAAAAGTCCTTGTGACAAGGACTTTGCCACTCTACAAAAATAGCTGTGTAATATTACTGTATTTCAGTTTTGACACTGTGATCGTATTTTTCCAGGACCAAGCAAAGCACAAGGCAAATTCCTCTAGAACAAAGAATAAAATATTTTGCTTATGCATACATGGAAAGAGTTGTCAATCATGCAAGAAAAACTACAAGTTATCAGGAAATTCAAGGGTTATGCTACAAAGCACAAATCTAAAAACTGCTTAGTAATCATGGCATTAATGTCTTGTGTGCACTTAAACATCTGTAAATTGAATAGAGGAATAGAATGGATGTTGATGTCTTGCCTTTATAGAAAAATATTGTTTGGGTAATAAAGTCTTTTCTAGTATGTGTTCAAAATGTCTTTTCTAGTATGTGTTCAAAATTAAAACAGAATAAAACAGGATTTCCAAAAATACTACATTGCTCTCAAAGACTCAGAATCCCCAAAAAAGCTGCAAGATTTTTCAAGTGGAAATTTCTCTGCCATGAGTGCTCTCTAAAAGCACTGGGTTTGAAATCTTCACCCAAATATTGCATATGAATTCGCTACACATTTTTTCTTCTGAACACCAATGGACTTTGTAAAGCAGAAAGAAGCAATTAAAAATATCTCTGTGATGTACTTACGCTTATCCAAACTAATCTCATACTGATCTTGAATTTTACACTGTGCAGAGTGGCAAAAGCAAGCTATAAAAAGAAATAACAGCTCCAGACCAGAGGCTTCTGTTACCTCAAATCTCACATTGTTAAATCTGTGTTTAGGGAGGACGGGAGAGATCTATAGCCATTAAGAGCACATTAAATGATCCCATTAGGCTAAAGTGTAGAAACGTGACCTGTTACACTTCTATTTTTATTACGGCCATCCTTATGCCTGAGAGGCTGATGTGTGTGCTGCAGAAATACCAAGCTGCGAAGAACAATCACAAATAAAGGGGCTGATGAATTGCTAAGAAAGCTCTTAATGACAGCTTCTGCGCTAAATATGGTTTGGGCTCCTATTTGGATGTCAAAAGCATAACTGAGCTACCTGAGCAGTGGCTTTTTGATGTGCATTACATGTGTCATTAGAAATGCCCCAAAATCTCCGTATCAATGATGCTATTTTTGTATTATGTTGATCAATACCCATGACCAACACTCCTCCCTCCCGTGATTTTGTGATAAAAACAATCACAAAGGGACTACAGTACGGTTACCGCCTCCTGCCAAGATGCAAAGACATGAAAATGTGGCATCAGCTGTGTCTGGCAGGATCAATGCCTTCCATCAGTCCTAATGTGAAAAGAAAGGGAGTTTCCTGAAGCTTTCTAGGCCACCCTTGTGCCCAGGTCCCATCACTAGTAATTGAGGAAAAGGTATTTGAATGTTGTACTTGGCACTGAAAATCTTAAGAAATAAGCGCTCCAACCTTACAAGACAGGCTGGAACATCTTCTAATTATACCATGGCAGCAAGTCTCAGCAACAGGTGTTATTCCATGTTGTTTGCCTTTTTTAAAAAAGACAGGTCACAGCTTTTTCATCCTCTGTACTTCTGAAGCAGAGCTTTTTGAGAATCTCATATTAAAAGAAATTGCACTGAAAAACAAAACATTCCCAAAGCTTTTATTCAATAAAATGCCTTCCCTCAGTGCTTTAACAGTATCAGTTAGGGTGTTCTAGTTTGGTTTTTTTTGAAGTACACTTTTACTTGGAAAAGAAAAGCATCTCTGCAGTAGAAGGCACTTTCTGTTTTACTGGTAGCATGAGAATAACACCTAAAGGCTCCAAACAGAACTTATGGCCCTGGATAGTTTTGACTCTTGTTGCTGCAAGTAGAACGGAAAATAATTTTTCTATCTTGTGAACATTGCTGAGAGGACAAATATTTTTCCCTCTTCTGAATCAGGTAGTAATTGAGTTATTTGTCATTTCTATTTAAAGATGTTCTGGTTTTTTCATTTTGAATGGACATAGACTTCCAAGAATTGATTTTTTACACATTTCACTGCTGTATTAGAGGCAAGGTTAGTACACAGAAATAATTCCTCACAAAAGTACTTTGCAGTCATGTCATAGATCAGACTCCTTTTTGAAAAGTGAATCTGGCAGATTCCTATATCTCATCTTAGTGCATTTTCTGCAGCCCCTAAATGCTCTCTGATGTGTCCTTAATGAGACCTCTCCAGCTTTTCTACAAACTTTTTAATTAAAGCACAAATACTCACAGAGCAGCTCTCGAACCTAATCTCAGAGTCCAGAGAAATGTGTGCCCTGTGGGTCTCAAGGACTCAATTTCCACCAATAAAAATGAAGGAAAGGGCGAAAAAAATTAATTTAATGCACAGCTACCTTTGTGATGGCATGGATGTGGGTTGCAGCATGCACTTGCCAAAGAAAAAAGGCAAAAAACGTGTCTCCCCATGGACTACCAGATCCTACCAGAATTTGCATCTACTACTGCTGTGCTTTGCTGATTGCTAATTATCAGGCGAAATACCTTTTTTTTTTCAGGTGGAAAGCATATCCTGTCAAAATCAAAATTTTCCAAGAGCAACTACTTTGATGCACATCTCAGTCCCTCTACAGCTGAAAGAGGTTTTGCAGTTTTTAAAGTCTTTCGAGTTTATGTTTCCATTCAAACAGACTGGACATTTAGAATGTAAGTGAATTTCTATCAAAACAAAAAAAAAAGAAGCCTAGTTTTGTTTGGGTTTTAAAAGGTAAAAAGCAAATCCAATTTTTCAGCTGGCCCTTTAAATTTTATTTATATTCCTTCCAGGTAATCATTTGCAAAATCACCAACTAAACCAATTAGGTTCAGCAATGTCATAGGGACCCCAGATCAGAGCCCATAATGTGGGTATAAGTAAGAAACAAAGGTGAGGAGAAAATTCACCTCCCCAACATACAGTGGGGAAATACCTTCTCGTTCTGACACCTCTCATGAGTGAATTGAAGAATACACAGAGGTCTGTGTGCAGAGGAGAAGTCCCTCCCAGCCATGTGGCACATAGCAGCAATGTGGCAGTTCATTTATTCTGTACTTCACCTTTAGCTTCTTAATTCCTGTGGCCACACCAGCTTTGAGGGTCCCCCCATGGAAACATGTTCTGCAGATGGGTGTCTGAAGAGCAGATGGAAAGAACAGATCCCTGGCTGTACCCTCACATCCAGCCCAATTCTCGATATTAGAATGAGTTCTTTGAATGGCAGGCTTTTATAAACACAGAGAGCACTAAGGTCATCCAGATAAACAATTTCAAATGAGGTTCACATAAACTTGTCCTTGGCTTGGGCCCTGGTCCCTCTCCAGTGGCAATGACCAAATATTGGTGCAGCAGCTCCAGATGAAGAAAATCTCCCTGTTCCTCAGCTTATTCCAGTGAGCGGCTGTGTCCGTACTGGGGATGAATGCTTAACACACAATTCCCTACCCTGGCATCCTGGAAACATAAATTCTGCAAACTGCAGCATAAGCATTCTTCTGACTTCTCCTGATAATTGGTTTGATGGATACTAAGAGCTGGAGAAGCAATATAGCCTGCACAATTTATTGCTATAGCTAATTATGGAGAGTGTACACATGCAGCATGGCACAAAGAAAGAAGGGTATACAAGTGCACACATGTACAAAGTATCTTTCTAATGAAAGCCCCAAACAAAATTTCCTGAAGTACTTCCAATCAGCATCTGAGAAAATGCAGTCCAATCTTAACATAGTTAGTATCCTCACAAACTAACCTTTTATGACCAGCCTAAAAGTATTTGGCTAGGCATCAGCACTTATATTTAAACACTGAACATTTTGAGCTATGAATTCTGAAATCCTTTAAACAAGGTGGAAACTTAATACTGTAATTGCTCACTGTGGGAAATAAGGAAACTTCACCAATGGCTTGATAAAAACCAGTCAGCTTTAGTTATGTCAGTCAGAAATTATTTATCTCTAGTGCTCCTCACTCAAGCATGAGATCTCTCTCTTAAGGTTACCAAGCCTGCCTTCCTCCACTGAAAATGATGAAAACTCCGTGATCAGCAAACACCCATTTCATCCAAACGCTTTTTTTGACCACAGCCTGTTCCTCAATTAGCTTTTAAATTAAACATTTGTTTCCCCAATACCAGCAGTTCTACAACACGTAGAATTAGTCGAATTAATTAGTCAAATTAGCAACAGGCAAAATCATCACGCTAAGATGTAAAAGCTATTTATGGGCCAGATCGAAAGCTCAATTAACTTAATTACTGACTTAGCATTTAATTCAGCATGCCTCAGTCCACCCCTGCGTTTGGTTTGGGACCAGTTTCCCCTCTGGGATTTGGTGTTGGCTCAACAGCCACGCAAAAAGGGAGGGTCCCAGCCCCCGGGGAATGTGTGCTGAGCCTTTGCTGAGTTGCAAGACAGACTCCTCTGTGTGCGCAGGTGAACCCACAGTGGAAGATGTGTTTTGGAAGTCAATCTGTGCTGGGAAAGGGAGACAGCCACTGCTGGTGGCTGAGGGTGGCTTCCCTGACAAATTCTATTGTTCTCATCAGGATGAATGAACCCTGGAAGCCCCTTCTACTGCAATGCATGCATTTTATCTGCCACAGACCTGCTGGCCAGTGCAGGGTCACGTCTGAAACCCCTGGGATGTTGTCTGGATTTCACACATGTGCCCAAGGGAATCCTGCCTGCTTTCAGCAGTCCTTGGTGTGGAACAGCAGTGATTGGATCGTTGTTTGGGGAGCAGCACATTTACCACAGAATGGTGTGGGTTTGAAAAGACTTTCAAAGTTCATCCAGTCCAATCCCTGTGCCATGGGCAGGGACACCTTCTACTGTACCAGGCCGCTCAGAGCCCCAACCTGGCCTTGAGCACTTCCAGGTATGGAGCATCCTCAACTTCTCTGGGCAACCGGTGCCTCTCTGCCCTCACAGTCAATATTTTATTCCCAATATCCAGTGTAAACCCACCCTTTGTTGGTTTGAAACTATTTCCCCTTGTCCTACTACTCCATGGACTTGTCTTTAATTAACTGCTGCTGTAGCAAAACCCAGTTCAGTCTATTTGAACTTCAGAGGGACCTGAACTTTCCAGCTTGGTGCCTATGCGGCTCACTAAGCTTTTGGAGCAACAGAAGGACACATGATCCTATTTTCAAACTAACATTCTCAGTGTGGCCAAAACCAGCAAGTAATGCCTTGTAATGCTGTGGATTCTCACCTGGATTTATTGCAGGGCTGGGAAGATGGCTTGGCTGTGGCTTTGCTTTGTTACAGGTAAACCAGACCTGCTGTGGGTATGCTCTAAGGACTGTGCTGTAAGGATAGCAAGTGTGAAAGGGAGCTGCCAGTCAGGGGGAGGAAGATTACAAATATGAGCAGCAAAACTTAGCTGCAGCTTGGGAAGAAAGAAGGGGATACATACAGTTGCTCTAAACTAATGAATTCATCCACCATCTGCTTTCTCCTCCTTTCCAAACTATTCATCTGTGTGCCCTTTTTTAGTTCTTTTCTCACTTTTCCTTCCATCTGTCTGCCTGGATCAAGTCGGTTTATTATGAAGATAATTATTATCATCAATATAGCAGTGTTTCAGCACATATTAATACCTGAGAAAGACTGAAGCAAAGTGTAATGAAGGGTAATGGAATAAGGTGTTCAGGCAAGGAATAACACTGTGAAACTGGTTCTTGGAGGCTATGCCCTGGGAAGCATGAAGCTCCTGCACACATCTCCCATCAGCATCCTGGGGTCCAGAGAGCCAATGCAGAGAAGTTCCTTCTGCTTCAGCTGCTGTGGCTGCAAAAAGTCCTGCCACCCTTCCCATAAGTCTCTTCTTTCATGGAAATGAGTTTGCTGCTTGCAGCAGAGAAAAACAATGCTCCCCTTCCTCCTCAAAGCTGTGGTCAGGTATTTTTCAGACATGCAGATTAGGTTGTTGAAAGGATCTTGGCTTCAGCAGATGCAAAGAAACGCTCAATACAATTCCAGAAGAAAAGCCATCCTTCAATAGGTACCTGAACACTTCTGAAAATCAAGTGCCTATTTTCTGCTGCAGCCAAGTGCATCCAGATATGAATTGCTCAAAATTTGTTTTGCCTGGACTAATCTGGCTTCTGCTGTGCCAGGTGTTGTGTGTGAGTGTTGTGTGTTGTGTGTCATGACCACATGATAAAATTCAGCCCCTGCTAGAAATTTCCTTCAACATCAAAGCTGTCACCTAGCAGAATAATGACAAGCCTGAAGATGATGAGGGGCAGGTGTTGGGTGGCACAAACATAATGGGATGTGTCCCAATCTATCAGATCAGGCCTCTTGCACCCAGATAATAAACATGCACTGCACCACTCTATGCCAGCAGCTCATTAACATCGAAGAAAACATTTTGCCTGTTTGGGCAGTTGGAAGACCAGTTGTGACTCTTCTAATAGTGTTTCTTTCCAGCCTGGAGTTCTCCTGATGCAAGTGAAAAGGCAGCAGGCCAAAGATGGGAATGGCCAAAGCTCAGGATGCCTAACCGTGGGGTCAGTCACCCTTTTTGCCAGCTGCATACACTGGAGGGTAACACAGAATTTGCAAGCTACCCACCTCCAACAGTGGGCTCTTTGTAAACCTACTACAACTACAAAGTGGACTCCAGAAGCCACTGAAAACAAGCAGTCACTGTTAAAAATGCTTCACGGACAGCTGCACAATGAAGCAGGAACTGGGGGAATGAACCCGAATTTCCAGTCTGATTCTGTGGGAAGAGGAGAAAACAAAAATGTCATGAACAATTATAATGCCTGACTGGATCCATAGAAATTGTGAGAGTAAAAGAAAAGATGCTTGACCACTGTTTTCTTGTCTGTCCCCCACTACTGGCAAGTTTTCAGCCTCAGCCAGTGAAAATCAGCTGGGCAAGGTCAGCTGAAAACAAGTATGAGACTGGCTCTGCTTTTCAGGGAAAAGTAATGGAAAGGGCCTGGAAAGTGGGCATATGAGGTCTTTTGGAAATGACTGCGCTCTTCTTTGTCCTGAGGTTGTTCACAGCGTCACACATCACTCTGCTTTTGTCTGGAAGCAGGTTCCAAAATGTATGACGGGATAATTGCTCCGCGGCACAGAGGTTACGGTAACACAAGTCCACCCTGTGAAGTTCAAGGGCATACTAGTGTTTTCTCATAGGTAAAAAAACTTGGAGATGTTCTGGTGGCAGAGTTAAAAAAACATGGAAGAGCCTGGCAGTTCAGTACTAGCAACAGGTTTGTCAGCTGCCAAAGAAGGAAATGAAGGATATATGAAGGATATCCCATCCCTAGAAACATTCAAGGGAGGTTGGATGGGGCTCTGAACAGTCTTCTCTAGTGGAAGATGTGCCTGCCAATGGCAGGGGGGTCAGATTAGTTGATCTTTAAAGGTCCCTTCCAACCCAAATCATTCTGTGATGCTGTGGTTCTACTTTTTCCGTGGCTGAGGTCTAAGCCCACCAGGAGGCTCTAAATTGTCGACCAACAGACCCCAGGGCTGGCACTGCAGACAGAGGACTTTGCTGGCATCAGAAATCCTGCTGGAGCAAGTGGCAAAATTGATAGCTGTAATGCTTCCCTGTGACTGCACACGAGATCAAGGCTCAACATCTGCACAGAGCAGTTTTAGAGCTCTTATCGATCTCCTGTGTCATTGCCACCCTTCTATGCCCTTGCTTATCAAGGGGAGCACAGTCATTTCAGCTCCCCAGCACGCTCCCATTGAAAATCTATAGCAGCGGTTTCAGGTCACTGGGCTGATAACGTGGGACTCTCGCGCCGTGCCGTGGCTCTCACTGGTGGCACTTTGTCAGCTCACAAGTGTTCGCTGCTGACAGATGGGGCACAGGTGCTGGAGGTGAGCATTGCTGAACCTGCTTCCTGCTGAAGGCAGCAAAAAATCTCGGGGCCAGTGGCTTCTCTGGAGGCAGCACACGCCTCGTGCGCTGCTGGGAGACAAAAACATTTCTGCGGTGTAATTTGTGTAAGCTCAGACCTTCGGCAAGTCTCAAGGGAGTGGAAAGAAAAAGTCTGACTCACATGGCTTTTCCCTTAGCGCTATGCATTTTAGCACACACACACAAAATATGTGCGAGCAGCATTTTCTGCTGGACCCACATTCATTTCCAGCCTCAGAAAGCTTTCAGGTGATGCTGAGGTAAGGATGGGCATTCTAATAGAAAAGTAGCGCAGAGCCTCTGGGCTGATTCAAGAACATATCACAGATCTGTGGAAGGAATTTCTGAAACCCACCGAAGTTGGAGTCATCTTTCAAATGCCTCCACTGATGTGTGGACTTAGAAGCATCAGGAGTTCAAAGCAGTTTGCATTTGCAGCACAGCCACTGCATAACAGCTGAAACTTTCATATACCACTCATTGTTTCCTTCCTCAAATCCATTCCCAAGGGGCTGCCAACAGCCAAAACTATGGAACAGTTTGGTGCATCACTTTTTTCTCAGCTGCCATCCCAAATCCTTCAGAGAGTTGCACAATTCTTCAGTGTCTAAGTTGTTCAAACTGGACTATCACTGGGAGAATGAAACAGTGGGACATATTCATATTTTTGTCCAAGCAGCATCCGTGCATTAGTACCAAATGCTCAGCTGGCAGAACATAGGTTTCCTCTCACCAAAGGTCATGGAACATGAGCCATTTTGCAGCATTCCTTGTGTCCAGCCACTGTCTAGAAACATGCACAATCCATTCTCTTCCCCTGCAGTGATGGGGAGACAGACCTCACACAGCTCTCTACCCAACTGCTTGCATGGAATGCCTCTGTATTTACCTTGAAGAGCTTCATGTTCCCTGCTGCAATTACCATTGTCCACACTACTGAAGGAGAATGCTGAGCCATTCTCCACCAATGGTCCCAGACATGTTGCAATACCCACCACTACTTGAGACCTGTCTGTAGACTTTGATATCAGTGTTCCCACAAGGGCAGGATAATAAATCATAGAACCATGGAATCACAGAATCATGGAATCACAGAGTCACGGAATCACAGCATGGAACAAACTTTTAAAAGTCATCCAGTTCCAACTTGCCTGCTGTGGGCAGGGACACCTTCCATTAGATCAGTTTGCTCAGTTATACATATTTTATACACATATGTAATATAATTTGCTCTTTTATAGAGCCAGCTGTAAGCTTATACTAAAGAAAATTACTTGTTCTACAAAACAGCTTATGACAAGAGATACTTCAAAGCACTGGAACTCCCATGGCAAAGTGGTCTGAAGGAAAGTTAGGTCCAAACAAGTAACTGTGTTTGTCAGCCAAATGACAATATCATCACAGAGAGAGTTAGGCAATTTTAAAGTAGATTTTCATCATAATATAATTTATAGAGGAAGCTAATCCTATTTTTCCATTTAAAATTCAGGTTTTGTCACAGTTGCATCATGCTTTAGCAGCCATGATTTCCATGAACAGCCCATGAAACTCCTAAACATGTGGAGCTTCTGTTATATTTAGGTGCAAAAAGAGTGACCACCTCACTGGATGTGAAGATTTGGTTCAGAGTTTCCCAAAACCGAAGCCACGTATTGTTATTCAGCTGGGTGAAATGACAGCAGGGAGAAGCTCCTGGGGATACAAAGGATGCCTGTGCTGTCACCACCACCAGCACAGGTCTCAGGACAGATGTGTGGAGGTCGCAAGGACAGACTACTCAAGCACCCACCCTCCTTCCCAGGCCAGTTTGTGCAGCCCATGATGAGCTTCTGTGATTGCAGGAGAAACAAGGGATGGACAGGCACAGCTTTGATGTGGTGCGAGGTAAGGGCACACAGATCCTGCCGTGGACTGGAGCTGCAGACCAGGGCTCACCCCCTCATAAATCAGTGTCCAGCTACTGCCCAAAGGGCCTGTCCACATGGATGGGGCTGTTTTGCTCCAGAAGCAGGGATGTGGAGGGATCTGAAAGCCACCTCTTCTTCACCTGCCAATTGTGTCAAAAGTTACTCCAGGGGAACTGAGCAGCTTCTTTTAGTATATTGATGTTAGCAGACTCTTGTTGAATCTCCTTTGCATTTCACTTGCTGCATTTATTTTCAAGAAATTGAAACTTTCATAATCTGCCCAGCACAAAAGATCAGAATTCATCCATTTTATCTTTGCAGTGAATTGAACTATCCCTCACAGAGGGAAGCCAGACACACCAGCTGCAATGGATGGTGAGCAAGGATGGCTGCTCCTTTCATCTGAAAAGAAAAAGTTTTTTAAGTATCATTGCAATAAGAAACCAAAGGAGGTATCAATTTTCAGGCCTTCTTTGCAACAACAATTTATTTTTAAAAAAGGAAAAAAATAATTATTCCAGTTACTTGCCATGTATTTAAAAGGAGAAAAAATAATTTTGCCAGGTGAGAAATCCAAATTCCAAGCCGGGTAATTTTAAAGAGGACAGATCATCTGGCTGTAAAGTCAAGGGCAGCCTCCCATAAATCTTACACACATCTGTGTTTGAAGCCTACCAGTTGCCATGGTTACCGTGACATTGCTAGTCTTATTTATAGCCCTGCACTATATATATTGCTTTCCAGAAGGCATAAAAGGGAGAGCTGACTGTGAAGGAATCTGGGAACTGCGCATTAAAACAGAGACATAGAGGGAATAAAACTAATTAAAGAGGGGCTGCCGGGGTTTGATGTTGGCTTTTGCAGTGCCAGGCTGTGACACCGTCCTCACGTCACAGAGGCAGCGGGGACGGAGATGGCCCCGTGCCCGCCCAAAGGACACCCGTGGCACGGGACAGTAGTGGCACCCCTTGGCAGGATTTATAGTGCTGGCCCCTGTTCCCAAGGGACAGGAGGGAGCCTATGGGTGGCAACGCAGGGGGAAGCAGGGCTGGGAACAGAAAGTGGCCACTTCTGATGTCAGTGTCCCCCAGGGCTGCACCCCAGGGACAGGCAGCTGCAGATGGATGCAGCAAAGCAGGACACACTGCACACTGCTCTTTCCCAAGAGGATCTTATTTGGCTTTTCTTTCCCTCTGAAGCAGACTGTAACATGCATGTGAGGAGTCATATGTGTGGACATGCATATATATATATACGTGTGTGCGTGTGCATATATATGTTGCAAAGAATATGTATTTTGTTATGAAAAATGAGAAAAAATCAACTGAGCAGCAACATTTGTGGAGTAACTGCCTAGTGATATAGGATAAAGAGAAGCTGGAAGGAAGGAAGGAAGGAAGGAAGGAAGGAAGGAGAGGAGAGGAGAGAAGAGAAAAGGAGGAAGGGAGGCAGGCAGAATGGAGGGTGGGAAGAAGGTAAGGGACAGGGGAAGGGCTGAATTTTTAATAAAATGCTTCCCCAGTTTTTAATCTAATTCCACTTCCAAGAACCAGGTTGCTGCCTAGGTCAGCAGCCAGCCCCAAGAGCAGTTTCAGCTGCCCAAGGGTAAATCAATAATATAAATATAAAATGTAAAGAAAGGTCTTGAAAAGGGTAAACAAAAATTTTGGCATCTGCAACGCAAACCAAAGGAAAAAAGAAAATGAGGGAAGTTTATTAAAAATAACAAATATGAGGGGCTTAAATTGTGTCTCCTAAAAAAAATATTTCAGGTTTGATAGTATCAGTGCAACTGCAAGAAGAAATTCTGAGGGAAGATTTGCTCAGACTACAGCTGAGCTGAAACCTCTCTGGGAAGCAGCTGCAAAAGAGGCCAGATTATCTTACTTAAGAGCTTGCACCACCGTTTCAAGACCATCGCTTTAACAGTGAGTGTTTTGCTGATTAAAGACCTGTGGGAATGAGTGGAAACAGATGCCTGTGGAAAAAAATTGACTAAAGCCTGACCTAAACAAGAAAGGGGAGGTATTCTGTGACTCTGGCAATGACATTGAGATGTTCCTTTCAGTAATTGTATGGACCTCAACTGGCATTGATCCTGACATTGAAATATTTTAAAAATACATTATTTAAACTTGTTTTTGAAGGTTCAGTTATAAGTTCTATCTACTTAGCTGCTTTTAGAACTGTAAAGACAGGTAATCCAAAATTCTGAGACTGTTTTGACGGGGAAAGACAACAAAGCAGAAAAGTAAACCTCCCTGTGATCTGGCATTTAATAAGACAATCCCTGCTCTGAGGCGTGCTTGGAAATAATTTCCACTTTGTTTCCAATCCCTTTTCCTCTTTGATGTCTGCAGGCTGAGATTGAATTGTACACCCCATTATTAGGGGTGCAGATAGGACTAGGTAGGGAGTAGGGGAAAAAAACCCTGAAAACAACCCAAAGCAACGTTATTAACATGAAGAAGGGACTAAACCAGAACCAGACCCTGTTCTCTTTACTAATTTTAAAGATATTTTTTAAAACAGCAGAAAATTTTCTCTCTTAAATCACATAATTCAGAAACTGAATGTCCCAATAAAATAATGTGGGTGCGTTGTGGCTGAGCTTCACCATGAATTATGATGTCGTGGCTTTGCCTCCACACAGATTTTGCACCTCAGCAGCCACTTATGCCACGTCCATACAGAAGCAGGTATTACAGTGTCATTGCACCTTTGCTGTCATCTACAAATTACTAGATGGCCTAATGCCACTGCAAGCTTTTGTATCACTGGGTTTTTTTCTTATTGATTGAACATAAATTATTGAGGGAAGCAACTGATGAAACTCCAAGGGAGTGGAGATGATGGTCTCTGTAACTAGAGGCTGTCTGTCACTGAATGTGATACTTCTGACCTGATAATTTGATACAATGCTTATAATCCAGGATACTCCTCTAGTAGTCTATCGTTTGGAATCACAGAAATGCTGAGTGGTTTGGGTTGGAAGGCTCTTTATAGATCATTGGGTTCCAACTACCACCACTGTCGCTGTTGAGCGCTAGCCGAGTGCAAGAACCAAACTGGATCGGGTGAGGCGGAATTCTGATTTTATTATTTAATTCTAAAACTTATATAGACTTTTAAAAGTTTCTCCGGATTGGGTCAATTCAAAACTTCCCCCTAGGCCCATAGGCCAGGTAGACCTGTCCATCTTTCCAGAGACAGTTTCAATAACATCCAAACCTTATCTTTATTTATAGAACACAGGGAGAAGAAGAGAAAAATTCCCATGGGAAAGAATCTGTGCTACCACACACCACCACCCAGTGCCCCACCACGGGCCCTACTTTACGTTGCTCAGGGCCCCATCCAACCTGTTTTAGGATTTAGGATTCAGGATTTAGGATCTAATTTTGTTCAATGCCCAGCCAGACACACTAGAGAGGGAGTGGGAAAATCCATGTACCAAAAGGAGAACAGATAAATCTTGAGGTGGCAGCATCAAGGACAGTTTTTGCATTCAGTTGTACGTTTGCAAGAAAAGAGAGGAGGGGAAATCACTGAAGCTGGAGTTCAAATGGCTTTACACCAGTCTTAGTTGATTTTATTTTTTGTTTTTACAGGGAAACCCTAAGAGAAGCAATATTCCGATAGGGTTCTATGGAAAAGTGATTCCTCTAGCAACTATTCTAAAACATACTGACTTTTTCATAATGAAGAATGTTTTGCTTTCATATTTTTGAGTTGCACATATATGAGCCCCCCTAATCTCCACAGTTCTGGTTATAAAAGAAAGTGGACTTTTTATGGAATCCTTGCAGACAAAAGGTGCCACACTCTCAGGAATTCAGTCAGAAAATCTCTGACCCTAGCCCTGGAAAACATATAGCACTTCTTCTCCCGAGGCATAGGATTTCTTCCTTTCACCCTGGTGTGGCCCTCTGACCTTTTAAACTTGTCCAAAAGAACATGCACTTTGAAAAATTAGGTGCTGCTGGGCATGATCTGGGATGCTGGGTCAGCTTCAGCAGCTGGAGGCCATTAGCCACTAAGGTTGACATTGTGTTTCCATTCCACCTTCATCCCTTCTTCACAGAATTCAGAATAAACAGAAGTGGGGATGCAGATGTCACCAGCTGTTCGCAGCGCCAGCGCAGGCTGTGTGCTCCAGGCACTCCCTGCCCTGTAGCTCAGACCTGGGTTTAAATGTTGGAGGCAGCAAGACAGAGAACAGCTTAGCAATGTGGGCAATCAATTCTTGGTTTATTGAGGAGAATTTAGGAAGTAGTTGCTTTCCATAAAATTGGAAGTGTTAACTTAGGGCCTGAAGTGAAATTTCATTAGATATTTGGGCCTGGTGGTGAAAAGCTGTTAATAAAATTTGTGACTTCTACCTTCTAGAATGAACAGTAATATTTAGTCCCGATACTATAAAGCTACCTAAAATCTCCATTTTTCAATGAAGACTTTATTATCAGACTGCTGAGATGTCTTTGAGTGGTCCTACTGATTTTGATCAGGAGTCAGAAGAGACGGCTTTCAGATGCAAAAGTTTAAATGCTAAAAAAAAGAGCGTGGTGGATGTGCTCAAGTTTTATAACACAGTAGCTATAGGTTATTAAACAGATAACATACATGCTTTGCCATTTCATTGCTTTGGAGTCAGAAGAATTTTCATCTAGTGCTATATTCTTCTCAGCTTGACATGCCAGGAAAGTAACACTACCTTCCCACTGTTCTTCCATAACTTCCCATCTATTCCTGCATATTGAGCTCTCAGATTACCCAGACCAGCTCTGTTCTGCAGGTCCAAAGGTTTCCACTTAGTCCTCAGAGTGTAGCACTCAGGGTAATTCCAGCAGAAAACTTGTCCTGTTGCTCTCCAATGAAACCCATTTAACAAAGCATAATTTAGTGTGAACTGAGCAGCAAACAAACAGCATCTCCCATGAGGAACTCTGAGATTGAAAAAAGGCAAGTGTGCACCACTTCAAACACTCAATCATGTAGTGAAACCAGCAAATCTAAAATAAATATTGAGATACTCAAACACTACTATAAGCAGAAAATAGCACGTGAAGCAAACCTGCATATGAATTTAATTGCTATAGCTGAAGTGGTTTAAACCAATGTAGATGACTCAGAAGTACCAGAAACTGCCAAGGAGCTGAGAGAAAATGAAACACATTTCTCCTCTTGGAAGCTGCAGGAAATCCTTGCAATTAGCAGCTCCAGGTCACAGTGGTTCTTCTTGTAGAACTTTATTTTTCTCTTGTAAGTGTTCCTCAGTGCATGCTTTACTCTTGCAGAATTACTGCTGTTCCCTGCATGTGCCATCACCCCTTTCACCAATGTCAACTCTTTAGCATTACCTACCCAATCAGCAGTATTTGGATTTTTACAGTACTTATAATCTTCGTCAGAACAGATGAAAGGGAATAATTTACTTATGCAGTGGTTCTTTTTCGTTTCTAGTCAACATCCCTTCCATGCTACTTGGCAAGCAGTCTTTTTGAACATTAGAAGCTGATATTGGACACCCAGAGTGGCTCCATTCTGCATTTTATCCACCCAGGCACATTCAGAGACTGGTCTAACCTTTAGTGAAAATTAAAGCTGCCTCAGGGCATGCAAATTTGTGTTGTCAGGAAGGCTTCTCTATGGATCTGCCGAAGACCCCCAGCTCCCAGTTGTGCTTCAGCTTTGCATGTGATGAACATAAAACTTCTTCCACGACAATCTCTGCCAAAATTCTCCAAGGCGACCTTTCTGTGGCATGGAGGAATTATACATATCCATCTCTCTATTGGAAACAGGGATATCCTGTAAAACCTGTGTCTTGGTAACTTGGGTTAGAAAATTACTCATATGTTGATTTACTTGATTTTCCTAAGCTGCTTCTTCCTTCCACTTTTAAAAATATATCTACCATTTATTAATAGCCAGCATGGTAATAAGGACTCTTGCCTTCACAGTAAGATTTGTCAGTATTGTTATCCTGAAAGCAAAAAGCAATAGCCAATGCTCTGGAGCTACTAAATGTTGACAGGCAGCACCAAAACAAAAGTATCAAAAGTCTCTTTTCCAAAAGATTTCTTTTTCTAACTGCATCTGGGAGAACAGCTTAGTGGTTTGATGGGTCAATATAGGCAGTTTGACAAACCTTTTTGACAAACCAAGTTTTTATTGGTTTCAAAACCCAAATGGTGTACTCGGTTGGGGGGAAAGGAATGAGTAGCATGAAAACATCACAGATTTTGGGAAGAGATGAAGAATTGTTTCAAATATGTGTGATACCCAAGAAGAATCTCTTTCAAGGCCAGATTGAATGGGTCTTTGAGCAGCCTGGTCTAGTGGAAGTGCCCTTGCCAATGACAGGGTCCTTAGAATCCTGTTGATCTTTAAGGTCCTTTCCTTTAAGGTCCGTTCAAGAATGAGTCATTGAAATGCCATGTGTTAGACTGGAGAAATGCAGGCATCCCGTGTCTGAAGCAGCCCTGGTCCTGTGTCTCTTCTGACGCAGTGATTTGCTAAAAATTGACTTTCCTGATGACAGGAATCTCTGTGAACTGTCTTTCTCACATTGCCAAGTATCATTTTCCTTTTATCTTCAATGGAAATGTCTGCTTCTCACTCCCCTGTGCATAAAGTCAAACAGGAGCTTTGCTGTGCAAATACCCGACTGATGAAAACCCCAGTACCCACATGCAACCTTGACACCATGAAAAAGTCAGAGCAAGAAAAGAAAATTTTGGAAAGACAGACACTGTTTTTCATTAGGACAGCAATGGTAAATAAGACTTCACCCCAAGAAAGGATAAAGGACAGTTGATAAGATCATAATAACAACTTGTTAGGCAGCAAAGTCATCAAAGGGCCTAGTTAACAACAGAAGTAATTGCTTTCTGTTTGTCTAAGCACAGGCTGCGTCTGCTATGTCCTACAAAGAGTAATTGCAAATGGCATAATTTTGACCTCCAGTCTCCCGAGACATCATTGAGAGTAAGGTTGTACAGTGCATTACCCTTGACAAAAAAACCACGTGTTTTAATTTGGAAGCATTATTCTGCAACTGCTGCCTGCCTCCCTGAAGGTCACTGGGAAGTGGTCAATCCATTTAGCAGGATAGTTTAAGTTCTCAGTTCAGTCCTCAGTTCTGCTTCCAAGATTTACTCAATATAGCTGATGCTGTGAGCATGTGATTACCAGCCAGAAGAAGGGATGTATAGATACTGCAGCTGAGAGTCAGGTATGCAGAGGAAGGTGCTTTCCTGAGCAAGTAGATTAATTCTTTAGGCATCTTAATTATTTTAGGAGCATCAGTGACTTAATCAAGATGACCATGTAGAGTATTTCACCATGTTTATGAAACAAGAGACACTACATTTTTTTCCTATTATGTGTAGTGGTAAGCAGCTGAGGAAAGGAAGGAATTAAGTCCACTTTTGCAACACCTCCTTCCCCAGTCTTTTGTACGTGATCCATAGGGAATGAGCTGCTCTGTGCTGCTGCTAGTATCTGACAGCTGTGCATTTGACAGAGGCAGAATCCCCATCTTTGTGTGCAGCGTGTCTCCCACTTTTAGGAAAAAAAATTACTACCACATAGTGCATCCCTATGTGCACATATTAGGTCAAAGCAGCAAATCAAATTACGATTTATTGGAGTGCATGTAGGAAAAAACAGGGATGAGAACAGTGTAGGAAGAAGAAAGATACAGAGCAGTTATTCCCATATGATATGCTAGTTAAAACTAATTTATGCTACTAGGAAAGGAGGGAAAGTCAAAAGTGTTATCTGGGACAAGTTGGGGAACGCTGGGTGTTGATCATACTCTAGGATGATATTAAAAGTGAAACATTTTCACGTGAGAATATTATCTCTTCCTTGTGCTCTCTAGATTTTAATTCAGCATCTTCATCACTAGCCTGTGCTCTGCTTCTGTAACATGAGGCTTCTGCTAGCATACAGCACCTTTCTTGCCTTCTCTAATGTTCAGGTGCTGCTTTCATGAAAAAGGTGCATATCTGAAGCCCTTGCTCATTTCTGACTTACTTCTCTGCTTACCAATTTATGTATTCTCCAGGCTGCAGCTCGGCCTTCCCAGTTTCTCAGGCATAGAAGTTTCCATGGTAACCACATGAGCGGAGGTAAAACCGTAGCGGAAATCAGCATTCAGCCAAGGAGCCACCGATGAGCAGGAAAACTGCTCGGGACCAGGTTACGAAACATTCTGGCACGGTAAGTGCAGATCCCACCCGGGGCATTCGTGGCTTTCTCAGCTGCCCTTTCACATTTCCTGCCTTTTCCCTGTTCCCCTGCCTCTTTGTCTCACCAGACCTAGTGCAGCCTCCCAAGTACATTGTGGTAAGACACTGGCTGTGGGTGTCCTGAGGCTGCCTGGCTAAGCCAGCACCGCCATCCCTGGAGGATTTACTGCTGTGTCCTCCCTCCAAGGGGAGCAGAAGTGGGGAGATGAGCCCCTGAGCTGGCACTACCACCCCTGCTGAACTGCAGCTTGTCAGTTTAGCCCAAGTCTGGACTCTGGCTTCACTCTGGAGGTGAACACAGGTTCAGAGGTTGTGATCTGTCCCCTTGAGGCAGCAAGAGGAGTCTAAGCCAGAGAGGAGCCAGTGGTCTTGTTTCAGGTGTTTGTACTCCTGCCAATAAATTTACTGGGTCATCCACTCTTTACAGATAGCCATGAATGCTGAAAATTTTCTTATAGAATCATAAAATAGTTGTGGCTGGAAGGAATATTTAAAGTCCTATCAGTCCAACCCCCCTGCCATGGGACAGGGGACACTTCTGACTAGTTCATGTTTCTCAGACTCCTGTCCAGCCTGACCTTGAATGTTTCCTGGGAATGGGCACCCACAGTTTCTCTGACCAATCTGTGCAACTTTTTCACCATCCACATCATAAAAAATGTCTTCCCTACATCAAGTCTAAACCTACCTTCTTTTAGTTTGAAATTAGTTCCTGTCCTATCCCTACAGGCCCTACTAAAAACTCAGTCCTCATCTTTCTTACAAGTCCCCTTTAAGTACTGAGAGGCAGCAAGAAGGTCTCCCTGGAGACTTCTCTTCTCCAGGCTGAATAATCCCAACTGCCTCTGCACAGCTTTGTCACAGCTTGAAGAGAAAGAATATGTGGATTTGGAGCTGTATTTCCTTGTGCTTCTGCTCTGAAGAATCACTGCAGGCTGAGCACACACCCTGCCCAGCATGGTAGGACTTTGCTGGTCAAGTTCCTGTTTTTGAAAGAGGTTCTTTTTGAAAAATGCAATGGGCACCCAAAGGGATGGTAGAATTTATCAAAACACAAGAACAGCCCAGGCTGTCCAAGTGAAACTTGGTAGGTGCCCTGCAGCAAAACCTGACACAGCGACACCACCAATAGCAGAGAGACAAGAAACTGGTAATTATCCACTCTAATCACAGTGCCAAGCAGACCTACTCATTTACTGGATCACGGAATCATTTAGGTTGGAAAAGACCTTTGAGACCATCAAGTCCAACCTATGACCCAACACCACCTTGTCAACCAGACCACGGCACTGAGTGCCACATCCAGTCTTAAACNAATAGTTGTGGCTGGAAGGAATATTTAAAGTCCTATCAGTCCAACCCCCCTGCCATGGGACAGGGGACACTTCTGACTAGTTCATGTTTCTCAGACTCCTGTCCAGCCTGACCTTGAATGTTTCCTGGGAATGGGCACCCACAGTTTCTCTGACCAATCTGTGCAACTTTTTCACCATCCACATCATAAAAAATGTCTTCCCTACATCAAGTCTAAACCTACCTTCTTTTAGTTTGAAATTAGTTCCTGTCCTATCCCTACAGGCCCTACTAAAAACTCAGTCCTCATCTTTCTTACAAGTCCCCTTTAAGTACTGAGAGGCAGCAAGAAGGTCTCCCTGGAGACTTCTCTTCTCCAGGCTGAATAATCCCAACTGCCTCTGCACAGCTTTGTCACAGCTTGAAGAGAAAGAATATGTGGATTTGGAGCTGTATTTCCTTGTGCTTCTGCTCTGAAGAATCACTGCAGGCTGAGCACACACCCTGCCCAGCATGGTAGGACTTTGCTGGTCAAGTTCCTGTTTTTGAAAGAGGTTCTTTTTGAAAAATGCAATGGGCACCCAAAGGGATGGTAGAATTTATCAAAACACAAGAACAGCCCAGGCTGTCCAAGTGAAACTTGGTAGGTGCCCTGCAGCAAAACCTGACACAGCGACACCACCAATAGCAGAGAGACAAGAAACTGGTAATTATCCACTCTAATCACAGTGCCAAGCAGACCTACTCATTTACTGGATCACGGAATCATTTAGGTTGGAAAAGACCTTTGAGACCATCAAGTCCAACCTATGCCCCAACACCACCTTGTCAACCAGACCACGGCACTGAGCGCCACATCCAGTCTTAAACACCTCCTGGGACTGTGACTCCACCACCTCCCTGGGCAGCCCCTTCCAGTGTCTAATCACCCTTTCTGTGAAGAATTTCTTCCTAATGTCCAAACTAAACCTCTCATGGTGCAGCTTAAGGTTGTGTCCTCTTATCCTGTCCCTTGTTTCCTGGGAGCAGAGCCCAACCCCTCCCTGGCTGCACCCTCCAGTCAGGGAGTTGTAAAGAGTGATGAAAGCCCCTCTGAGCCTCTTTTTCTCCAGGCTGAGCTCCCCCAGCTCCCTCAGCTGCTCCACATTGGATTTGTGCTCCATCCCCTCTCCAGCTGTGTTGCCCTTCTCTGGACACACTCCAGCCCCACAGTGTCTTTCCTAAATTGAGGGGCCCAGAACTAGACACTCAAGGTTTGGCCCAACCAGTGCCAAGTACAGGGGGAGAATGACTTCCCTGCTCCTGCTGGCCACACTCTTCCTGATACAGGCCAGGATGCCATTGGCCTTCTTGGCCACGTGGGCACACTGCTGGCTCATGTTCAGCAGCTGTTTAGCCATTGACAGAAAGTTTGAGGTCTAAAGAGAGCTGTTGCCTCTTTCCAAAATACACTTTTCCACACTTTGGACACTAGGTGGTTTCCTTAAAGCCCAGTGTGTCCTAATGAAGGTGACTGCAGCTCCTCAGGGACACCAGGGTTGTTCTGGCTTCCTTGCTGCTTGTCTGTCACCAGTGACAGCATCAGTGGAATCAGTGCAATCAGTGGAAGAGGAACTGTGCTCAAACCTGTTGTGGAATTTACTCTCTCATGAAACTCAGAGTATTTTCTAGTAACAACACAAAGCCTTTTTGCTTCTTCTGATTTTAGGAAGTCATTCAGCAGCAGCATTTTCAGCAGATCTTTTTAAAGATTATTATCTGCTTGTTTGCTAATTCTCCTGCATGATCCACTTAAGCTCACAAATCTAGAATAATCTTAAGGAAAAAACATTAAAAATTTGTGGAACTCTAAGGAACATGTGGAGTCATGCAATTCAGATTTATCTTAACTATAGTTCTTAAGTCTCTGTCTGCATGCAATGCCAAAGGCAAAGCAAACCCAGCTGTGGAGCAGTCTGGGAATATCCTGGAATATCCCTTTCCCTGCCCCTGCAGAGCTGGCTGCCAGCTACCAGCAGACAACACCAACACGCACGCTTATTTTTGAAGATCACTTTTGTTTTGGAAGCAAGTAAAAGGACAGAAGAAAGAAGCTAGAGAAGGACAAAAAGCTAAAGAAGGACAGTTTTCCCATTCTGGAATGTACTGCTAGGAATAAAGCCCTCACCAAACTGTGAAAGTGGTACTTTGGCCTGATTTCTCAGTACAATAGGGTTCCTTCAGATCCAGTAACTGGCTAATCAGCTCTGAAGAGGGATGGAGTGTTAGCAACTTTCAAACCTTCTCATCATTGGACCTGCTTCTTCTCAGAAAGGGAGAGGTCAAACAGCTCTGACGTTCTGTAGTACACAATGTGACCACATGAGAGCAAGGCAGTGAGACAGACTTGCTATGGTCAGTGAGGGAAAGCCTGGAGCAGAAGCTCTCTAACAAGAACATATATAAATTGAAATAAAATTATGTCTCTGAGGTGTTTTCTGAATGTTTTGTTATTCCCTAGTTCTGTCCTACCAATGCATGATGTGTTTGCTCCGCGTTTGATATTACCATACAACTGACACAATGAAGAATCACTAATGCACTAAACTTGTGTCTCCATCTGCCAGGGATTAGCCTCCAGAAAAGAGAATTATTTTTGCATTAAATACTATAGCAGCAATTACTTCTTACAATAAGGGCTGGAAAAATCAGCTCACATTTCGCTCCTCTGATGAGTGACAAGTTTCTTACTGTCATTGCCCTGATTGCTTGACCACAGGCTGCATTTTTGTAGCCCCCTTGATTTCTGCCCTCGAGCCGTCTTGATAAAAAAATGTGCAAAACACTGTGTGATGCAACTTGGAGAGTGTAAAGCAAGGATTTGATTTTAATTGTTGTGAGTATAGATTTATGCAACTGACAGGATGACAGAGATAGAAATACACCAAAAGATCTGACAGAGAGGCATGCCATTGATGTAGGCGTGCATCAGCGTACTCCTTTGTTTCTGTCTCCATCTTTACACTTTATGTTGCATTGGGAAGAGGTGTTTAGCACAGACACTCCTAGGAGCAGGGCTAAAGGACCACAGCCTTTGGTCTTCATTTATGGTTGTAAAAAAAACAGGTGCAAGCCATCATCATTCTGACTGCATCATGTGTATCAGCACTGGTAGAAAGTCACAGGTGTCAGGGTGAAGGGGAATTTGCCTACAGACTTGAATTGCTCTCCCTGCACTCAGTCAGTGAAGGTTTCTCTTTCAGATTCAGTGTCTCATTGATACCAGGTCACCCGAAGCAGAATTTTGTTCTCTGATCCTCTCTGGCTGGATGCTAAAATTAGAGAAACAAAGCAGCCTGATGGAGATCTGCCTCCTCAGAATGCTTCTTGGTTTGCTCTGACATGCCCCAGCACTTAACCTCAGCAGTGGAAAATGCTAAGCAGTTTGTCAGTGTTGGCACAAAAGCTGCTTTACACAATGTTTTAGGTTTTTTTCTTCTTTCTGGCCCCTTCTTGTGGAAGCTTGCTGTAATAGTCTGTAAATAAACATACAGTTAGAGCCTACATTGAAGCTGCCTCAAGGTTCAAGCTGCTCGTGGTAGTAACAAATACTTTACCTGTTTCTTAATCAATGTTCTTCTAACCTTAACAGCCAATTAAGACACCACACACAATATATGTGCCAATTTTCAGAATGCTTTTTCTGTGCTGGAATTAGCATAGCACGCAGGAAATGGCTTGTGAATGAATTAATCTGTTGGCTTGGCATTACGTTTTCATCCATTTCTGCAGATTTATGTGACTATCTTACTGCCTGGAAAGATACGTAGGCCTGAAAGGGAAACCTTCCTTCTGAACCTCAGCTCTGACTTCTGTAGCTGCTCTGTGCTTTGGCAGCTACAGGAGGAGCTCATATGTCCCTGCTGCTTTGTCTGAAACCTGCCAAAATTTCCCCAATAACTGAGGTGTGGAGCTGAATTCAGGGGTTTTTTTGGGTTGCATCCCAGATCTCCCTGATAAAGAACGTTAGTCAGCGGGGTTTACAGGTTTGGGGTTTTCTTAACGACTCTTTTTCTTTTTTTTTTTTACAGTGCTTATTGCTGTACAAATTGAACAAAATGGAGACCTGTCCTAGGAGCTGCAGTCCAAGACAGGTGCAGGCAGCATTTTGCAAACAAGTGAATAGTTCAATAAACAGAGGAATTAGCAATGCTGTGTTTCCTGAGTCTTTCTCTCCAAGGTGATTGACGCAGATAGCCATGATAACACAAGTGCTGGTGACAGCTTGGTTAGCAATTAAAAGTATTTATAAAATTTTCTCACCACCTGGATCTTGCTTTATCATGTTTTTCCTGCAGTCAGCATCCTTTTATCACGGGCTGCGTGATTTCTCTCTCCTGCACAGCCATCTACTAGTGGCTAGTCACATTTTTTTTCCTCTCCTGCCTGACTGAAAACAATGATGGATGCAGAGGTCCTCAGGGAGCCATCCACAGTCCTCATTTTTGTAGCTAGGGTAGACAGAGTGGAAGCATAGGAGGTAGATAGATATATTTGAACAGGGAGCAAGCAAAAAATCAAAACCTGATTGTGTTTTGTTGCTATCAGCTTTTTCTATCTGGTCTTTAGGGATCTTCTGCATTTCATGAGGCAGAGGCAACTAAAGTGAGCAAAATAAAGTAGTGTGTGTTGAACTCTTTATTGTTATCGTGTAGAAGACAGTAAGGAATCACAAACAATTATTTTGATCTTAATGGGAGTTTTCCTGGAAGTAGAACATTGGTTTAGTGTCATTCAAATGACACAATCAAATCAAGGGTATTAAAGTGAGCAGTTGAATTGGATTACCTAAAGGATTCAGGATGAAAGGAGCGTGTCCTTAATGAGTATGAGTGATCATGTGAGATCTTTACTTGTATTATTGCAAGGAATGGCACAAACTCATGAATGAATTTGAGGTGAGGTCAGCCAGAGCCAGGGTGTTAGAATCTGAGTATAACTTGCATCAGATGGAAAAGTCAAACAAAAACCAGCCAAAAAAATGAGTGCGAAGCAGGTGGGATTAAGCTGTAAGTGACCCTGATGGACTTGTTGAAAGCAGTTTGAGGAGGTGCTGTGGTTTAACCCCAGCCAGCAGCCCAGGCCCAGACATGGGTCTAACCTCTCTAACCCAGACACAGCAGCTCACTCACTCCCCCACCAGAGGAATTGAGGAAAAGAATCAGAAGGCTAAAAGCTGGAAAACTCGTGGGTTGAGATACAGGCAGTTTAATAGGGAAAGCAAAAGCTGTGCCCACAAGTAGAGCAAAACAAGAAGTAAATTCCCTGCCTCCCACAGACAGGCAGGTGTTCAGGGATCCCCAGCAGAGCAGGGCCCCTTCACACATAAGGGTGACTTGGGAAGATAAACACAAAACTAACACCATCACTCCAAATATCCCCCCNCACTCCAAATACCCCCCCCTTCCTTCTCCTTCCCCCCCAGCTTATACACTGAGCATGATGCCATATGGTCTGGAATGTCCCTTTGGTCAGTTTGCATCACCTATCCTGGCTGTGTCCCCTCCCAGCCACAGGAGGAGCAGAAACGGCCTTAGCTCTGTACAAGCTCTGCTTCAATAACAAAAACATCTCTATTATCACATCTGTATTATCACCCTTGTGTTCAAGCACAAATCCAAAACACAGCCTTGTACCAGCCCTTGGGAAGAAAACAACCCTGCCCCAGCCACAACTATCAGAAAACACATTAAATCCCCTGCAGAGTGATGTTTAGAAACTTCCCCACATTCCAGAGTGGGGAGCAAAATGCACTTTTCATGGACAGATAGCTGTACAACTGTGTTTCCATCAAAGACTAAAACTGGGGTAGCCTTTCTGAAGCCAGAGAAGGCCTTTCACACTCAAACACATGAGCAGTGTGGCTGAGGAGGAAGCCAGCTGTCCCTGCTATACCAAAGGACCAGAACAAAAAAAAAACAACAGAGAGGCAACAAATGAGCAACCTTTAGTAAAAAATACTGGCAAGCAAAATGCTGAATTGTTCAGCTATGCAATCTGATACTTATCAGGCTGGTGCCAGAGTAAAGCCCACCTCTAAAAGCTGCTTGATTAGTTCCTGGTTAAAGCTGGCTATCTTTGTTACCAACAGAGCAGTGCCATGCACATCATTCTGAATGTTCTGTTCTCCTGATATTAAGTGGTGACAAATCTGAAACACGATTTGCACTGGAAAAGGAGATGAAAACCAAGGTTTTTACAGATTTAAGTTTATGCATGCCTTTTGGGTCCATGCTATATAAAGCTAGCTTGAAAAAAAGACCCAAACAAATATTAATTCAAAGCTCCCCTCCTGCTGTTTGCTGAGGAAAATACAGCAGAGATGCTGTCAGCCTGCAAGTGACAAGGCAAAAACAGTGTTTACACACTACTAAGACAAGACTGTGAGAAATGTGGGTTTTACTCACCTATTTCACTTTCAAGTTAATATTCTAAGCTATTTTAGCATTTCTGCCTGATTTTGCTCACCTTGAACATCGCTAATCATAAAAACAAGTTATTGCAGAGCAAAAATCAGCTGTTGAACAGAATATAGACTGCTACACTGCAAAATAAATCACTAGGTAATTAAAAGCAGATTCTAACGAGACAGTTTGGAGCACAATCTTCACGCGGGTGGTAGTGGCTGACATGAATAAAGGAAGAAATGTGTTCTGTAGTCTTNATGTGAGATCTTTACTTGTATTATTGCAAGGAATGGCACAAACTCATGAATGAATTTGAGGTGAGGTCAGCCAGAGCCAGGGTGTTAGAATCTGAGTATAACTTGCATCAGATGGAAAAGTCAAACAAAAACCAGCCAAAAAAATGAGTGCGAAGCAGGTGGGATTAAGCTGTAAGTGACCCTGATGGACTTGTTGAAAGCAGTTTGAGGAGGTGCTGTGGTTTAACCCCAGCCAGCAGCCCAGGCCCAGACATGGGTCTAACCTCTCTAACCCAGACACAGCAGCTCACTCACTCCCCCACCAGAGGAATTGAGGAAAAGAATCAGAAGGCTAAAAGCTGGAAAACTCGTGGGTTGAGATACAGGCAGTTTAATAGGGAANAAAACTCGTGGGTTGAGATACAGGCAGTTTAATAGGGAAAGCAAAAGCTGTGCCCACAAGTAGAGCAAAACAAGAAGTAAATTCCCTGCCTCCCACAGACAGGCAGGTGTTCAGGGATCCCCAGCAGAGCAGGGCCCCTTCACACATAAGGGTGACTTGGGAAGATAAACACAAAACTAACACCATCACTCCAAATATCCCCCCCTTCCTTCTCCTTCCCCCCCAGCTTATACACTGAGCATGATGCCATATGGTCTGGAATGTCCCTTTGGTCAGTTTGCATCACCTATCCTGGCTGTGTCCCCTCCCAGCCACAGGAGGAGCAGAAACGGCCTTAGCTCTGTACAAGCTCTGCTTCAATAACAAAAACATCTCTATTA
>VZTH01018086.1:169-26771 GCA_013397815.1 Aleadryas rufinucha
AGGAGAGGCGCGGGACCGGCGCTGCGGCGTGTCCAGCCCTGGCTCCGCTCGCGGTGCCCGGCCCCGGTTCATCCCGGGATGTCCAGCCGTGGGTCAGGGGGTGCCCGGCGCTGGTGCGGTGTGGGGTGCCCGGCCCTGGTTCGCGGCGCGGTGCCCCGGCCGGGCCAGGCGCGCTTGCTCTGCCCCGGCGGCCCTGCCCCGCTCCCCGCGAGGTGACGCTGTCGCCCCGCTCGCTGTCCCTAGGAGGAGGTCTGGACCATGATGAACAGCAAATACAGCGAGTTCCTGCCCAGCGTGCAGAACAGAGAGGACCTGGTGGCGGAGGTGGAGGGGCTGACCATGGACATCGACCTGCTCAAGGCGGCCATCGAGAACGAGGTGACTCCGGGGGGACATTTCGCTCCATTTCATCCCAAATCTGTAGCCCCGCCCCATCACGGAGTGTTGGGATGGGTCTGGGGGAGGAGGGCACAGGTCTAGATGTGCCAGAGCTCAAGGAGTGTCCAGACAGCACTTTCATGGTGGGATTTTGGGGTGGGTGGCAGGACTCGATGATCCTGGGGGTCCCTTCCAGCTCAGGAGATTCTGTGATTCTATGACTAAGATCCCTGCATGCTATCAGCCCTAAAGAATGCCTTGAGGTGGCACCAGCGTGTACATTAAGAGCTGTCATTAAGGGATTGTCACTCCTGTGTAGGTGGAAAAGTGTGTCACAGTGTCCTTCAGAGAGAAGGACCAGCCTTGGCTGTGGCAGGGGTTGTGGCACAGGAATAGAAAAGATGGAGTTTTTTTTCTCCTCACCAAATTATTCTATGAAAAGAAATAAATGAAATTTCAAGCAAGAGGAGAATGTGTGTGCTAACAAACGCTGCCAGTGAACTGAAAAATGTTGTTATTTTAGGTCCAGCAAGATCTAAATGTCGCCCTTACTGAGTTCACGGAGCTGAAGCAGCAGCTGGAGAGGGACTCGGTGGTCCTGAGTGTCCTGAAAAAGCTGCAGGAGGTGAGGAGGGGGAGCAAAAAAATCCTGCTCCTCAGTCTGAGCTCTTATTGTGGGCTTCTCTTTGGAATAAGTGGCTGTAGCCTACAAAGTGCAGTGTGAGAGCAGAGCTGCAGTGACACCTGCGTGTGCTTGGCCCTTGCAGTTTGATACAGCTATGAAGGAGTTCAGCACTGCACTGCTGGAGGAGAAGTACATGCCAGCAGCTCAGCGGCTGGAAAAGGTAACAGTGACCCCCTGGCAGCGTGGATGGATGCACTGAGTGAGTGGCACAGGGTGGTTTTCCCTGGCAGGGGCAGCACTTGCCCGAGCTGTGTTTGCCCTCCCCTGCCAGGCACGGAGCAGCCTCAGGAACGTGGAGTCCTACGGGGGCTTTGAGCTGAGGATCCCGAAGGCCCTGCACAAGGAGCTCACGGTGCAGGAACAGAACATAATCTACCAGCTCGGGAAGGAGTGGCAGAAGCTGATTGTGTGGAAGCTTCCCCATTCCAAAGGTGCTCACAGGTCCTCCTCCCTTTTCTTTCACTCCTTTTGCCCCGCTGAAGCGCCTGTTTCCACCTGCAAGGTGGGACATGCACTGAAACTGTTGGGCTGAGGGGGTTCAACGAGCTCTTGCTCTGGGAGGGGTAGATCTTTGCTTCAGCTGACTGCAGTGGCTTTGCTGTGACAGCCCTGGGTGTGCTCTGTGTGCAGGGAGCAGCAGCCTGGAGGCCGTGGTGCTCTCGGAGCTGCACTTACACACGGTGCCACGCCAGGGTGGGGACGCTGCTGTCCCGCCCGTCGCTGCCGTGCTGCAGGCCTTGGCTGTCGTGGGAGAGCTGCGCTACAAGCTCAAGGATTTTGGTAAGGCAGACCCCAGAAACAGCCCCAGTAGCTCAGGTGGGTAGTTCAGGCTTGTTTTAGCATGGTGAGATCCACTCCACTCCAGCAGGACACTGGAAAGCTTCTCTCTCTCCTGGCTTGTGTTTCCTGCTGAGGTGAATGCTGTGGCTCTTAATAATAGGAAAATATTTATCCCAGTGTTTACCTGGAATTGTGTGTCCTTTCCTGACAATTCAGTGTACTTTTGATCTGTGACTATGTGGTTTCATAGTCTGATGCTTGAAGAGTCTTACCTCATTAATAATTCCTTGATAGAGCTGATTGAGGGGGTGTTTCTTCCACTTCTTGCAGTCTCTAAATCCAGAATAGTCAGGGTTGGACCTCACTGGAGCAATCTGCTTTTGGAAAAACCTCTTTTTTTCCCTTTCCTCAGGCCAGTTGTTGATGGAATACATCCTGAAGCCGCTGATCTCATACCCATCTCTGGAGCCAGTCACAGAGGAACAGCCAGATGTGTTCATCCTGAGGTTTAGGTCCCAGGAGCTTGCCTTGGATGAGTTCTCTCCTGTGAAGGTGTTTGACCAGATCAAGCTGATTTTTGAAGTTCTGCACAAATACCTGCTAAGTAGGTAGTTCCTCTCTTTTGGAATTAGTTATGATCGGTACCTTGTTCATTTAATGAGAGTTTTCTAGATTATGTGGTTGTTAATCAGCGTTATGTGCAAGGAAAATTAAGGAGGAAGGGCATTTGAACTGATGGAGGGTCTGGTCCAGGAAGCAGCTGTATTAAAATCCATTTTTCTTCTCTGGGATGCAGATGTGCCTCTGGAGGAGCCTGGGAAGGGCGGAAAGGATGGCAGAGTCACCCTGGCAGAGCTGCTGGGGGAGCTCATCTGGGAGGAGCTCTCAAACTGCCTCATTCACAGCTGCCTGGTGCACTCTGTCCCAAGCAGCAGCAGCCAGCTGGAGCAGTACAAAGAGGTGGGTGCCAAAAACCCCCTCAGGCTTGAAGGCAGAGCCCAGGCACTCCAGTGTGATGTCACCCCAGTGGTTAATACCCTGCAAAGCCTCACTCATCCTTTGCTTTCAGCTTTGATACCCGATTTTAACTTTGTTCTGTGATTTTAGGAGACTGTGCTAACACTGAGCACATCTGCTCTCCTCAGGTGATCGAATCCACAAAGGAATTTGAGAAGGCCCTGAAGGAGATGCAGTTTTTGAAGCAAGACAAGACTGCCTTGCTGAAATACGCCTGCAACGTCAATTTCCACTTTGCCAACAAGAAGTGCCAGGATTTGATCAAGGCAGCCAGGAAGCTGATGACCTCAGAAATACACGACACTGTAAAGGTGACTGGGGATGCCTCACACAGCTTCTCCATCTGGAAAACAACCTCTAAATATTTTTTAATCGTGCTGCAGTCTTCTGTTTATCTTGAGTCTTAAATCTCTGCCATTCAGTGCTTTTTAATCTTGCAGATTCTCCTTTCTGAGCTCTAAATTCTGTTACCCCTCTCTCTTGTTTTCCCTTAGATCACACCTGATTCCAGCACAGCCATACCAGAGCTCCCCAGTCCTGGCTCAGGAGACCACCCAAAAACACACAGACCTTCCAACCTCCTGGACAGTGGGACTGTGAATTTGGGGAGTGAGAGCAGTCTGAGCCAGTCCACCCTGTCCCTGCCCACCTGCCGCATCAGCTCCTCGGTGCAGCAGCTCGTGGAGCTGGCTTATAACACAATGGAGGAGGCCAAAACCAGCACCAAGTTCTGGTACTGTTGCCTTTTTCCCCCCTGGGGAATGAAACTCGAGATAATTTTAGTAAGGAGGTGATATAAAAGTGGATCTTTATTTGGAAGCCTGCAGGGGCAGTTATGGAGAAGGCCCACACCTGCAGGGGCAGGGACAGTGTCCCCTTTGTTCTGGGCTTTCACGTGTCTCCCTCCCACACTGAACCTCGAGGTCACCACAGCCTTTGTGAGTTTTCCAGAGTGTTGACAGTGCTGCTGTTGATCCTGACAATCTCCTCTTTGTGCCAGTGCTTCACTGCTCTTAAAACCTTGTTCTGGGGCAGGTTGAGGGTTGGCTGTGAGCAGGACATTAATGACAGGCTGACATGAGCCCTCTTTCCCTTGTAGCTGTCTGCAGCTCTGCAACTGCGTCCGGGACATCTTCCACGTCTTCTGTGAGGTGGTGCCCAAATACCACAGGTGAGTGTGTCCACATGTCCTGTTCTGAGGGGCAGTAATGCTGTTGGAACAGTCCCACTTGTCCACTACAGCCAGGGGCTCCATCAGCAAAAATGAGCTATGATTAAACCATACCTGTGCAAAGCCGGTGCTTGGGAGTTTCTGCATTGTCAGTCTTATGATCAGGGGTGTGGGTGAAGTTCTCACACAGCTGTGTTTGTTTCCAGCCACGTAACTTTGACCCCAGGTCTGATGCACAGATTCTTCATGATGTTTTTCCTGCAAAAAAAGAGCAGCAGTGAAGGTGGAAATGTCACAATCCTGTTGGAGACTTCTCTCCCTTTTCCTCGCCATAACTTTGCTGTAACAAAATACATTCCTGTTTGAAAGTCCATGGCTGGAAACAGTGTGGGATAACACAGGGTTCAAATGCCTCAATGCCATTTCTTTTCCTGCTGGTTCCTGTGGGGATGTGAGAGGTTAAATGTTTTTATTCTGATGTCGACCAGGCCTTGCCAGCACCATCTGCTTCTCTAGGGTAGACACGGCCGTTTTTCCAGCAGAACCAGCCCTAAATAAACCCATTTCTTCCTTTTCCCTTGGTGCTGGGCCAGGGAGAACCTGCAGAAGCTGCCCCAGCTGGCTGCCATCCACTACAACAACTGCATGTACATCGCCCACCACCTGCTCACGCTGGGCCACCAGTTCCGCTACCTCAGCAGCGCCGTGCTGAGCGACTGCGGGGGCACCTTCGTGGATGCAGTGCCCGACTTCAAGAAGCTGGGTAACTGCCCACCTTTCCCTCTTGAAATGTGCTCGTGGATCACGTGGGAATTAACCCTGGCAGTGGCTGCTGAGTGGTTTCCTGGAGGTGTGGCCGCTCGCTCGGTGCGAGCAGTGGGTTGGTATTTTTGGACAGGTGGCACTTTCTGAATCAGGAAGTTTTGGCTCTTTGAAACCCGTATCTCCTGGTCCTGAACTGAGTCCCAAGAGCAGTTCAGTATCCAGCAAGATGTGTTTTGGGATCTGCTGCTGAGTCCTTTGATATTTTCATTAGTTATTCTACAGAAATAAATTCAGAGAGAAGTGTGTGTGAACTAACAGGAGTCACCCACAGTTCATTCTGCCACTCTGCTTTTTTCTTCCAGCAGTGTTGTAGCATTGCAAGCTGCACAAGAGCTCGCTGGTTAAACTGGCTCTGGGAGATTGTTTGGAGACTGGAAATTTGATTAAAAATAAAACGTTATAGCAAGTTCATTATTCAGCACTTACAGTCATAAATAGGCAGAGCAAATTTAGTAATTGCTTCATTGCTTCTCTCTGCTTGTTTTGCTCCTAAAGGGATGGAATGTTTTCTGGCTCAGATGCAAGTGCAGAAGCGAGGAGTCCTGGACAGGCTCTGGAGTGCCAGGAATTTTTCCAATATGGATGATGATGAGAATTACCGTGCAGCAAATAAATCCATGAAGCAGGTGAGGAAGGCAGAGAAAGAACATCCCAGTGCCTGCAGGGATCGTGGGGAGGGTGCACTGTGTAATCTCAGTCCTGAGAGCTGTGGAACTGCTAAAAACCCTACTTTCTGACAATGATGGTTTGGGGTTTTTTGTCCTGGTCTGTGTCCTTAGCAGGATTGCTCCATTGTTCCTCCCCATTTGTCCTCACCCCGTCCCCTGGAGCCTTTCCCAGTGATGTTTTCTGGTGTCACACTCAGCTGTTGCCTTGCAGGTGCTGCATCAGCTGAAGGGGCTGGGCACGGTGTGGCAGGATGTGCTCCCTGTGCACGTGTACTGCAAGGCCATGGGGACCTTGCTGAACACGGCCCTGGCAGAAGTTGTCACCAGGATTACTGCCCTGGAGGTAACAGCCCTGGGGGGTGCTGGGGACAGCATTTGTCACCTCCAGAAACTCTCCCCAAAATCCCATTTCAGGGGAATGGTTCACTCAGACAGAAATTATAATCGTGTGTCCATGGGAAATATTCACAATCCCAATTTTTCATTTCACTTGGCACTCCAGAAACAAACCTCACTTCTCCTCTGTTCGTGTTTTCCCCGTTGCAGGATATCTCTGCAGAGGGTGCAGACAGGCTCTACTCACTCTGCAAGATCATGGTGGATGAGGGACCCCAAGTTTTCACCCCTCTGCTTGAAGAAGACAAAAATAAGAAGTACCAGGAGGAAGTTCCCGTCTTTGTGCAGAAGTGGATGACATTCAAGGAGCTGATGATCATCCTGAGGGCCAACCTCCAAGAAATCGTGGATCGGTAGGTGTTTTCCTTCCCAGCTGCTTCTCCAGACCTGTGCCAGGGAGCTGGGGTTCAGAGGAGAGGCAGAAACTGCTGACAAGGGTCAGGATCAGCTCCTGGTTGTGGCTGGGTCCTCACAGCCCATTTAAAATTTGCTCATGTATTTCTTTCCTGCAGAAAAAAAGCAAAATGGTAAAAATCCAGGTGCTGTGAGAGATCCAAAGCACAGTTTGTGCATCCCCTTGGCTGCTCCAAGTTCAGGAATACTTCACAGGGAGCAGCCTGGCATTTTGCCTGCTGCTGTCCTTCCACCTGAGTGCTTTTTTCTTGCTCCTTTTGCCTTGCAATGGGGAATTCATCTGAATTATCCACAAGGATTGGCATCATTGCTTCTGTTACTTTAGGTGTGAGTTGTCAGCAGCTGGGCATTCCCTGCTCCCAGCTGCCTGCCAGAGAGCTCTGAAGGGCAGGAGAACACCCTGTCCCCAGCAGGTAAAACCAGGAAGGGACAGGGAAAGCAGCTCCTGGGCCCTGCTCTTGGAAACATCCAGGTCACCAAAGCGTCCTGACTCTACTTCCAGCAAGGCATAAACCACCTTTTTGTGCTGTTAAGGAGGCAAATGGGAGCTTTGCAGGCAGACTCGAGTCTTAATTTAGGAGAAGGAAAAGGTTCTGAGTGCAAACATCACCTCCCACCTCTGTGTACCTGGCTGAACAATTCTGGACTCACGGACCCGGGTTGCTGACGCTGGCTCGGGTCCTTGGAGGCTTGTTTGAGGTGCCATTTCTGGGCAGGTGGGTGAAATAAAGCTCTGCCTGTCTCCCATGCAGGTGGGCAGATGGGAAGGGGCCTCTGGCAGAGCAGTTCTCAGCAGCTGAGGTGAAGAGTCTGATCCGAGCCTTGTTCCAGAACACGGAGAGGAGAGCGGCAGCGCTGGCCAGGATCAAGTGACTCCGGTTTCCACCTGCACCCCGTGGTGCTGCAGAGCAAACCAACACTCTCAAACCTTTTTGGTTGCACCTTTCTTACTTGTACTGGTCTGGGAAACTTGGGAATTGGGTGAGTGCTCCCTGGAGCTCGGCTGGGGGGAAGGAGCATTTCCTGGCTCAGTGTTTGTGTAACCTCAGCTCAGGCTGGGCTCGGGGCGCTGCAGGGGCGTTCCCAGTGCTCAGCTGGGACTCTGCTATGCTGCAGTTCTGTGGCAGGGGACCTGCAGCCCCTCTGTGACCTCCCCTGTCCCTCAAACCACACATGGAACCCACAGGCTGGGAGAGCTTTGGAGATCCTTCCAGAAGTGCCAAACTTCCCCACCTCGGGTTCCCCTGAGGAGCAGACCTTAAGGGAGAGACAGTTTAGGGGGGATGTGGGGAAGGGAGATCCTGTGCTGAATGAACCATTGAGCAGGTCACAGGATTTCTCACAAGGAGGAAAATTCTCTTATTTCTCCTGGAAAATCTCTTCAAACTGACTTAGAGCTTTTCAATCTCACTTTCCCAACTGTAGAAGCCATTTCGGCTCCTTCCTTTATGTTTTCATTGGGTGTGAACTGGGTAATTCTGGTGTCTTCCTGGTGTTACATTTTCTGTCCTTTAAGAATAATGAGAGAGATAAATTAGAGAATAATGAAAAAACAGTGTAAAAAGGGAATGAGAGGTACACTCACAGCTTTAAGTCTCAAAAGGCCATGTTTGATCCTTCCTGCCCTGTAGGGCTTAGAAGAGTCACAGAGTTTAATGTTTTCATCTGTTGTTTCCTGTTGTCTCCTTGTCCTTGGCACTTTTGTTCCAAGTGTTTGTGCAGGGGCTGAGGCTCTCATACCACCCCAGTCCTTGCAGAACCCTTCAGGTTTTGTTTTTCCCTCCTCCAAGTGTTCCCAGAACACTGGCATCTCGTGGGATCCCCAGCCCTGTTAAACACAAGCCACCAAAAACCACCTCTTCTGAAAAACACTTCTCCCCTGTAGCTTGTTCACAGAATTGTAATTTCCTACTTTCTTTAATAAACTATTTCTACTGAGCCACGTCTGGGAGTCTCTTTGGCTTACAGTGACACAGGAGGAGCCAGTCCTGGGCTGTTTTCCACTTGTGGGAGTGTTGGTCTGTGGAGCCTGTCCTTGCCTGATTTCTAGTGGGATCTAATAAAAGAAATAAAAAAGGAAACACAAAAAGGAAACAAAAAAAGGAATCAGCTCCATGGAAGAGGCTGTCCCAGGGCCTTGTGCATCGAAGGAGAGATAACAATCCTTACCGAGGAGGAAACCCAGATGTGTGATGGTCCTGAGGTGCCACCCCCCTGCAGGGAACATTCCAGCCTCAGCAAATCCAGCAGCGAGGAGTCCCCTGCAGAGCCCTGGGGCTGCTGGCACAGAGCTTCCACCCCATTAACTGCTCCTGTCCCCAGGGCCCTGGCACAGGCAAAGGTCGGGGGATGTTCCTGAGCTGCCAGGGGCTGCAGTTCCAGCAGATGCTCTCCCTGAACCCCTGCCCTGCTCCCTTCTGGGGGTGTTTCTCCCGGGATTTCACCCCAGCTGTTGCACAGCAGTCAAACAGGCGCTGGGTTTGATTTTTTCACTCCCTGCTCCTGGAGGGGGCACTGAAATCCACATCAAGGGCAGCTGCATTTTCCCTTTCTGGTTCTTTCTCAAGAAGCATCGCCTTTGGAGAACCTTCCTGCACCGTGTGCTTCCCTGGGGGCACATCCCTGGCAGGGCTTTGGCTCTCCGAGGTGTGGAATGGAGTTGCAATCACGGTCCTGTCAGGAAGTTATCCACCTGCAAAGATCTACAGGTCTCTGGGTGCTCTTTAGAGGCTGCTGAACACCCGATAAAATTAACTCGGTGCTCTCAAGGGGAGCCTCCGCTTTCCCCGGGCAGTTAAGCTGCCAGCATTCCCAGGAAATCTGTCATGGTTCAGGCTCAGCAGCTTCTCCCTCAGCAGGGAAAAGGTGAATCCGGGAGCAGCAGGATATTCATGCCAGGCTTTGAAGTGAGATATTCGAGTGAGAGGCTACCAAACCCAACCTCCTTCTTTGGGACAGAAATAAAGATTTCCCCAGCCAGCAGCAGCATTTTCCCTGTGCTCAGTTCCCGGTTGCATCCTCCTGTATCCTGACTTTCTTCCCCTCCACGACACAGCACAAAGTCTTGGCCAGTGCTGCTAACCAGAGACGTCTGCCTCCAAGCTCCTTCACACAGCCTCATTATGGATCCTAATTAAATAATTACGCATTTTCATTCTCTGTAATTACAGCCACTACTTATGTAAATAAATATGCTGCCTGCGATTACAGAATTATGAAAAGCTATTAGAAAATATAGATTCGGTTAAAGAGAAAATCACTTCGGAGAAGCTCCTCCTGCCCCGGCCCAAGCCTCCCAAGCCGCTCTCCCTCGTCCCCTTCCCACCCTGACGCCTCCTGTAGCACCAGGAAACCCCTTCCCACCTGGAATTCTCTGCGTTTCTCCAGGCTGCAAAGTGAAACATCTCTAATTCATCTTGACAGAGGAATAACTCCCCTTAGGCCAGCTTTTACCAGCAGCAACGCTGCAAGGCACGACATTTAGGGGAATAAAGTTCCAATATAGCCTTTCCTTCAGCTTCCTTATTTATTTCCTCCACCTTTCTCATTTATTTCCTCCCATAAATTCACACGGGGGAGTTCCTCAGCACTTCAAAGCAGCGGCCTCGATACCTCCCTGAAGGATCACCTAAAGCTCAAACAAAAAAAATGCCCTTTTTTCCTTTCTGTTTCATTTCCGCAGCAGTTTGGCAAGCACAGCTCTCCTCGGGGCAAGCAGCTTCCTGCAGCTCAGGGATGCTCAGGTTTGCAGAGCAGCCCGTGCCGACTGGAAAAGGGGGGGAAAAAAATAAAAAGGATTTCATTTAGGAAGTGCTGCCGTTCCCATTTATTAGCTCGGATGCACATCAGCCCAATTTACCCTCCTGGAACAGACTTGTGTAATCACCCTGAGAACTGCTGAGCGAAGCAGGAAACCGAACACACCTGTGAGCATCAGCTATTCCCATCTTTGGGGAAAAGAATATAAAAACCACAAAACAAGGATGATCCTGAATGGGAGAACAACGATCCCGAGCCCTCGGGACCTGCCAGATCGTGTCACCCCTTGTGGCCCAGCAGAGTTTTTGTGTTGGCTTGCCACAGTTGCCATCTGTGACTCAAAAACAGACACGTTTTAGGAGGCCCCAGCAATCCAGATATATTTATTTTCTTTTTTATTTTGAACCAGAGAGTTGTACGACTCTCGGTGCAGCTGCAAAGCCCAAAAGGTGCACACGTATAATTAACTGGCTGAAGTTCCTAACTAATGAATTCGGCTTTTCCAGCAGTTTGAGCTCCGCAGCCGTTCGGGGCCGTGACTCAGCCCGACTCGCCCGAGCCTTATCTGCACTGCTGAAGCCTCATTAAATGCTGACAAACCCCAGGGCAGCGCTGTCCGTCCAGCACAGGAGGGGATTTTTATTCTGGCCGCTGCAAACCCCCGCAGCGGCCCGAGCACCACATCCTCACCTCATCAGCAATACCGGTCCTCGCTCTCTCGCTCAAAATCACCGAGTTTTGAGAAGCAGTTTGCCAATAAATCACCCCAAAAAGCAGCACTGGGACAAAATTCTTGTGTTTGAGCCCAAAGCTCGCTTTTCTCACCCCGGCATCACACAGAGACGCTTTGCACGCGCGAGAAAACATCATTTTCCCCAACGCCAGGGGAATTTTTGCTCTTCTCATCTGTGAGGTGATGAGTCAGCCCCGTGTTTGCAGGCGAGGAAAGGGAAAAAAATCCCGTTATTTGTGTGTGCTTACAAACGCTTTCGGGAGCTGCTCTGCCCTGCAGGGGTGCGGGGGGGAATTTTGGGCACCCCTCGGGCGCCCGGGGAGGGCTCCAGCTGCGCTCTGGCTCTGCGGGGCCGCTTTTCCCCATCACTTTTTCCTCACCACGTCGGCGTTTCGCTGAGGGAAGGTTTGTCAGCGGCTGAGAAGGGAAAAGGAGGCAGCGAACAAAGGCTCCTGACGTTTGTCATGTTCCCCGCAGCCTCTCCGTGCCCGGCGCCGCGGGGAGAGGGCAGCAGCTGCTGTCGCAGGGATGCTGCTCTTGTCACCCTCTGGGGAAAAAAAGGGAAAAAAAAAAGACATTTCCACCAGGCCAGGAGCCACGGCTCACACCGAATTTGGATTTCTGCACCAAAGGGGTGCAGGAGGCCCCGTTCCCCCGTCCCCAGTGACACCAGTGCTGCCTTCCCACCCACAGCGCTTTGCTGCTCTCCGGTTTTCCCTTTAAAACTCAAATCTGATCCCTCCTGGGCACAGTGGAGGGGCTCTAATGATGATTCATCCCCTTCACCCCGCAATGAAAGCAAAATTCGGACCTTCCCTGCAGCAGGACCGTGTTTTTAACCCACCGTGGCCTGTGACCTTTGACATCTCCTCAGGAACCACCTCTGGAGGGGATTTGTGTCCCAAAAAAAGCCCAGCTCCCATCCCAGAGAACCAAAGCACAGAACCCTGAGCCTCCAAAGCTCCCTGCCCCTGCAAGGCTTTCCTCAGAACAGGTTTATTGCTTCCTCATTTCAGAGGTGATGATCTAATGAGTCATTAAAGACAAACAAGAAATAGGAGAAAGCATTTGACTTAGCACTTCTTCTTTCCAAAAAATTCTGTAACTGCAGAATTTTAAGCAGAGCGAGCCAGAGCAATTTTAATAATATTAAGCTTAAATTGACAGCGAAAAGGGTGAATACAAAAGAGTAACAAAAACCCAAATATATATAAACCATAAGGCTTTGTGAAAAGAACATGATTAAGCTTTCAAAGTTATACATTGAAAATTTAGGCAGTGCTGGGAGCGAGGGCTTTTTCTTCTCTGGTTCAGAAACACCCTCCCATGTAATCACAGAACAAAGGCTGCAATAATTCACACAGAGGGAGCTGGTGCTCGCAGGCTTGGTGCTGCTTTCCTTGTCCAGCTCTGGTGGCACAGCCTGGGTGTGCTCTGTGTGCTCTGTGTGCTCTGTGGCACCGTGCTTGTCCCCTTCTCCTGCCAGAGAAACCAGGAGCTGCTGCCCAGCAGCGACACCAGAGCCCAAATCTGTGTGCCTTGGCTGCTGCCCCTCAGCCTCAGGTAGAAACCACGGCTTTACAGTAAAAATCAATGTGCAGTTTTACTCCACAAATAAACGTGAAGGTCCCCACATGTGTTTCCTGCGTTAATTTTCACTGTCTCAGCCATGAAAACAAGAGCCAGGCTGGCACAGGGATGAAATGCTTTAGCAGCAGCAGGGAGGCTCCGGAGCAGAGGGGATGCTGAGGGGATGCTGAGGGGATGCTGAGGGGATGCTGAGGGGATGCTGAGGGTCAGGGGTGGAGCAGCAGCTCCCAGAAGGTCCCTGGAGAGGGATTTTTGCTCCTCACCAGGCTCAGCTCTGCCCTCACACCTTTTTCTCCAAGCTGCACAGACCGGGCCGCGTCTCCAGAGCATCACTGCACAAAAAGAGCCTCTCAGCCTCTGATTTAGGACAAATCCCAGCATTTCCCATGGACAAACCCAGCTCCCTCCCCAGCTCTGAAGCTGCGTTTGTGAAATGGCTGTATTGATCGCAGCAGGTAATTACTGGTTAATGAGATAATTGCTCCTACCAGCACAGTTCCTGCAGTGGCTCTGTCACTTCTCTCGAGGTGAGGTCTGCAGTGTTTGATAAGTTGTCACCTCATTTTTGAGAGCTTAACAGGTTTGCGGCTGTTTTGTTTTTGTTGGTTTTTTTTTTAAAGGATTCTGGAGGGATTAAAGAAGCAGAGTGAGTCTGTGGTGTACCTGTCACCTCCTCCTTGGAAGTGTCACCTGTCCCTTTTACCACACGTGTGTATGTGGGACACTTCTGGGTGACACTGCCCTGAGAGACTGCAGGACACAGGGTGGCGAGAGAGCAACTGAGATTTGGCAAATAAATGGATTATAAATGGCAATAATAAATGGCAAATTAAGGATATGACTCCTACAGGGCTGATTTTTCACAGTCACGTAAATAACAGCAACAACAACAATAATAATAATAACAATAATAACAGGCCAATATTGCCAGATACCAGGGGGATTTCTCATCAAATTAATATTTAGCAAGGTTAGGATTAAGCAGAAGTAACAGCTTTATGATTAGAGTCTGAAACTGCTGCTGATAATGACTGATTATGCTCCTGCAGAGGAAGAATTACAAGTGCTTAAGGACAAATAACCCTCCCGAAGTTGCTGGCAGCCTAAAGCTGAGAAGCACAGACATAAATCGTCTGTGTAATGGGGCTGGTGCTTTGTGGACAGAGCAGGGAGGTGAGGGAGGATGTGAGTGGTTTCCAAGAGATAAAACGATAAAACACTTGCTTGTCTCCATGTCACCGCTATCAAAGCGCCGGGGAGGAGTTAAACTGAGCAAAAACAGGATGAAAAAAAAAATCTTCTCAAGTCCTCTCTGCGTGGGATTTGGAGCCCTTGTGGCAGGGATCTTGTTTATGTGAAATGATTTTATCTGGAGCTTGGCAGTGTCTGTCTGCAGTTTCCAGCCCATTAGGTCGGTGTTTGTGGAGCTCCTCACCTCCTCTGGGCTCCTTCCACGGGCTGGTTTTCCACGGGTTCGTCTTCTCCCAGCCTGGACATGGCAACAAGGGAGAGGCAGCAAATGTTGTGTACAGCTGGAAATGGGGGAGAGGGACAGTCCTGGGGGGAATCCCCACTCACTGAGAGGTCAGAGACAGGGAGCAGCTCCTGCAAGAGCCTTTCACAGGAAAAAACCCACTGATCAGAGCTGGAAATGGGGACGGGACACAGTCACGGGGTGGGAGCAGTGACAAGTGAAGAGACTGAGTGGGGAGCTGCTGTGACAGAGGCACCGACTCTCCTGCACTTGCAGGGTGTTCCATCCCATTCCATACACAAATCTACCTGCTGGAAGCTCCCCTGGCGTGTGGAAATCCCATCCCAGCCACTCAGACCACTCACTCAACCAAGAAAACAAACCTGGGGTCCCAACTGCGCCGTTTCTTTGTGCCAGTTTGAAATTCACGGTCGTGCTAATGCAGCAAACGTGACTTTGTGTGAGTTGGGCTCTCCCAAAGGCACATTCCTGCAGCAGACACCGTGATGGGGAGAGTTTTCATCAAATCTCCCTCACTGGAGATATTCCAGAAGCACCTGGATGCAATCCCATGCTCTGGGATAAGCAGGGAGGTGGGACCAGGCGGTCCCTTCCAACCTGACCCATCTTGGGATTCCTTCTGCTGGGATAATAATATTTGCTCGACTCATAAACAGAATTTTCTGTGCCATTACCACAGAAAACTAAACCCCTGTTGTACGTGCATCTGTGTATTTGCAGGGGAACCTGAGGGGGAAAAAAATCACAAAGATTTAACAAATTAAAAAAGAAATTTCATGGGATGATGGCACCTGAGCGCATTTGGAAACAAATTAAACTCTTCAACACGTGAAAGGGAAATCAGAGAAATCCGTGATGCGTGTGTGCCACATCCTCCCCGTGTCCCCTGCCACTTCACCACCATGTAAGAGTTTATTGTTGTCCACTCTGGGAATTCCAGGAGGGTTCTGCAGTGAAGGACCCGATGGAGAGATCACCAAACGACCAAAGGCAGCAGGAGGGAGGGCCAGGGGGGCAAAATATTGCTGGACAGGGCCTCTGAGTGGCCAGATTTCCATGAATATTTGGGAAATCCTTCTCCCAGGAGCAGTTCATGCGCTCCCCAGCGCAGAAGGGTTGCAGAGAGCTGCAGTTTATGAGGGGATGCTATGGGCATGCAGCACCTGTGTGTTTGCAGTTGGTCTGGGCTAACCCAGGCTCTCCAATAAAAACAAATGTTTAAAATAAACCTTCAGCCTCACTGGAGTGGGTACAGAAGGCAGAAGATCCCGGGCAGTCGGCAGAAGCTGAAAATCGTCCATTTAAAGGCAGCGTCCTTTAAGAGCGCCAGCCCCAGGCAGGAGCACAGCCCAGGCAGGAAGTTTGTCAAGCGCTGGTGACTAATTGCAGATTAATAACGCGAGGGAAGCTGCTGGTAGCTCCTCACTCACTGCTCCTCCTCATTGCCCCTCCATCTGTCTCCAGGCAAACACCAGCGAGATCTCTCGTGTGAGGCATCAGGCTCTGGAATCGAGATAAAAACAGCGAAAAGCAGAAAGAAATCAGCACCAACTTTCTAAGGGAAGAACGAGGCGCCTGTGGCAGAACGGGGACGTTTCAGGGTTTCTGGTTTCAGGTTACACTGAGTAAAGCCCCGGTGTGTGGAAGCCACCCGCTGCACAGAGAAGGGATGATCGAGGCTCTGAGCAGGTCAAAGCCCTCGAACTGAGCTCCAAAAAGGACTTTTGATCCGCAGCAGCCTGGAAAGGCCAGAGCTGGATGGAACTGTGGTACCAAGGCAGTAATTGTGACGCCAAGGCAGGAAGAGAAGCTCCATGTCAGGCTGGTGAGGAGGAAAAGCTCATTCTCCATTTGCCGGTCGCTGCCAGGTCTGGCATTTTGCGGCTTTCCCGCAGGACGGTGCAAGCACGTTCCATTTCTGCGACGCCTCGCTCTCCCTGGCTGATTTACTGCACCCAGGACAGTCTGGCCGTGGAGCTCGGCTCGCCTGGCTCCAGCTGGCTGCTGCCCCTTGGACAGCTTCCCTCAGACCTGTCCCTATCTCCCGCCCTGCTGTGGAGCCATTCCTGACCCCTGACCCTTCCTGCCTCTCCCCGAGCCCCTTCTCCCCGTCCTGCTCCTGCCTGGGGTGGTGACAGCAGCGGAGCTGTGATGGATGGGCTCTGCCTGCAGGGCTGTTTGCTCCCAAATCATCCCAATCCGGCACAAACCCGGCCTGTGGCAGCTGCGGGCTCTGATTCACGGCCCGCACGAGGCCTCGGGAGCGCGGGGCCCGCGCCTCTCCCGCTTCGGTGATCAAATGGAAAGAGAAGAAATGGAGTCTTCGGTTGATCTTCCCCTCTCCCCCTGAACTGATCCACAGCAATTTGCCAGGAGCCAGCAGGCAGAGGGAAGCGGGCGGGGAGAAGAGGCAGCTCGGATGTTTAGGCCGAACGTCAACAGGAAGCCAAAGAGAGAAAAGTCCAGGGTGTGACTAAGAAGTCAGCTTTCCAAAAGTTAATTTTAAACTCACTGTAAAATCGGTAGATATTAGGAGTTGTTTCATAAGGATCAACATCTCTGACGCTCATCTGTGACCTCAGAAATAATGCTGGTCCTAAAGCCCGGCCAGCCCAAGCCGAGGTGAGGAGGAAGGAAGGTCAGTGGTGCCTGAGAGAGCACCGAGATGTGATGCCCAGAGAGGGGCAGAAAGTTTGGCAAAAAAATGACCACCAGCAGCACCATTTTCACAGCAGAGTGGGCGTGAAAATGGAGCTGAGCCCCCCTCACCTGAAACCACGGGATGTCTCCTGCAGCCCTAGATGGCTTCAGCTCAGGGCACTGCCCTGGATTTGGGCAGGGACTCAATAACGGGGTTATTCTGAGCCAGTCAATCAGGGCACAGTCGGTTTGCCTCGCTGGTTGGCCGCCAAAGGCGATGAAAAAGAAGTTCTGGGGAGCAGAGGAGCGGCTGCCGCCAGCCGGGTTAATGAGGTTGTGTAATTGCAGATGGCTTCAGCAGGCCTCGTGCTCCAGGGGCGCGGAGCCGGTGCCACGGGAGTCAGGTGAGTGGAATTAATCTGAGTCCCCAGGGCTCCGTGTCTCCCCATAGGGATTCGATCTCTTTGATCTTTGTCGAGGGCGAGGATCGATTTTACTAAAAATGATGCAGAGCAAAAGCCCTTTTTCTCATTTACTGGAGCTGCACCCAACCAGGCTGTGTGGAAACAACTCCCTGATCCCTGGAAAGTGCCCTGCTGGAACTTTGCTGTTGGTGTTTGTACCACTTTGGGCTGGATTAGCCAGAAACCCACGAATTACTGCTTTCTTTCCCCACTCCTGGATTACCCTGGATAATCTGAATGTTTTCAAGCTGAGGAATAAAATGACCAGGGATAAACATCCCTCCACAAGCCTGAGAGCTGAGCTCTGCCGTTGGGATGGCTGCTGTTTAGTCACTTTGCAGATGTAAAGGGTCTGAAATTAAATTTCTTTATTTAATGACCTCTGCAGTACCTGCCGTGCCAAGCAAGGGGAAGGATGGTCCCCGTGCTTTGGGCTGGGAATGAAAAGAAGCCTCTCAGAACAGCTCCCAGCGATTCCTCCCCTCCCGAGAGCCAGCATCCCCATGCAGCTGGGTGAAGAGTTCTCCCTCCTGCCTACACAGCCAGGTAAACGTGGGCTGGCAATTAAAGTCCGGATTTCAAACTCTAAACGAGTTTGCCTTTGATTGCCGTGCGTCAGTCGCAGAGCAAATCATGTTTATTCATGACTCTGCCTCCCAACCCGCCCGGCGCAGGGGGAGCTGATGCTCCCTCCACATCCAGAGGCACAGCTCATTCCTGGTCAGCAGCCTGATGTTCCTTTGGACAGCTAAAACCAGCCAGTCTCGGCCTGACACTGCAGAGACTCCAGGCCAGGCTGGATGGAGCAGCCCGGGCCAGTGCAGAGTTCCCTGCCCATGGTGGGAGTGGAATTGGATATATTTAAAGTCCTTCCATCCCAAACCATTCTCTGATTCCATATTTCACACACCACCTTCTTTGTGCCTCTCATCAGCAGTGTGGGACTGATGGGGAAGGACACAGCTTCTCCTTTTCCCCAGCTCACTCACCTTTATCCTCCACTGAAAGGGGAATATTTCCAAAAGTGGCCAGCCAGAGGTGTTCACAGAGCCCAGCTCAGCAGACCTGGACGTTTGCTCTTGGTTATAAACATGTGGTGGAACAGAAACCTGCACAATTGAATAACCCCGAGCTTGCTCACCCAGCCAATTTCCTTTCACAGGCTGCTGGAACAACGGCTTGTGGAAATTACTCAGGGCAGCCTTGGGAAATCAGGCCCTGGACTGATCACAGTTTTGTCTTTCATTCATGTTTGTATATTTGGCTTCATTTCCTCAGCTGTTTTTCCATGTATGTGTTTGTATGAGGACCTGGACACCCCAATTAAATTGTTTTCCACCCCACATCTCCTGGGGGTGGGCAGAGCCTTGTCCTGCACTGATATTTTTTGCTCTGCTGCTCTATGCACATGCAGACATTAAAACAACACTCAACAACCACCAGAGCTGAGGACACAGAGGGCAGGATGGAGCACTGGGTGAGATCCATGGAATTCTCCAATATTCCCTTAGAGACTGGTGTGGAACAAAAAATAAAGCCAATTTGTGTGAAGGTTTGTGACAGGACCTGAGCTGTCACACACTGAGCTGTGCCTCACTCACCGCTTTGGGATCAGGGGAAATGGAACATTCTCAAGTGGCTGAAAATCTCCACCTCAAGAGCTCTCCCCAGGTGGAAAAACACCCTGCAAGGTTTGCTAAGACTTTCCAGAGCTCCCTCATTTCACACAAATCTTAATTGTCACAACGTTCCTGAGCCATGGAAGTCCATAGTGGCTCCCACTATTGGATTAATTCTGGTCTTGGTGCAGCGACAGAATCTGCCCCTTGTGAGGGGATGAAAGAGCACCTGGGAAGATTTTTCCCCTAACCAAACCTTAGTCCTAATTCTCATTTTGTGGAATATTTAGTGTTCTGTGTGTAGGTCTCACACAGTCATTGGATTTTCTGCTGGGCATTGCTCTCAAGCAATGCCCAGCAGAAAATCCAGATTCTGCTTCATTTTCTGGCTGTTTTGGAGAGCCAGAGGAACAAAGGATGTGGGTTTTTTTTTTTTGCTTCAGGCTTAGAATCTTAATCCTTATTATCCCAACATCCACAATAAGGAGGTATCACCCTTTGTCCTCAAAAAATGAGGGAGAGAGTTATCTCTGGGCAGGTTTCTGAGCTGTCTGGCAACACCTGGAGAGATTTAGGGAAGTTTTATTGTGTTGTGACACTCCCTGATCCTGGGCTGGGAGCATCAGGAGAGCACAACCCAGGGTGAAGCAGTGGACTGAGACTCGATATGGGCAGTCCCAGAAAAGTCCTCTGAAAACCTCCCGTGCCTTATTTTAATAACACACAAAAAAGTTATAATTTCTGTCATTTGAATTTCAAATCCAACAGAAAGATCTACCTGATGCTTCTATTTTAAAATGCAATTCTTTCTTCTCTTTTCTTTTCAACTCCTTTGCAGAACCAAACATCATGTTTCATCTCCAAGCACTGAGATTAAAAAAAGCCAAAACAATTAGTGGGGAGCTGATGAAGGTGACAGGGTCATAATTAGTGCTGTTCCTCTCCAGCATGTGTTTATCATGCTAACAGAACAAGTCACTCACAGGGTTAGAGTCATGAGCTGCAGGAGCACACATGCCTTGTGCAGCTCTCACACTGCTGGGGCTGTTCTGCAGGGGGAAAAAAGAAAGCACAAATTCAAGGTTTTAAAGAGAGTTAGAGCAGTAAATAAACAGGAATGGTTTGGATGCTGCTGGTGGCTCAGCAGTCCTGACACTCTATAGCCAGAAAATTGCTTCTCTTCGGCGTTTTAAGGGTGGTCCCTGCTAGGACAGGAGCAGCCCTGGTGATAATTCTGTGATATTCCAAAGTAAAATGGGTTTGTGGCAGCAGAGACTCTTGGACTCTGCACCTGCACAGGGAGCTCAGAGAGCAGGAGATGCTGGAGGCAAATCCCTCAGGAGCCCCAAACCAAACTGGGGGAAATCTGTTTAATTAAATACTTTTAAAGAACCCTTTGTAAATCCCTCCTTTCCACCCTCCCCCCTCAAACACTGGGTGCTCCTCGCAGGATTTTGCAGGGACTTGATTAATCTCCCTAAAACTATTTTGTCTTCCTGTATCCACAGCTGAAAATGAGCAGCAATTACCCGGGGAGGATGTCCCTGTGAGAATCCCTTGCTAATTAGGTCTTAAGTGATTAGTTCCCTTCCCATCCTGCCCTAAATCTCTGCATTTTTTTTTTTTCCCTGGTGTTGGAAAGTCAACTGGAGAAAAAGAAACAATCGAAAACTTTTATTTGACTACGTGCAAACACACGTCCAGGAGGAGCAGAGCAAGCGGGAAATGGGAATTGTGGAAGCTGTGGAATGAATTTCACATGGAATGTAAAGTCTTACTCTGAAATGGGATTAAAAATTGGATGGTTTTGAAGGGATAGCAACAACTCTGCTTCGAGATCCATCAGCCCTCCGCTGACAGGCCAAGGAAAAGCTTTCCCAGGTTCAGCAATCCTGCAGCCCGGTGCCGTATCCCACTGCCAGACCCATGAGCCGCTTGCTAAACAGCATTTTCCACGGCTAAGTCCTCGCTTTTGCTGGGCATTCTTGCATTTGTTTGGCAAACACCTGCAGGAGAACGCTCTGAGCCATCAGTGGTGGCTGTAAATCGCCCCAGCTCCACCTGCCCCGCTGCAGGACGGCTCCACATCGCGGCAATCCCAATCAACCCAGTGCCACCAGCGCCTTCACACGCGGGCGTTTGCTCACTGCTGGCCTGCTCGGGGTGCTCAGAGAGCGGGGCAGCTGCGGGGTTAATTAAAGGCACTGCTTTGGGGCCCCAATCTGAGAGGAAAGTGCCTAATTAAACTCACTGACACCCTCCCTCCATACCCACTGTTTGCCCGCTGTTTGCATTGCTCAGTGTTAGGGGCATTTCTTGCTGTAATATGTGGGCAGATTTTAATGCAAGAAAAGTGGGAACAGGGCATCTCATCTCCCAGCAAATTTTGGCAGTGCTGAGGCAATTCCAACTCCTTTCTCCCTGCCTGGCATCCATGGGGTTGTTTGGAGCAGGAGCAGAGGATCCTCCAGGTTCCTCCATTGGTGCAGGAGCAGAGAGCACAGGCTTGAAGCAGGACACTGTTCTGGGGCGTTCCAGAGCTGCTCAGATCCCAGCCAGGAACAGGCAGATCCTGCTGGATTTGCTGCTGATGGACCCTCGTTGGCCAGAGCTCTTTTGTTCCCTTCACCTGCCTTCCCACAGAGCAGCCACGCTGGGAACGCTCTTTGGAAATCATATTGGAATGGGGATCAATACTGGAATCGATGGGGCTGTCTGACAGCCAGGATGGGCTCAGGATGATGGCACAGTGACAGGAGAAAGCAGGGATGGGGGGATTGGTTAATAAAGTGAAAAGGTCAGGCAGCACGAGAGGTGAGAGACAGGGAAAATGCCTGGAAATACCCTGCAAAAGGATCTCCTGCTTCCCGAATTCCAGCCCCGCAGCCAGACAAGAGCCGTGCCAAGTCCCACAGCTTTGCAACCAGCTCCTAAAGACAGAGCTTTCTTGTCTGTTGGTTCAATAAACAGCAGCCTGTTATCATATTTATTTGCTGATTGAATCTAAATTACAAGTGAGCTGCGAGCTGCAGAATGGCTCTGTGGAATTAGCAGCTCAATCCTGCTCTTTTTTAATAAGGATTCTGATTGCAGCAGTGATACATCCTGCAGGCTCCGCGGCTAAGCCTGAAATGAATTCAAAATAAAAGGAAAAAACAGGAGCAGAGATAATCTCCAAGTGTCAATTTGCCTTTTAAACCCGATTTACCGACTCCTGAAACAGCCCTTTGCTGGTAAGGGAGGAATTAGTGAGTTGGAATGCTCTCAAGAAGATGGTTTTTTCCCCCTAAATAAGCTGGGGTTTCATGTTTAACCTGGAGTTTCGGCAAAACTTAGGGAAAAGCCAGGTCTGGGGGGCGTTGGAGCCCCAAAGCCAGCTCCTGTCCCCCAGGGCAGAGCCCTGCTCATCAGGCATTCAGCGCTGACCTTTCGTGCTTTTATTGAAGAGGGCTGAGCGGCTCCTGCGGGAGGGCGGCGTGGGCTCACCGAGGCAGGTGAGCTCTCGGCAAACAGAGGTGAGTCTCCTCCTGAACTTTGCACAGGTTCCCCGAGGAGCCGCGAGCGCGTGTGCCGGGGATCAGCATCCCAGCCCTGTAACCCCTTCGGGGGATGCCCTGGCAAGGAGGAAAGGCTGCAAATCCAGCCCCATCCCCGTTTTCCCGACGCACACGCTGGTTATTGTGAGGAGATCTCCGCCAACCAAAGGTCCCTCAAGCGCAGATCCACCATAAGCAGCTTTTCTCTCCTCGAGAGTGAAACAGCCCGGGTGGGGGAAAAAAGGCACGATTTGTGGGGTTTGCTTTGAATTTCCCTCCCTCAGAGCATCCCCGGATCCTGAGCACGGACTTTTCCACTAGCACACCAAAACGCCCCGTGGATAAAAAGCCATCCCGATCCCAAGGAAGGGCGCTGACAATAGAGAACGAAGTGCCAAGTTCACGTTCCTGCTCCTGCGTGTGACAGTTCAAAGATGTAATTTCCGTGACAGTTTTTCTCCCTAATTAGAAGCGTAATTAAAAATTACACTTGGGGAAAAAAAATAATGTAGTTTGTGCTTTTTTACCCCCCACCTCACCCATTTAAGGGAAGAAAATCCTTTGAAGATCGGTCTAAAAGCGAGATTGCATGAGAAGAGCTACTCTGATAAGTCCTCTGGAAACAGAAGGAGCTGAACACTTGGAAATTCAACTCTCCCTGTGCCCACTCCAGTCTGGGTAGGAAAGCAGTGGATTGACATTAACTCTGTGTCAGGCCTTGCCCTTATTTGCCTTTTTTGTCCTCTCCCCCCATTTATTACCCAAAATTACCCAGGTTGCAGGGTAATTTCCTCTCAGAGGACAGCCCTCATTAGACACTCAAGAACTCAACTGTGAGGGCACAAAAGCGCAGGGAATGAGGCGATTTCTGCTGCTCTTTGGCAGTTTTGGAGCATCAGGACACTGAACCCGGTGGGGTTGGTGCCAGTGGTAAATACAGGGAGGTTATGGGCAGAAACACATGCAGGGCATCTGAAATGGAAGTGAAATCAAAAACCTGCAGTGCAGATAAACATCTAAAGTCGAGGAATTTGAATTTTCAAACCCAACTTTCCTTCTCTCCACCCTGCATAAAATCGTGAGGATGAAACACCCCTGATGAGATGCACTAGAATTTTTATTGATTCCTGCCTCAGATGTGATGGTTTTACCAACAAACATTGAACCAAACTCAGACTTCAGGCAAAGAAAGAGCCCATGAACGTTCACCCTTTCATGGGAGCCGCCCAATTTCTGTGATGACAGGCAGAGCTTCAGAACACTCAGCTAATTACACGGTGCTGGTAATTATTGGTATAAAACCGACGTTAAAGGCAGATGAAAAGTGCTGGTGTCATTTTTAAGGCACGGAGTTACAGGGCTCAGAAATGTCAAGTCAAAATTTCAGTTTGAAACACAATTCCAAGCCTTTTTTTACATGTGTGGTTTTTAATCTAGTGACAAGCTGGAGCCCTGCACTCACAGAAATCACATTTCCAGAAGAAAGCTCTCTGGTTTTATGGATCCTGCTCCTCCTTCACAAGGGCACATCCAGACCACCCCTCTGGCACCAGAGCTCTGCTTTAAGGGAGGTTTTTTGGAATGATTTGATTTAAAGGGAGAAACCATCCTGTTGTGTGGAGCAACCTGTGGAAGGTGTCCCTGGCCATGGGAAATTGGAATGAGGTGATTTTTAAGGCCTTTCCCAACCAAAATCACTCGGAGATCCCACGTTTTTATGAAATCCTGCCTCTCCCAGCTCCTGTTCAGCCACACAGGTGGGTCAGGGCTGTCCTCTGCCTTCAGCAGGCTGACAGCAGCACAGAAAGAACTCCCTAAATTAACGAGAATTACACTTAATTAGTAGAAGACAGTAAACTTGTGCTATAGGCAAAGAGATACAAGATGGGATGCAACGTGAGCCATAAAATCCGAGGGATCCCACCACACACACCAGGCCCATCTGCTGACAGCAAGCCCTGCTCTAAAGACTTTGATGCCTTGATTATGCAAATCAGGGCGATTATTCCATCCTCAAGACTGCAGCAAGATAATTACCCAACAATAAATCACCACAACTCGAGCGGCTGCAAACGAATTTTAAGCTTTATCGCCATAATTGCGATTGGATGGCGGTCATTAACTGAGCAGGAGAGAGGACATCAGGCCCCGGAGATCCCTCCCTACTGCTCCTGAGTGAAATTGGAGTGGTTTGGCTTTGCTCACCCTGCCGGGAGGCTGCAGAGAACTTTCATTTTCAGGAATGTGACTCGGCTTCTCTATAAATACCATTTTCACCTGCCCACTGGGCTGGTTTCTGGCTGGTTCAGGCTCTCACAGGGACTGAAGCAAAGCATATGGAGTGAACAGCAGGGTTTTAGCATGATTTTGTTCAAATTATCACCATTTGAGAGGAAAAACTCAGTCTCTCACCTAAACCTGGTTTGGGGGTGACTCTTAGCTGGCTGGAGTTCTCCAAGTTCCTGAGCACGACAAAGTAAACTCAGATAAAATCTTAAAATTAAGCAAAGCACAGCTCCTAGAGGAGCCCTGCAGAGCAGAGGGAAAATCCCCGAGGCACGTTTTGTAATAAAAGTTAAGCACTGTCATTTTTGGCTGCTTCAGGCTGCGTTTTCTTTGGAAAAAGCCACATTCCAAGCGAGAAGGAGCCAGGCCTGGAATTCCCTGCAGCTGTGCTGCAGCAGGAGCTCCTGGTTCCGTGTCACGGGCGCCTGTGGTGCTCCAACAAACCAGACTGATGTTTCCTCCAAGGTTAATTTAATTTATGTTCAAACATAATCAGTGATATGGATCTAGGACAGACATTTGTTGCGGGTTTAGGTGATGAAGGATGAGATCAATTACAAACACGTTTACAAAGGAGGGAAATGCCTGATGGTTTGGGAAATTTAGAGATATTGAGAGTATTTGACGTCTATATTAACTCAAAGCCCTAAATGGGCTGGGCTTGTTTACATTGCTGCAGTCTTATTACAGGGTGAATTTTACCAGCTGTCTTTGCTGAGCAGTCATTTAGCCTTAAACTATAGTTAAAACTGTCATGGTTTTAAGCAAATTATATTGCGTAAAGTAATTATTTCCCGAACTGCAAAGAGGAGCCAGGTAGCTCGTGAATCTCATTTCTGAAAAAAAAAGAGAGATAGGGAAGCGCCCTCCGTGAGAGAGTCACGGATGGGGAAGGGTTTTTGTGCTCCAGAAAAGGCCGAGTCAGCTGGGTTTGGTGAGCTGAGCACATCTGGGCACCGAGCAGGCAGCAAGGGAGCAGACTCCTGCTAAACCAGCCCCTTCCTTAAAAGCCTTGACCATCGATCCCCAAACACCCGGGCAGAACTCGTTTCCTTCCCAAAGCGTTCCTGCAGCAATAAACATTAATCCTGGTGATTAACACGGGCTTTAGGCTGCCTGCGTCTCAGGGAAAGCGCTTAAAGAGGCGTTTTGGGGGAAATAAACGAGAGCAATTAAGGGCTGGGCAGGGTAAGGAGAAATATCCTTCAGGTTTGATCTGGCAGCAGCGTGCAGAGCTCTCGGAGAACCCCTAAAATCCCTTTGCAGCCCAAATCCCCTGCGTGCAACAGGCAGCTTCCCTCGGAGAACCCCAAAAAATGCCCTTTCCAGCCCATATTCAGAGTGTGCAACAGGCAGCTTCCCTCACAGAACCCCAAAAAATGCCCTTTCCAGCCCATATTCAGAGTGTGCAACAGGCAGTTTCCCTCACAGAACCCCAAAAATGCCCTTTTCAGCCCATATTCAGAGTGTGCAACAGGCAGCTTCCCTCGGAGAACCCCAAAAATGCCCTTTTCAGCCCATATTCAGGGTGTGCAACAGGCAGCTTCCCTCGGAGAACCCCTAAAATCCCTTTGCAGCCCACATTCAGGGCATGCAGCAGGCAGCTTCCCTCACAGAGCCCCAAAAATGCCCTTTCCAGCCCATATTCAGGGTGTGCAGCAGGCAGCTTCCCTCACAGAACCCCAAAAATGCCCTTTCCAGCCCACATCCCCTGCGTGCAACAGGCAGCCTCCAGTGGGATTTGCCGGAGGGCCTGAAAACTTGGATGTGCTGAATGATTTTTGCTGTAATCTATTCAGAGCTTTGTCTCGCAGCCTCTCAGCAGCAGACTGTGGCCTGTGGGTGGCTGTCCCTGGGGTTTTCGCTAATCCCGAGCAAGTGCAGCTTTCCTGCCTCATTGAGATCCCGCCTTTCCCCGGCTCCGGAGCCTCCCCAGCTCCCGAATTTCTCCCCAGCTCCCACTCCCAGCTGAGTGTTTCGGTTCCCTCACACTCTGCAGGATGTGTGTGGCACCATCTGTTCCCCTCCTCTCTGCTCTTTTCCATCTCTCAGCAAAAGGAAGAATAAATAGACATAAGAAATAGAAAGATAATGTAATAAATAAAATACTGAATAAATAAATAAAATAGAAATAAAATAGAAATAA